>OX421883.1:48210122-48810122 GCA_949128085.1 Cetonia aurata | reverse complement strand
TCTATTGTTCTTATTATAATTTAAACTCGTCGTTCTTTTCAATTTAAAAATGAGCGGCATTGAAGTATGTCAGTGAAATAAAACAGTGAAATAACCATGATATTAAGCTCAAATATTGAGAGAGCACTTAATCAGTGCCACTACAAATACCAATTATTGAGTCTTTACTTGATATACTTTGCTCCGATATACCGAAACTTGTGTAGCGGATTCCGCTCTAAAAAAAAAGAATTATACGTTTACAATTGGCGAGGTCACAGTTGAGACAAAGGCAGAAAGGGAGTACCTGCGCAGAGAGGTATCTTATCTCTTCTGATATTAGCTACCGCATCAGCAAACGACGTAATTCAATAGTCCTCAGGGCCAGGGTGCTAAAAGTTCTAGTAGAACGAAGTACAACTTGTATAAACAAGAGCCGCTTCAGTCAATACTCAAACAACACGAGTTGCAATGCTCACCAAAAGAAAAGTATTAATAGATAGCAACTACTCCTGAGAAAAGCAAAAAGAAGCGAAATACTTTAAGGGATGGTCGATCAAAGACTTAAATGGAATCCATACAACCAGAAAATAACCAACAAGGCTACCATCAGTCCGGGTATTTTGGTTAACCTCGGTCAAGGTGTGATGTATTGATCCAAACTGATTTAGGACTGTGTAAGCGTCCTAAATGAGGTAGACACCCAAAGGAAATTAATATTGGCCTCAGTTCCATATGGGAATGAGGTTGAGGATAATCTGGCCAAAATCAACAAAGTTCTTGGCTGGAACTGATCCTTTCTTCAGCATCACCAAATCGCTAGTTACAAAGTCCATTAACGTACAAGAAGTAATCACTGAGTGGTGGCAAAAAGACAAGACAAAACACTTCTTATACGAAAAAGGAGTGTACTTCACTATTGGAAACAGAAAGACTGTGAAAATGATGTCATTGTAAACTAAATAGGCATATGCATAACATAGGCCTGGCAGATGAGATTAATTGCAGATTCTGCAAACAGGAAGATGAAACCAATGCGATGCCCTTGCAAGAACAATGTTTCTACTACTGGTCTCAGAGAACCCCAGGGCAGATATCCACGTGAAGAAACATGATCGATCTAATTAAGAAAGCAAAATTAGAAAGCAGATCACAACAGATCTGAAAATGTCGGAGTGAAGTAAGTCCTTAGACCCCACCTCAATCGTAATATAATCTAATCTATAGATGCGACAGTGGTTCAGGTTAAGGTTATCGCGGTATATTAATAGATCAGCGAAGTAGAGAATTAGACCTATATATATTATCTGACATCCAGCCAGCTCTTAAAATAATTAAATTTACAAGTGTTGCCTTGAAACTGCTTTTGGAAGCACTAATTGGGTGAGTACCCAATCATAAAGACGTGAAGAGGAATTAGAAAGTAGATGAATTGGTCGAAGGTTTTTGATTGGAGACGGACCATTAATGAATGGATGCACAAGTTCAAAGTATAATAGACGAAGACAAACGAAACAGTTGTCAAGGAAACAACAGCCGAAATTTAATTTAGTTTCAATCTCGTTCCACCATGCAATAGGAGTGCGTGAACAGTGAACAGCGTCAATAATGTCAGTAATATACTTATACCGCAATAATTTCTTTATACTATGTAAATATAAGTAATGCTTACTGTTAGAGCTATAATAATAAATAAATAAAGATGAAAAAGCGATACGTAGGAAAGACAATATAACAGTTTAAAAACGCGCATTAGTATTAAAAAACTCCTTAACATTTTAAAATACGTTCTGTGTCAAAAAACGCTTAAGTCTTTTTTCTTAAACACGTTGACAGGCATTGACTTGAACTCGTGAGGAATATGATTATATATTTTAGTAAGTTCTATTCTACACCTTTCCCGACATTTGTGGAAGACGTTTGGGGTTGATTCAGTTTAGCGTTGACAGTTCCTCTGGAGAAATAAGAATAAGAATGTTCACGTTGCACAATGTATTTTTATAATGAAGCTTTGCAAATACTGCATACTCAAGAAGATAAAGTCTAAACACTGTAATTATACTCTGCTCTTTGAAAATTAATTTACTTTGCTCTTGGGTGCAAGCCAGAAATACTGTGAATACACCTCTTTTGGAAAACAAATACGCGCTGAATGTCGACACTATTGCCCCAAGATGCCCAAGATGAACTCTTTCGACAAACGCGATTAAATATATGCATAATAGGCAATAATTGCAGCCTCAACATTCACTGTTGTCGAAATGATACTGAGGGCATAACTAAAGCTGTTCATCTTGGTGATTAGCTGCTGGACATGGGACTTTCAATTAAGTCGACTATTCACTAACAACCCCAAAAAGATGACAACGTGGGCTGACTTCAGTGTCGTATTTTCGAAGGTCGAAGGTCGGAACTTCTCATCTAGGGTGGGAAACCTGGGGTCCTATACCTTTTCATCTCTGATAGAGCGGCACGATCAAGCCGCGGGATGTGTGTGAAAAAAGTTAGTAATTAAATTACTCTGATCAGGGGGTGTTGCATTTTTGTACGGTAAACTAATTGTATCTGCGATTCTGTTCGTGAATAATATAATTGTTTTTCAATAGCTTGTTGCAGGTCGTTTTTTGTAAGCCAGATATCAATCTTCTCAAGTGCGTTCGAGGTATTGATGGAAAGAAATTCAGTTGTTGGCGAGATTTCCGGTCACTGCAGAATAAATAGGCATATGCTCAGTGAAAGCCAGACACAAATTGTTACTTACAGATTATGAAATGTCGGTTCATGTATGTATGTGTGATATTAGGGTGATAGTACACCGCGACCTGAGGAGATCTATTGTGTTCCCTCTTCTCGCTGTATTTACAGCTGGCCCTTTGGAGCTGATTATGTTTGACCTCAGCGCCCTAATGGCTGATTGACTATCAGATATTATGATAATCTCCTGCTTTTCGTAGCTTCTGTCAATGTTGACCTGGACGCATCTTTCAATAGCGTGTATTTCCGCCTGGAAGATACTTGGGTATATCCCCAAGCTTTCGAAATATTTGGTTCTAGGCCCATATATCACTATTCCAGTTTCCTCTGTCGTTTTGGAGCCATCTGTGAACCATTTGATGGCGTTTGTATTTAGTTTCGAAATGGTGTCTCTATTCCATTCGCTCTTGGTGCTAAGCTTTGTGGTAAATTCTTTCACAAAGTTGAACCTCCTTGGCATTTCGTCTCGGGGCATGTCCCAGGTTTGGTCACCTATCTCGCTTCATATTCTATGCCAATGCGACGATTTGGCAAGGAATATGTTTTTCCCATTGGGCTCTAATTAATAAGAACTAAGAAAGTAAAATTAGTATTATAGTATAAAAGGAATCACAATAAATTAGAAAAGCTGGCAATGAAATAAGATTATATGGTCACTCCAATCCTAACACATAGCGCAGCTATCCCAACCCAAACCGGTCAACCTACAAAGGTTAAATTTGGAAGATACGTTGCTTTTTGACATAGGCATCTACCAAAGGAGGATTTTTTAAAATTCAACCCCTAAAAAGATGAAAAGGGAGGATCAAGTTTTGGACAACAGGTATTTGAAAACCTGGAAGTGTTACACATGTGGAAATTGGTGTGTTGTTGTCTAAATGTTCTCCCACATCAAAATTCGTCTTAGAAGAACGGAGTCATAAATTCCTTAGTACTATCAACGACTATGCTAGACACTACATATATTAAGCGTACTACACCTACATCTTATATCTAATTACGTACGCATAACCGTTTTACAGTTTGTAATAAAGGCAAATATGCACAAACATTCCTGTATCTTTCTCTTTTTGGTAAAATTTTGTGTTTGTACCTTCATACAAGGGACAACAAATCCAAATCAAACTCACCCGTTTTTGTTAGAGCGTCCCTGAGCGTTTTGTACCTCAAAACGGTTAACGGTGGGCAGCGCGGCGCATTTCTGCCGCATATACGACACAATTCGACGAAACGAACACCAACCACCGCTTGTGGGTCGATATAATCGTAATTATATGACGAGGTACCCCTCTGTTGTATTGATCAACTAAGATCAAGCGTGCGATACGGGACGAGTCGAGTTTTAACGCCAGCCGGCTCGCGTTCTGTTTGTTTATTTGCCTCGGCGATATAACGAGGCAACGTTCCCCGGATCCGTGGGGAGTAGAAAGTCGCTGAGTATTGAATACTCAAGACGTCATGGTCGGCCCTAGCCAGTTAACGGTTATCGCTCAGGTAGATCTCGACTAAATAAAATAAATGCGTGTATGTGTCTATTTATTTGTTTTATCAGCGTAAAGAAGAAATGTTGAGACACATAACGCGGTTTCTCCAAATTGATAACCATAATGCGGTTAATAACCTTTACAAGAAATTTAAATAATCAGTGTTTTGTTTCTGTAACGAACGGCGCTACCATTGGTTTCCTTTTTTTAATTATAATATAACTTTTTTTAGAACAATGCCACAAATATGTTGTATTTTGTTTTACAAAAGCATAAAATTTTTCGAAATAGATAGGTATGCACAATCGACTACATTAAGTCTAAGGAACTCCACTCGATGTGAACCTGCCTGAACCTATTGCTGTTTCCCTCATGCCATTTTGTGATAGCAATAGTTTTGAGGAAGATTGTTCTTCGAATTAATATAGTCCAGTGAACATAGTCATCATTGAGAATACGTACTTACCTAATATACTTGGCACCCTTTATGGGGATGGTAACTGACACCAAGGTACGAAGATTTAACCTGGATAGGAAGTATTACGTTATAATTCCAGATAAGAAGGACTGGGAGAAAGGCTCTCCAGTAGTCGAACTGGTACACAGACGGTTCTAACTGATTATGGCATAGGAGCCGGAATATATGGAAAGAAGCCCAGAAAAGCCCTTTCGATAAGCTTCAACAAGGAGACCATTGTCTTATTCCAGTCTGAGGCTTGCCGCAATTCATTATTATGTCAGAAAAGTATAAATGGACCGAGTTAGGTAAAAACGTCGCTATTTTCTCCGACAGCCAGGCAACAGTTAACGCGTTCAGTTCAGCAAGTGTTGATTCTAAGCTAGTTTGGGCCTGCGTAGATTAGATTAGATTAGATCTAATTAGGGTAACCTTGCACCGCGACCTATTGATCTATTGTGCCCCTTTACATCAGCTATAAGGTGCTAGGGTTTTTGGGCCTGCGTAAGAACCCTAAAAAGGTGGGCATCCAAAGGAAACTAACATTGGCCTGGGGTCCCAGCTATACAGGCGTGAAGAGAAATGAGGCAGCAGACGATCTGGTCAGACGAGGTTCGTCAAGGTCATTCGTTGGACCTAACCCTTCGGCATTACCAAATCACAAATTAAAAAGTCCATCAACGAATAGATACAGAATAAGTCCAAGGAATGGTGGCAAAAGTCACCAAGACAAAGCCAAACAAAAGAGTTTCTTAAGAGAACAGAGGGCTGAGTGCAAAGACCTACTGAGTAAAGACAGGGAGACTGTCAAAATGATGGTAGATCTGTTGACTGATCATTATAGACTAAATAGCCATATATATAACATAGGCCTGGTAGAGGGCGCTATTTGCAAGTTCTGTCAAGAGGACCAGGAAACCCCAGTTTGGGGCCTGTGCCATTATGAGGCCCTGTCGAGGACAAGGTGTCTAGTACTGGGAGTAGAGAACCCACAGCGAACAGCTACATAAAGGAGTCGCTCTCAAAGATGATATGTCGAATTAAGAAGACAACAATATACAAATAGATCAGTATAGCCGCCCCAATCCTAATCCAATCTAATCTATACCAACGTACTCCTTCAGACTTTACCGTTTTATCGGAATTTGAACTTGCAAATTTTCATTTGGTAGTGGGACATCCGGTATGCAAGTATGTTCCCAAAAATTTAGAACGTCGAGACATATTCTAGTTTCTTTTGCTTCTTTTGCGTAAACACGTATACATTATTAATATCCACCCTAGAAAACAACGATCTTAAAAGTATCTTTCTACGATACAAATTGAAAGTATTGATTCATGAATGTATGCGTAGTGCTGCGTTGGGGAGTTGTTTGTTCCTTGTGTGCGAAGCTTCGGGATGTGGAATGCATCTTAACACTTCTAAGCACTGAGTTCTATTGTGCCATCCTCACTGAAATTTCGCCGAACGCAAGGGTGTTACAACCTTAGGTAGGGATTTTTTACGTGTCAAACATAGCATTGACACGGAACCTACGCCTCTATTTCCTATACGAGAAGAAGGCATGTTCTCATTTTTATCCACAATTAAAAATTACCGCCTCGACCAGGAATCGAACCAGCGCCAACGGGGTGAAAGGCGAGGATGCAAACCATTCTGTCACCGCAAGAGCTGGGTTGTGGGTACTACATAAATAAGTAATGATCTATAAATGCTTTAGCAAAACGCATACAAACTTGAAGTATCAAAGATAATGCGCTAATACATATGTAGCGGCTTTTAGACTTAGTAGTACACTATTTGAAGTGAACGAAACTTCAAGTTATGGTAATGTGCTTATATATTTCAATGAAAACAAAAAAATATGTCGATCTAATAAGCTTATTAGGTATAAAAGTTCTTCATAAATGTTCCGATATACGAAATAGAATTTAATATTAGTTTTAAGAAACTCATTTACCGTGAGGGACTTACGGTTCTACCTTCTTAATCACGAGTATTTACGGTATTACATTAGGATTTTGTTGATGCTACGGTTCCAGACCTACAAATACTCAGGTAAAGAAATACCTTATTTGCTGTCAACACAAAATGATGGCGAGAGGAAGAGATACTACAAGTGAATAACTTAAATTATTGGTATTAACTGACATTGATTCGACAAAGTTCAGTTTACTAATAATTTCTATTGAAAAAGTGTTCGCAAATTATTACAAGTACACCATTATACAAAAGTTGCTTTAAGCGCAACAGTCCTATATAATCCGCAGTACCATGTTATGAAGGAACTTCCTATATGAAGTAACTTTTACATCCAAACATCACATCTATCACTTAGCAAGCATTATACAGAAGAAACCAAAGTTTGATCAACATTTGAAGTGGTGTTTCAACTCTTCAACATAAATTTCCGCCGTTAAAGAATGTTTCAACAAAATCTGAGTTTGACAAATAGGGAATTTTGCTTTACCGAAGGGTTTGGCGTCAGGAGTTCTCTGTAAGTTTTCGTTAACCACAGGTCGTTTGAATTAGGTATTACTTCCTATTTGAAATATCATGCTAGGTTCATGAACTTGTGTAGTTTCTTTTAGTCTAGAGGTGGTTCGTATTTTACACGTGTTAAATTCTAATAATGTGTAATTTCTACTTTTTTTTATTTTTCTTTTATTTTCTACCCGAAGAATGACTTTTCTTCATTAAACCACGTGTTAAAACCTGTTGCTCCAGAAGAAGCTAAACTACTAGAAAATTAGAAAATCAAAGAATTTTCCAAGACAGCTTATAATAATTTGGTGGCAGCGCCGGATATATTAAAAATAGCCTATTTTCTACAGCTGTTTGGACAATTTATGAATTTATAACAGGTGGATATCCGCATCTTTAGATATTCAATAAGGAACGAGTGATAGAATTTGTGAAATGAATAAGGAAACATTATTTCACAGATTAACTTATGTATATACAATGAGTAATTAACGTATAACAATGTTGAAACCCGGAATCATACCTAGTAGAACAACAAAATAAAAGAATAACAAATGATATTTTGAATCAAAATAATGCGTATTTACGAAGTTATCAATTAAATTTTGAGATATTTTTGTTAGTCTGGTTGCTTCATATAGGTATACTAATATATAAATTATAGGTTCCAAAAGTGTCAGTCTTCGCTGATGATAATTGTAAAGTTCTTTTGGAGCTATGCAGAGATATTACGATAAAATAAACATCTCTAATCGGAATAGGGATAATACTAAAATAAATACGCAGAATATCTTTAAAATGAATAGACTACACCTAGAAAAAATTGAGCTTGAGAATACCGAAGTATAAATCCTTTAATCTCATGTCAGTCATAATTTTAGTTTTGGCCATCCAACACCTTATCATAAATGCGATCATTTGCCAAGATATAGGTGGGAAAGACGATGCATGAAGTTCTTCTAGAGACTGGGAAATTTTCCAATTCCAGAAAGCAGAAATATTCTACAAGATCAGATAAGCTACAAAACTTGCAAAAAGTAGTTGACTTGTGTTTTTGGTTACCGGTAGAATCTATCTTTTTCTCATATTCCATCGAGTGAAGTATTTCATAAGCGATTATCTTTTGACGTTTTTAAAAACTAATAGAAACTTCTAATTTCAGCCAATTAAAATATTATTATAATGGGAATAATCTCCTTACATTATTGCCGCGAGAATAATTTGAAATGTCTTGTTTTTATTGAATGGTAATGTATAATTTCTTTTTTTTTTTTCGATTACCACATTCGAAAATGCAACCTTACTACACTCATTCGACGATAGCCACTTTGCCGAATGAGCTATCAACGCGTCGCTTCCGTTACTTTACCGTCTGTGGACTGTAGAGTACAATAAAATAGGTTGTACCTAAATAAAAAGTTTCTGAATTATAGAGGTCGCAGGTTTTCTTAAGTTATCCGGCCATTCCTTGAAATAGCGTTTTGACTACTTAAAATTCCAAAATTGTTCATAAGTTCGGTTAAAAATTCTTTTGTGGCTAACTTCACAAACGTGTATCGTCTAGCACAGGTGTTCATAATGCACATCTTTTTTCTTCAAAATTTTCTTGAGTTATCATATAATTAAACAACCATTAGAGTGAGTAAAACGTTTCGGTTTAATAATAAAACCTTAATCATTTAAATTTTAAAAATTAATAATGTAGAAAATAAAATTTTGATGTATAAAAATATATAACATTTTTTGTTTTATTGATAAAATCAGTTTGTTTTTTGTTTTAATTTGAAAGAGTTTTGAAATGTTTTATATAAAGATTGTTTTGTGAATTGTGTCAGTTGTATTAGTTATGGTAGGTTATGGTTAAATATGCAAAACGTTAGTAAATTTTTACTAAAATTTCATTTATAGAATTAAGTTATAAAGTTTAGTGAAAAATTGTGTGTTAGTTTTATCATTTACAGAATTATTATGTTTATAAATTTGGATTATTTCAAGTATAGTTCGCGCTTTATAGTTTTATTCTTGGTTTAGAATTGATACATTGTTAAAATCAAATGTATGATTTTGTGTTATCTCATGTTTTTTTAAAGCTGTAAGATTTTTGTTATACTTGTGTCCTTTTCTTCTATTTTCTAAATATTGCATAGTTTCGCCGATATATACACCATTACAATTTTGACAATTTATTTTATATACTATATGTGATGTTTTATTTTTTCAGTTTTCGATTTTAATTTTGGGTAAATTTGATTTTGTAATTTATTATTATTTTGATTTGCTATTTTAAAATTATAAGGTTTGATAATTTGATTTATTTTTTCAGAAAGATTTTTTACATAAGAAATTTGTACGTATTTTATAAATGTTTAACTATCTTTTATAGATTTTGTTGATTTATTATAAAAACGGAATATTCTTTGTTTGAATATTTTATTGATAAGATAATTTGGATAATTATTTTGTTTTTGAATAGTTTTTGCTTTATTAATGGTATCATTTCGAAAAATTGGACTGGTTAAAATCCAGCTAAACTAATAATAACACTATTTTTTTGCGAAATTGGTTGTGATGATTTAAAATTTAGATAACGTCCAGACCATGTAGGTTTGGTATACCATTTAGTTAAAATTTCATTATTGTTTTTTATCAGTTGAATGTCTAATAATGTAATGCTGTTGTTTTCTTCAATTTCGACTGTAAATTTTAATCTAGGGTGATACGAATTAAATTTTTCTAATAATGTTGGTATATTTTCTTCTTCTAATGCACATCTTGTTTTGGCAATAGTACCTAGACTTGATTTTCCTTGCTTTACAAGGTAAATCTCATTTTTAAGTACCTAAGAATAGAACGCAATGCTATTTCCATCGTTCTAACCCTCCTAACAAGTAGATTTGACGATCATTTTGGACGTTAAGTAGACAATATGATACACGAATCTCCGGCATTTGTGAAGAACTCGCAGCACTCTCGTATGCGTGTCGCCTTCTCCCCGACCACAATTCCGGTGAGTACATATGATCGGCGCGCGGCCTAGTCGGGCCGGGAGAAGGAGCGCGCCCGATATTTTCGTTCGGCGACAATTACCGCGATGTCGCACGAACCTCTCTCTCCGACAGACCGAACGGGCCGGCCACCATCCATCCGTCCACTAGTTTCGGAAGCGTGCGCCTCTCCCGGCGTAAAGTACGTGTGCATGCATGTAGGAGCGCAGCGCGGGCCCGCTGCCGTAGCCTCTGCGCCGCGCCGCACCGTGAGAACTTGTCCTCGCACAGTCTCTTTATGTTTTAGGCTGTAACTCACGATTGGTTACAGATATTGATCTGCGGCCTGTTTATTCGTAATCCACGTCAAATTTTCGTGCCGATTCACGGGTAATATTAGACCGACAATTTTACCCTACGTCCCACGTAACGTAGACGCGCCGAATCGAGCTTTTCTTTCCCAAGAACAAATTTTCCCATCCGTCTGAACATCAATACAGATACGTACATCATGTACATGTACGTATGTAAAAATAATGTAGAAGACAGATGAAAGGGAAACGATTAAAATTTAAAATGCTTATGGAAATATGTACCTATATACTTCTTATAAAAAAGAATAACGCAAAAATAAAACAGATTTATTATATCTCACCATAAATCTGCTAATTTTAGATATCCTCTTTAACCTACTGTTCACAGCTGTTTAGAAATACGTTGACGTTAATCCAAGAAATGTGTAACAAATGTCAATACAGGACTGCGAATCGAAACTGGTTATTGTCAAACCGGTTTTGTTTGTGATGATTAATCATCTTCAAAACAAAAACCGTAGGTAGCCGGTTTTAGAAACCGGTTTTTAGAATCAAATTGGGAATCGGCTTTCGAAATCGCTTTTGGAATTGGTTTTTAAGACCAATTTTGATTGCCATTTTAAATAAAAAGATACTTTTAAGAAAAAGTGACTAAGGTACACCTACGAAAAAAAATAATAAACCCATCAATTTGAATAAGAGCGAATAGAGGCTACACCTTTGTATAACGACCCCTAAAACCGACTGAATCATTTCTCTAAGAGCGGACAAACGCAGAAAAGCTAATAAAGTGTTTAAAGCCCAGAAAGCGGTAATTCGCAGCATAACAGGTGCACATTTCACGGATTCCTGCAGACCTATTTTTAAACAACTGCATATTTTGCCATTAGCTTGCCTCTACATATTAGAAACTTGTTGTCATACTTATAAAAACAAATTCAAATTTCCAACAAATGCTGATATTCACAATCATGCTACCAGGGCCAGAGATGATCTACATGTGACAAATCGCAGACTTAATGTATCAAGACTAGGAGCAAACAGCTTGGGCATTGCATTATACAATCAATTACCACGAACGATAAGAGATAGCAGAACGTTCACTATATTTAGGACCAAAGTAAAAGATTTCCTTTTTGTAAATTCATTTTATTCCCTAGATGAATACTTTTCTACCTAATTTATATTCATACTTATTTTATTTTGTTTACTACACATGTGTAATTAAATTTGGTCACCATAATTTCTTTGTGTTTGTATTATCATACTTTGCAAAATTCTTGGTAGGTATTTCTATTATAATAATTATTTTTTCTGTTATTATGGAAATGGTATTATTAATTATTTTATTTTCTTATAATTACTATTCTTGTCACTTCATAATTATTATTAAGTATATACCATTGTAATTAGTAACAAGTATTTTTTCTTTTTCTTTTCTTTTGACTTGTTATATACATTTTTTGTAACTTTAACCAATAAATTATCTATCTATCTATCTATCTAAAAGATTGAAAGTTAACGAATGTGTTAAAAATAATGTTAATATGTTTTTTTAACTATTGTAACTTTATTTTCTGCTCAATTTGATTAAAAAGTTTGTCAATACAATATTTTTACAACAAAATGATTTTTATTGACAGAATGCATTTTCTTCTCTCAGTGCACAATTGATACTACCATTAAATAAGGCATTAGCCAGTGCGAATAATAAATAATAAAGCAAGTAATCCTGCGAAAAAAGGGGAAAAAAATTAAGAGCAGTCTTTATGATTGACTTGCCCATTGCCAGTGAGTTCATGGAGAACAGTTTGAGTAATTATTGTATACTGTATTTCATTTAATCCCTTTGTGTCTCTTCTTATCTTTTAATCCTTAAATATATTCTTTTCTTTTGCCACATTGTCGTACTTTCTGTAGAATTTGTGCTGGTCTGCCTAAATTGAATGAATTTGCCAGACAAGGATCATCAAAGGCTTTTATTAAAACCGGCCCATCCTGTTGCATTACCAATTAACAACAACAAGGAACAACCGTTCACGAGATTCATAGATCTAAATAAGAAAGCAAAATTGGAGAACGTCTTCTAGGATAAAAGAGATTACAATAAACCTAAAACAGTTGTAATAAAAATAGGCCTACATAGCAACCCAATCCTAATGATTGCAGGCCATCGGAGAAGCCAAAATCCACACTTCAGTCCATCGTCTTTTCTGCTGAAGAAAATGGAGAAGATCTTAGACAAGAATATTATAAGTTGCTATATGCAATATGCTACTCTATCGACAGCGTACTTACCAAACAGGTAAATCCTGAAACGGCCCTATATAATCTAGTATAGATTCTGAAGGGGTCATCAGCAGCAAAGAGTGCATTCATTGATGTAGAGGGAACCCTTGACCATACTTCCTATGAATGATTCACTATGGATACGGAATATAAAGGACTTCGACTCTCCACTATCAGATGGATATGCTCAATGTAAAGTCGTAAGACATCTGCACAGCTGCCCACAGTAATTAATTGACCTTTAAGAGGGAGGTCGGATGCCCTCCGGCCCTGTTATGGTCCCTGGTGATTGATGACTTGTTCATGAAACTGCACATTGTTATTAGAGGCAGGTATGCTAAAATCTTATCAAACCGCATACAAGAGGCCACCAACACTGTTAGTGAATGTCCTAACAAGGCTACAGTTGTACTATTTACGAACAGGAAGAAATTATTACTATATTTAGATTATAGATAGATAGAAGAAGTTTAGAAGTCGAAGTATGGGGATCATACTCTACCATAGACTAAATTTGGACGAACATATAGACAGAACCACCCATTAAGCAATAATGGCATATTGGTGCTGCCAAAGACTCTCTGGAAAAACTTGGAGTCTACAGTCAAAAATGACATATTAGCTATATCAAGCCGTTGTAAAATGGTGGCCAAAAATAAAAGAAACAGTCAGGCCAAACTGCAAAAGTTACAGAGAATGGTCCCGTTTGATAAATACAGGGGCAATGCGCACCTGCCCAACAGCAGCTATGGAAATGATACTAAATATCACACCCACTTAGCTGCATGTTAGGAGGATGGCAGTCCTCAGTGCATGTAGGCTAAATTTGACGCACAACTTTAAAGAGGGTGACTTTATAGGACACCTCGCAATCCTATACGACTTCAAATCAGAGGTAGGGCCGCTAAAAATGCCAACTTTTTGATTCCGAGTTGATAGAAAAATTTTCAAAAGGATCCTCGTGTGGTACACCGACGGATCTAAGATGAAATAAGAGGTGAGAATCGGAGTTTTTGAGCCGAACTATCATGTCTTAATGGAGCAAACCCCAACCATCCTTCAGGCGGAAATATTTGCCATAGATGTTTCTGCCTAAGAATACCTCAAGGAAGGGATGTAAGGAGCTAACATCCATATATGCAGTGGAAACCAAGCTACGTTAAGTGCTCTAAAAGCAAATAGCTCTGAATCTGGACTAGTATGGGAGCGCTTAATTCATGTAGTGCGGCTGGCTATGACAAACAAAGTCATAGTAGTACGAGTGCATTATCATATTAAAGGTAACGAGGTGGCTGACCAACTGGGCACACGAGGAGCCAGTAGCTACTTCTCTGGGTATTTCGAAAACCCATATTAGGGGTGAACTCCAGCAGTGGGAGCATGAGAAAGCGATATCCCTCTGGAATCAAACGTCTGGACAACTCGTAGCTAAAAGGTTGGTCAACCCTAGACTAAATACCAACAGAAACCGGACTCAACAAACCGAAACTAACTGCTTACTGGCTTGCTCACCGGACATTGCTCTCTGAGATACCATTTTGAAAAGATTGGTAAAGCCAAGACTGACGTATCGGTTTTCCAAATGGGAAATCGAGACACCAAAGCATATACTCTGCTATTGCAAAGGTCTGGCACCGTTGAGGCTGCTACATTACCAAAGAAAAGCCTCAGATTTTCGGTAAGCACGGGAGTTGATTGGTAAATCTAGATCAGAGTCTTTCACAATAGATCACTTCAGCCGCTGTGAGCAGAGGCTTCTGTGCCTTAATCGTGTTGCAATATAATACAACCTAATCCTAATCTGGAAACTAGATATCATATCAGAAGAGGTGATAGCTAAGCTATAGAATTGTAATAATGGAGTAAATAATTATAATAATAAAGTAGAATATACCCTTAGTCGAATTATTACGAGTAAATAGCCATGCACGGCTCATGGCTCTTAGTTTTTATTACTTATATTTTGTTATATTATATTACTAAGAAAAATTGGTCAAGAAAGGAAAAAAAATATGGACCAAATTTCTATTACTTTTAAAAAAATATATATATCAGATTCCTTAATCTAAATTTGATTTAAAAGTAACAAGAACACATCTGCACGCTGACACAAAGATAAGTAATTATTAAAATACGAGTAATAATTCTTTCGCAGGTGTGTTTTAAAACAAGTTTCTCTTATTATCTGAGACATGTTATTGTGATTGTTGTCTTGTTATTTATATTTGTAGCTTTTAACTACAGTATTTGTCAACTAAAAAGTAACTATTGCGACTTAATAACCTAGAAAGTTCGCACGTTTTATATGCAGCAGTTCACTTTATTAATTAATATCTGTATAGCAGCTGAGCAGTAGGCTATATTTATCCATTTAGTTTCCGTTAGGGCATGATTAAAATAATTATAAATAATACCTAGTTCTTGAAATGTAAATAAATACGATTGCTTGGACTGGATTAAATCATTAATCACCATCAGAAAATATTTGACAAAATTGCAAATATCTCACAAAATATTAGACTTACGGATAGAGAACATTAATACAGACTGATCACAAATGATCCAAGATATACGCTGGGTTCATAAGAATCGCACTATGCCATTTAAAATAAGAAAGTTTAAATCAATATATATTTATATATATACCAGATGAGCTATAAAACTGAAAATATTTTCTTTAAATATATCATAGTCGGCCGTGACTGCTCTGCAAGTTTCAAAATCAAATTCCAACTGAAATTCTAATGAGCAACTTCGGTGAGGCACCCGTATATCACTCAAGCATCCTACAGGAACCGACGTGATCAGTAAAGTACTAGGCAACGTGATCCTTCTTCAGGGCAAATAAATATTAAATCTGATAATATGAAGGAACAATAAATTCATTAATTGTAAATAACTTTTATATACGGGTCAATATAGAGGAATAATCAATACATTATAGTATAGGTAATCAGTATTACGTGTTAAAATCGTATAATACTATGTATTGATTTTTTTTTGCTCTTTCTAATATAAGGGTTTAATAAAAACTATTAACATAAAGTTATTATAAAAATATTCTAGCTCACAATAAGAACCTTTTCTCAACATCTTTCTACACTAATATTTAGTGTACTTATATGCATGTAAAGAAACGGTATCACTATAATAAAGTAGATATTAGTAAGTCCAAATTGCTACTTGATAATACTTAAGATTAAAGGTTTAAATGATCGGCAAAATTATATTTTCGTTCATAGAGTTAAAATAGTTAATATATACACAGAACATATAATACAATCTAGATTATAAAAAACCTTATAATAATGCAAATTGATGATTACTGCTTTTCTTAACACGTTGGCTGCCATACCAATACGCGGAAATCTACTGTTCGTAAAGCAACCATCTACGAGAAAACTCGCAAATGGCAGGCAACGTGTTAAGCTGGAATTATAAACTAAACTGCAACAGTAACACCTACAGTTACCGCAACTGTTACAAGATAAAATATTGCTCTTGTATGTTTCTATTTATAAAAGTAACCGCAAGCAATCCCCAATATTTTCGCAATTTTTATCTTTGGCGTCAACTGCTGCGTCTGCTGCGGATACAAGAAAAATGGCATCAGATTACGATTTCAGTCGGTATGAAAAAGAGCTAAATTGCGAACACAAAGAAAGAAACAAATATGTCAACTGGACGTTCTTGACATTAAAAATTACAAATATTTTGTATTATTAACACATTTGTTGGTTCAAAAAAGTAAATCGTGCTATGCTACCGTTGCGGTTACAGATACTGTATCAGTAACTGTAACTGTTACTGTGGCGGTTTAGTTTATAATTCCAGCTTAAAACTGTATTATAGCTAAGTTTTATACCTATATAGTAGGAGTACCATTGTACTTATAATATTCATATAACATAACTATAGTACACTACTGCTGTCGTAAAGATGGCGCTACCGCTTGTTCCATAACCGTTGTAATTCTTATTCGATGTAAATTGTGTCCGGTAATCCGATCTGCGAAGTATGGTATACATAGATGCTTTTACACTAAGCACTTCTGCTTTTTAGTTTAATGAATTATTGCTGCATTTAACATAAACCAAAGCACTCATCGTCCTGACAAATTTAAGGATTCAAAATAACATTACCTTGATTGTTAAAACAATATACAAAACTCTATTATTAAATCAACCTAATTGTTTCAACATTTAAATTTTGTTACTTTAAAATAGTTATTTACGTATGAAGGTTGGAAAGTGACATTTTGTCGAACGAGTATGGAGATTGCGAGCCGAAACGCTAGCAACCAAACGAGTTGGATAAAAGACACTTTCCAGTTGTGGTTCGTAGAAAATTTTTTCGGCTACCACATGATTACCACTTACTAAAATCAATTTTTTTGCATTGATAGTGTTCAGAATGCAGATGACTTATACGTGAATGACAGATTGTTTGACATCTGTTTTGACAACCGAACCCAGAAAAACTTCAGGATCTTTAATTTACTTCAAAAGTACGCTAAAGTAACGGAAGTGAGACGTTGGTACTTCAATTCGGAATGTACTTATTGTACCTGTACCTGACTATAAGCAAAAAGTATGTTAAATAATACTTTTTTGTAGTGTGTGCAATTTGAAGGCATTTTAAGCTTAAAAATATTTGTCATGTTTGTTTTTTGACTCCCTTTTGCGTTTTATTTTTCTCCAAATGAAAATATTTTTCGTTGTTGATTAAAAATATAATAGATATTTGCTTAAGCTTAAAAATATATTGCGGGTATTTCAATATTTTTAGCTGTAATGTATAAACACCTTTTCTTCTCTAAGGTTGACGGTATGTTAATACTTTTGGATGTTTTACAAATATTCTTCAGTCAATTCATTTCGTTTTGCGTAGAGCTACAATGATTTCTTAAAATGTGTGTTACAATTGCCGAATGCCTAGTAACAATTTCTTCAATTTGCAAAACTTAGCGATGTCAGATTTAGGAATCCTTGCTCGTGGGCGGATATGTAATAAAAAAGTCTGAGTATATGCTAATTTTTGCGCGATAGCGTGGATTTATCGAACTACCCTTTCGGTGACTGCGTTTACGTTTCTGGAACGGACGACGCTCAAGATAAAAAGGGAGACGCCGGCATCTCGGCTCGCGCTCCAATCAATTAAATTAAAAACGCGGTAGGAACAATGAAAATCGAACGTTGAGCAGCGTAAAACCGGCTCCGTGTGATTCCCCTCTGTCCCTCCTCCAAATGGCCCGAGAGCCGTTCGCTCAAACAACTGTCGTGTACTAAAACCGCTCGACTCTCCACTATCCGCGATATTACGCTAGAGCATCACATAAAATGGAAGCATCCTGAGTCGATATTCGCCGAGCCGGATCCCCGTCCCATCATCTCTTCTCTTCTCCGCGTGCCGCCGTTGCCCGACTGTTCTGAGCTCTCTCAGCCCCGTGCAACAACACACACAATATCGCCGAGTCGCGCGCGTTTTTCGTACATTAAGAACGTAAGCCTATCATCCCTCCGCTCCGATACGGGACAAGCACAAAGGAAGCGACAGAGAAACGACAACGAGAAAAAAAGAAGAGTGTAGCACGCACCCCATTCGAAATCGAAAAACTGCGCACATAAACATTTTAATTTTAAAATTGCAGACAGTGGACGGATGAGCTATTTGGCCTGCTACCCCCAGGGCAAAATTAATATGGCAAAATAGAAGTATGATATGAGCCGATATTTACATTTTGTAAATTTGGAATAAATGAGGAACTGTTTTTTAAATTTTGTAGGTACACGATGTTACGTTTATCGAATTTACCGGGTGTCCCAGATTCAATTTTAGAAGCAATACTTTTCTTATTTGAGGAGCTCATTTTCAGAAAGGCAACAAGTCCAAAATTGTTGAAATTGTGGTATAGGTGGTGCTAAATACTCCATACCGAATTTCACACGTAGATCTATATTTATATTGCATAACGACTTAACTCACTTGTAAAAACAGACAGGATTATTCTTGTCCTAAATATAAGTCCTAAAAATATTATTTTTCGGCTACCACATCCGAAAGTACACCCATTCGAAGATAGAAACCGCCGATCGAATGAAACTATGAATTGAATCACTTCCGTTGCTTTACCGTCCATGGACGATATAGTTACACTAATTGGAGGTACATACCGAATTGAAGTACCAACGTGTGACTTCCGTTTCTTTGGTGCACTCCTCTGTGAAGTTCTTCTGGGTTCGGTTGTCAAAATAGCTGTCAAACAATATGTCATTCTAATACATATAAGTCATTCGTATTCTGAACGTTACAAATGCAAGTAAATTGATTTTAGTAAGCGATAATCATGTGATAACCGAAAAGAAATTGTAAGCACCACGGCTAGAAAGTGTGTCTTATTGAACTCGTTTGGTTGCTCGCCTAGGGATGCACATCATGATTTAACCCAACCCCAAGTTAAGGTGCAGCGCCAACCTGTTGCCAGCACAAATCATTGCGCTTTGCTAATAATAATAATAAAGCGTTTATTATCCAACAGTAATAGAAATTACTTTTTACAGGATAATATGGAAATTAATGAAATTACAAACTTGAAATAAATCAATGCGTGTGCAAAAAAACATCTTTCCATTAACTCGGGAAGATCGTTTTTTAAGAAATGTAAATAACGGTGCCTTGTCAAAGATCCTTGAAAGATGCATGGACCAATGACACGTTCATTAAATAATCTGCATTAAACCTTGACACCTGATTTTATCTGAAAATGAGTCCATTGATGATTTTCTGAAGTTCAGTAATGGCAGTTGTGGCGATTCATAACTCTTTTATCATAAAATCTCGTGAAATCCGTAATGTTTGCAACTTGTATACCGCCCAATATTAGTTATGATGATTTTGAATTGTTTATTGATGTTCTTAGTTTAAGATTAATTGATAAGAAACTTGTTATAAGTGGAGATTCTAATTGTCCAATGTTTAATTCTGTTAATAATTGCAACGATCGCAAATACTTAACACTTAAAAAATTGATGAAGGTATTAGGCTTATCTCAGTTTAACAATGCAATCAATAGTAATAATTGATTTAGTTTTTTCTAATTTATATTCTGTTTTTGTTAGTCGTAGCGATGTTTCCCTTGTCTCTGAAGACAATTACTACCCCAGCCTTAATGTTCAGTTAGATCTTAGAATTCTGCTTCTGTAAAATCTTATTAATTTCCCTTCTAATTCTAATCACAGATATAACTTCCGAAAAACTAATTTCCCTGCACTTTATGGCGAGCTATGTGATGTCGACTGGTCGTTTCTTGATTTGTGCACCAATGTAAATCTGGCAGTTTTATTTCTTTATACAATTATGTACTACTATCATTGACAAACACCTACCAAAATTTACTACAGAATCGCGCAAGTACCCTGTTTGGTATAGCCCACAAATAGTCCAACTATTAAAACTAAAAGAATTTTTACATAAAAAGTGGAAACTTACTTATGTATAATTAGGGATGAATTTGCTAGACTACGTTCGCTAGCTGAGATAGAAACAAGTAAGGCTTATGACCTTTATAGAACTCGTATGGAGCATAATATCTGTAGTGATCCAAATTTATTGGTAAAAAAAACTGGCAAATCAAGAATCCCTGGTTGTATGAAACTTACTGATAAAGAAATTACGGATGCCCACGAAATAATTGAAATTTTTGCTAAAGTCGAAGTATACAGCTCACCAATATTTACCTCTACTACCACCTTGAGCCCTTCTTCGAACTCAAATGTTTTTAAGTTAAAACTTTTTAGGTGTGATGAAGTGCGATAAGCCATTGAACACATTAAGAGAGATTACACGTCGCATCATGACGATCTACCCATTTTCTTAATTTGAGATTGTGCATTTATCTTGTGTACTCCATTATGCTTGATATTTAACTTGGTCCTTCGAATAAGCACGTTTCCAGATGCTTGGAAAATCAGCCGAATTAATCCTATATTTAAGAAATGTATCTAAAATTTTTGAAAATCTTCTCCAAAGAAAGATATATATCTGCATTCCATGTTACATATCTCCTCAGCAATATAGTTTTATGCGTGTAAGATCGACTATTACAAATCTTGCTGAAATTACTTTATAAGCTCTAGTATAAATTGCGAAGGCATATTGATAACTAAACTTATAGAGCTTGGATTTGCAACCCAAATCACTGACTTAATAGCCTCTTACCTTGAGAATCGTTCATGTCCTACGTCAGCTACGATGATTTTGACTCCAAAATATTCAGCGCCGGCGCTGGAGTACCGCAAGGCTCGAATCTGGGACCGCTACTTTTCAACATTTACATTAATGACTTATTGCCTAGGTTGGAATGCCTCTCCTGCTATATCCTTTGGATATAGCGTTTAATTTGGAACAACATTTCTTAACAAAAGAATCTTCCAAACCCAAAAACTGAGCAACCTACTTTACTCTTAGCGTAATTTCATGATTTTGACTCTCCCTCGTATACAATTGGATTTTCGGCAGGTAATTTGCAAAAAAAAGGATTTATTAAATTCAAAGACAAAATACTGTAAAAACGGTCACTGTATAAACTTGCTTCCCATTTAAAATTTTAAACATAGCCTTATATATTACATTTCAAATCAGGCACGGACCCCAACAGCCAAATATCACAAATTGTATCTAATTTTACCTCGTTTTTTTTTTTTTTTTTATTGTTCCACACACATTCCTGCCAAAAGAGAAGGCCACGGCTATACATATATTTATATATATTGATAGATTAGTATTAAATTATGTGTAATGCTGTATATTAAATTATCTTGCCAGCACTATATCTAATAAGAAATATAACAACTGATGCTATCATATTTCTGTATTATACCGTTTTTTCTTCTGTATACTCACTAGGTATTTGTTATTAAACTGGACAATCTTCAGTAGAACTGTCATACTTATTATGTTTTATCAGCTATACATATATTTATTGTCTCATATTGATACAAACTATACCCAATAACATCTCTACGACAAGATGTTATATAAGCTAATAGGGTTTATTGCCACCACCGTAACGGCCGGGAGTTGCGCCTCCAGCATTGAGTCAGCATGGCCGTGATGCGGTGAAGAGACCTCGTGCAGGGGGAATCGTCTCGCTGATCACGAAAGCTCCTATACGATGCTTCCCAAACGTATACGGCAGCAAGTATGCTTTAGCGATGTCTACCTTAATATAAATAGTTTATTCAACGTAATATAACACTATACATAAAACGTCAATATAAAATATGGAGCAAAATATACAGAGTGCAATAATAGTGCGTCCATTCTTTATTACTTGGGCTGTTTGCTAAATAACCATTTCCTAATTTGCGGAAGTAGAGTGTTAGTGTTTATATACATATATTCAGATATACTGGGTGCTTGTAGAAAAAAATGTGGCACAATAAAATTTACTTTTCTAATGGAAAACTGGACGCGATTCCGGTAACACCTGTTGTAACAGAGTGTTCATTTCACGAAAAAATTAATTTCTCTAAAGATCACATAATTTTTATACTGGTCGAAGCAGAAAGGAATATTTTTTGTCTTTTTTATAAAGAAACATAACCAAACATAAGAGATCCAGAATAAAGGGTTTTTGAAAAACTGACGAAAATCCTTAAAACTGTAAATGTCATTTAAAAAAAACGCGAAAAAAATAAAAATAAAGAAAATGAGCTAAAGATACTGTGTGTGTGCGATTTTCTTTGAACATTTAACAAATTCAAATAAAACCATTTCGGCATTAGTAAAATTAATACCTTCCTTATGGCAGTCCTGCATGTCCGATGATAAAACTACTGACAAGCTCATCTATTCTCAACCAATGCACACAACAAACTTTTTCTTCTAGGAAAACATACAGATGTATTACTGTAATTATGTTATATTGTAATTTTTATTTACTTTACATTTCATTAAGAATTTGTTTAAAATAAAAAAAAGATGTGGATAGTGGCTAGGTAATTATGGACAAAAATCCCCACAAATTTTAAACAAAATATTTTATTTTCTTTTGAACTTTAAATAAATCAACACGGTTTCATGCCTGGAAGATTAACCATAACGAATTTAATTGAAGTGACACAGTTTATTTTTAGTTAATAACAAGTCGATGTTATTTATACTGATTTTACAAAAGCGAAGTTATCAAACTACGCTTTTACGCCTCAAATTACGGATGTTATAGAGTCGTATTTATTTAATCGTACTTGCTACGTTTCTTACAACGGCTTTAGTTCTACTTCGTTTGTCGCCACTGCAGGTGTCCCGCAGGAATCCCATCTGGGTCCCCTTTTATTCAATATTTACGTTAATGATTTATTAACTTCACTTGATTGCAATTTCGCTGCTTATGCGGATGATCTGAAAATATATTCCAGGGTTCAACTATATTTGACTGTGTTCTAATTCAAAACAAAGTAGATACTATAAGGCAGTGTTGCGATCACAATAAATTACAGCTTAATGCAAACAAATGCCCCATTGTATCTTATGTTAAATGCAATACTTTTATAATGTATCCTTATGCTATTGATCGTGTACTAATTCCTCGACATTCAAATTATAAAGATCTAGGGGTACATTTTGATTCGGTCCTGACATTTAACTATCACATTAGGGAAGTTGTTAACTCTGGTTCCAAGTGTTTGAGATTTTTGATTCGCTCTTGCAGGTTGTTTTCGGAATTTACTGTTCTAAAAATTTTATTTAACACTGTTGTTAGACCTAAACTCGAATATGCCTCACTGGTCTGTTACCCACGCTATAGTGTCAAAAAATTGGCAATCGAAAAACCTAAAAGACGTTTTCTCAAATATGTATCATTTAAAATTGAGCATGTCTATCCACCACGTGCAGTAGAATATGATCATTTGCTTACTAGGCATAATTTCACATCTTTAGAGAGCAGAAGGATGAGTGCAAGTGCTAGATTTTTGAAGCAGTTGGTTCGTCATGATGTTGATTGCCTTGCTGTGCTTTCGCAAATTAATTTTGCGTTACCTACACATAATATCCGTTCTTTTGATATCATTAAAATACCTTTTGGGTGCCCCACTTACACACAGGGCAGTCAACTCTAATAGATTATCTGAGAATTTCTTTGATTAATGCTTGAATCATTTTTCTTTTTTAATTTCACTTTGTAATTTATATTAATTTTGTTTTGATTCTTTTTCTACCATATTTTATATACTTTAAATTTAGTTTAGAAATTGTAGCACTATATTTGATGTTTATTATTTTTGTCCTGTTATTGGCGTTTTGCTGTTGGGCAAACAAATATATTATTATTATTATTAAAACTTTAACTTTTACGAAAGTCTGCGATCACAACGACGTGCAGTATTAATGTGTCCTAAAAAATTAAAAAGACAGGGGTCTTTGTCGATAAGACTGAAGTAGAACATACAAAACCTGAGGAATTCAGCAGCAAAGTCACGGTTTAAAAGAAGTTCTTTACTTTTTTAGCAGTCAGGCGCGGCTCGTGCTTACGTCAGTCGGAGGCTATGACATTGATCGTACTTCTTCGTATGCTCTCGTCAAATACGTTTCTATATGTTTATATGTTACGAAGTTATACGAAGAAGTTCGATCAATGTCATAGCCTCCGACTGACGTAAGCACGAGCCGCCCCTGGTTCACATACAATGCGCGCTTCTTCAGGAGTAAAATTGAACTTCGATGTGAAAAAAACTGTTGAAATTGACCAACCGGAACACTATTCGACGAATTTGAATAATTTTACATAAAAATTGATTTGACCACCACTAATTTTCTTAAAACAATTTTTGAAAAGAGATAATACAAATTACATGTACCTATTATACAGTAGTTTTGAAAACAAAATGTTCAAAAGAGTAATCTTTTCAGAGAAGTTATCTTTGTAATCATTTCTCAACTATATTTTCTCTATTCTCTATTGCTTATAGCAAGACACAATCAATATAATCCATACCTACCAGTAGTTGACTTGTTCGAGTGATGCTTTGGTCGAATTGCTGTTTTCAATACTTGAGTGTGAAGATAAGGTGTGAATGACGTCGAAAGAATACAAAAAAATATGTATGTGCGCACTTTCACCTCAGCTCTTACAATGTGACTCTTTCCCATCATGAATTCTGCGATGAATTTTGGCGTAACTATCCGAAGGATTAAAAAATGAACAGATGCCATGATTTAAATCATAAGGTATATTGGAGCGTCTCTAAGGGAAAACTCGGAATCAGAACAAAAGTTTTAACAACATCGTTTGGGAAAAAATACCAATATACCAACATGTTACGTTCAAAAATAATTTTGGTTATTTTCAGTACCCAAAAAATATAAGAAACAAAATATAAACTAAAAATTGTTTTTTTTTTCAAAAGCAACCAATACGAAGTAATTTAATATGTAACGTTATACGTAATATGATTGGTTTTGAAAAAACAGAGTAGTCTAAGGAATTTGGACTTATATTTAATAAACAGTTTGCATATGGATCTTTAATGAAGAACATTAAACAACTATGGAAGAAGAAAAAAACAAAACACATTTTGAAAATTTGTTTCTGATGTATGAAACGCCATTCCAATAAATGAATTTCATAAAATAACAACTTAGGTACTTACTTTCCAAGCAATAAAAATGTAGCGAATTGAAATATTACTCAAAACAAAAACATGTAGAAGAGTGTTTAATTATATGTATTACCTTGATAAATAACCAATAAAAACATAATTTTTGGAGCATATTGTGCATCCAAGTCTTGTAGTAATATTAATTGTTCACATTTAAAACTATAAAAAGTTATATAAAGATCTATAAAAATAGAAGCATAAATACTTTACGTAACTTTACACCACATACACTTTGTTGGTTTCAAAAACCAATGCAAATATATACTGGAAAATAGCAATAAGGATATTGTTTTGTGTTTGACCTGATTTGCTAACTATAGGTATATGAAAAGCAAATTGTTTACTATTATAATGTTGACACAACACCCTCAATTTTATTATTTGTTTGTATATTATCTAATAATTATGTGCATACATATTATAAATTCCGGCGTATTTAATATTTATATATAATCAAAAACGCCACTTTTACCATAGTGGTGTGTGTGTCTAATATGCATGGATAATTATGAAACTACAATATTACAAAAATATTCTCTAGTAATTAAACTGAATTTTTATAAATAATAAAATTCTTTTTCTTCTATAGAAACTAAAATTACCCATTTAGTTATTTAATTTGTAGCTATACTTTGCAAATGTATATTCTCTTAAATGCAGCAGGAATAGAGCTGTGGGTGAAAAGATTTGTTTCGGTTGTAATTTAGTTAGGCTAACAATGGTTCATCACCCCCTGAACCAAATAGTTAATAAGCTTCTACAAATAGAGCCCCGGTCATAAGGTTCGGAGTCCTGTTAATCCTAGCTTTCTCGTTTTAGGAAAACACGTGTAGAGAAACCCACAGCACACACATTCTATATAATGACATTTAAAACAATTGCAGTCCATGAAAGATATGATAATTTTAAATCCTCGTTGCAATAATTAAATCAACTTCAATTATCATCAAATAGAATGTTGTTAATCTATCGTATTTTTGCTGGAAATTAAACCTAAATATGTAACTTGATTACCAAGTAAATAAATGCAATAGGGGCAATTGTTTTGTTTCTCTTATTTTGCTTAATTGACAGCCATTAACTACTTGCAATTAGATTAATTTTCACGTTGCAACATTACGGTTTACATCTGTAAATTCATTATATAAATGGACATTGAAATAAGGATAATTAAGGTTTGAGTATGCATTCAGACATACGTATTTTAACATTCTTTTTTCTCAAAAGAAAACCCCAATGTAAATTTTCTACATATTTGAATAAGTACATTTAAAGAGAACACATCTGCAGTAATAAGTGAATAATAAACAATTTTTCTTCATATCTCTATAATTTTAGAACAAAAGAATCATTGCATCTATAATGTACTACCTACTAGAAATGTAAACCTATTTAAAATGTGGCATATTTCCAAATATCTAATTCAGTTTGTGCTTATGTACTTATTGTTAGTGAACTTAACCAGAAAATTATCTTTTATCAGCAAAGCTTTATAAAGCACAGATCTTTAATTTTAGAGTTTTGTACACTTCAACTTATTTATAGAAACTATTACCTACTGATAGGTACTAAAACCTACGTACTCATAGATTTCTTAATGATAAAATATTCTAATTCCCTACGCAACATTTAATTGCTAACGTTACACATGATTGTTTATTTATGTTGTGGAATGTTAATACACGAGTAGAGTATGTAAATATCCATGTATACGGGGCATGAGCAAAAATATCCTAACATAGAAGGTAGCTACAACAAGCAGTTATTGATACTGACAATTGTACCTTAAAAAACCTTATCAGTCATATAGAAGTATGTTACTATATTCGAATAGCTTTCTTTTTGCTGTTTAGAGAACACCTAAAGTAATTTAAAGTAAAACTTTAGAAAAATATTTTGCATTATTTATATTCGAGTGTCTTTTTGTTCAATACCATTACTTTTATATAGGTTCATTCTACGTCAATTTAAAAATAAAATATGGGTTGTATTGACTGTTGTAAAACGATAATAATAAATTTAAAAATTGATATTTATTCACCAACATTTGATTATAAATTTATAATAGGTATAGGTATACTTAATGATATTTAATTTGTGTCATTTAGATTATTTCCTTTTATAAAGAAAATACCTAGATAATAAAAATGTTACAATTATATTAAACATTAACATTCATTTATTTATGTAAATAGACCTATGGCATCTAAATCCACTCCCGCCCCACTTCCAAAAAGTACTCACGTTCACGTTGGAGTTCGCCGTTAATGAATCTATTTACAAACACATAGCCTGGTATCGATCTTAATTAAAATAAAACGTACGCTCTAGTTGGCGATATCAATGTTCTTAACCGCAAACATTCGTACAGATAAGCTTCGGGGAATCTATTTAAACCTTATGTACACGAGAATGAATAAAATATTACTGTAGATTCATACATAATCTACGTAGACGATGTCGTAATTTTCGTTATCTCTCAACACGATAACATACAATAATAACAATAACAACAAAGTGTGAACAAAAAATCGTATTATACTGTAAACTAGATACTTACTTGATTGATAAAAATGGTATTTCACTCGAAAAATCATGAGACACTCGCTTAAAGTACGTTAGGCAATGTTAATGCGTTAATCACCTGCGATTAGTGTTTCGTATTGCGTTCAAGTATTTAGGATGTGTGTGTAGTGCGGCGCGATAACAACATTTTCGTATGTTCTTGCATCCTGGTCGCCGTTATTTATCACAGAATTTGTTACGTTGAAAAAAATGTGGAAAATCACACGCGTATTGGTAAGCGCAGATCAAGTGGATGGTCGGTACAATAAAAAAAAAATGAGTAATCAGTGTAATTTTTCCAGTGTGCATCTAACTGCGATGTAACTGCACGTATACAATGTGTGACGGAGAGAGGCAGAGAAGCGAGAATGAAAGCCTTTGGACGTTTACGGGGGGTTCCGTGCACAGCGGGAGGGGGGTTGGCAAGCAATCGGACTGACACCAAGCCTAGGTCCGGCCATCTTGTGACGGCGAAGCGCTCTTGCCTCTAAAATACCAGAAAATCGTGTAATTTGCGGCGTAAAATAGTGCAAATAATAAATAAATAAACCACCGTTGGTGCGGGAAAGACTATAGCGTAAGATAGCACACGTGCATCGGCCCGTGTTGCACGCAAATCATAAAGATATTAGTTAATTAGTTTTTCTCTCTGTGTGTTACATTTTTGTGAGTGTGTCTTCTGGTATACTCAATTGTTGGTTACCTGGGCCTCGTCTCTCGTCGATGCCTCTGTGGACTAACGCATATCTTTCATATACGTAAGTACAACAGACTTCTATTTAAAACATTTTCCCTTTCTTTTGGTAAATTTATCACTTAAAAATAGACAATCAAAACTAAATCGTATAGTAATGTATGTTAACACCTTATCGGTTATCGGTTAGCAAAATCTTACGACAATTACCTACTTATAACAAAGCCGCAATCTTACATTGTTCCGCGTGAGTATAATAAACGTTCTTTGTGGCATTAACAATTCGAAAGAAATCAAAAAGAATACCTATCGAATACTTCAGCATGAAATTATTATTCGACTCGTATTCATTATTTACATTTTCTTAATTTGCTTGAAATCGTTCGATCTAATGTGAGGTCATAACTGATTTCATAAAATGAGCTACTAAAATAATTTTTAAGTATAAAACAAATATATAGGACATAACATATGTATTATACATCCAACTCTTTACGATAGTACATTCGTTATTTATAAACGGTTTCTTACTAATTGTGTGTAATTTAAAGATTAAACGTTTAACATCCGACATTAGAATGAGTCTGGATTTTTCGGTATTGAGTTGCGCTTGTAAAATTGTAGCATTCGTTCGTTTGTCCTGTTCTTAAGATGGTTGAATTGCCGGTTGGTGGAGAAGGAAAGGAGGGGAAGGTATTCATTGCTATCGATTTTTCTTTATTTGAGTACACTCTTTAAATTTATTATCGTTGCCGCCGTTGCTGCTCTTAGCCTATTATTCATTAATTTTTAAAATTGCTTTTGGTAGTAGGTATTTATGTCAATTATTTTCAGAGGCTTTTTTCATGTTTAGATCATTTGTTTTTTGTTTACGTTTGTAGAAAAAATGTTTAATTAATATTATTTTAGTCTCCATTTATAATTTTTTTTATAAATAACATAAGAAAAGTTGACGTTCAGATAAATATTTTTACCTGTAAATATTTGTTGTGTTGAAAATTATTTGAATTCCAATTTACTATAAAATTACCTAACAAAGGAAAGATGTATCATCTACATGCATCTCTGAATTTTAATGAGATTGTTTGTTATGTCTTATTTATAATTTAATTACCTGTTTTATAATCCATTCTAGTTTGTTTTAGAAATAGTTTTCTTTTAACTGTAATTATGAAAACATAATTAGTGCTGAAGTAAAATATTGAAAGAATACTATTCCAAAATAAGAGCAAAAGAAATATCATATATAAAAATGCTTTTTGGGGCAAGTTGATGTCACGCTAGTACAAATTAATGTTTACTATTTTGATATAATCTAACCTTCTATAAATAGTTATTAATGTGACTATTATTGGTCCATACATTCCAGTAAGCGTAATTCCAAGAATAATATTTCCTTGAATTGCTTTAGGAAAAGCTAAGTATTATAGCAAATTAGTATCATTTTAAGTTAAGCTGATATTGTGTGTAGCTTATGTCATTGCCTGTATATATTAAAAAATATGTTACTCATATTACATGCCACCAAAGTATACGTATTATTACTTCTTATCACCTTCCAGGAATTGATAAGCAATTTTTCGGTTATAACATCGTACCTACCTCTAATTCATATTTCGCATTTTGATTTAGTACTGACCATAATATTTATGTATTAAGGGGATGAAACACGTCGATTGCCATAAAATCAAGTTACGTCCGTGGTGCATACCTACATAACTTCGGCATGGATAACGATTTATTAATTTAAGGTAAAAATATTTATAAAATATCGGATATCTTATGTGCCAAGAATATCGTTATTTGGCGTTTCATTATAGCCTATGGATAATAAAGCGGTCATGGGTTATAAAAAGACGTTTATGACAAAGTAATTCGTGTACCTACCTATAATTGCTAATTTATGATATATCCGCGCATAAATAAAGTTAGACTTTGAAATAATTAATGTGTTTGTGTTAATTTAGTCAAATTGCAAATAAAATACCAAAGAAATATGTTGTTTAAATCGAAATACCAGTGTATTCGCACAAAGTTAGTAGGTATGTATTTACTTACCTCATCAGTAATCATTGAGAATTACCCTCTAATGCGTTATGGCCTTCAGAATAACAATGAATTCTTAAAAATTTGTTGATGGATATATAAAGAGTTAACTAGAATATTATTGTTTGAGGAACAATGAAAAGCAATACATAAAATTGAGAAACAGATATGTACACTCACGGATACCCAAAATGTCCGGTCTAATGCGTAGTCTAAACGCCGTGTGCAACTCGGGTGCATGGAACGTTGCCCTCACACTGTGACTTAAACCGGACATTTTGAGTGTCCCTGGGTGTACTTGTTATAGGTATGCATGAAAATAAGCAAGCGCGTCTATTGCTAATATCATGCATTTCAAACAGTAATCAGATCAGTTGCAAGATACATTAAATTAATTTTCCTTATTCTATATATGTTATTCTCGAGCAAATTATGTTATATTTATTTAGAAAGAAACCAAGATATCTCTAAAATTATCTGTTCTTACCTATTAGCAAAAAAATGCAAATTTATTTTGATGGTGTATAAGAGAATATCAGATTTACTTTTACATACTCGCCATCTCTTTCAGAGGTGATGGTGTATTCTTTGAACCACTGATCAATCCACCTTTTATGCATGGTATTACACAGATTAAGGGGCACAGTGAGAGAGCCGCGTGTCCATTTTTTTTTTTCAAATTGAATTATATTTGCAGAGACAAAAAGTGAAATTCATAGAACTAATGATGACTAAAAACTTCTAAAAATTCAAAATTTAAAAATACTTGTATTAGACTCATCAATTAGGTACACAACAGTTTTATTTGCCAGACTATTAGTGTGTTGTATATTTTCTATATACTCATAGCGCCTGCTTTTCCAAAATATTCATGCCCCTAAAAAGTTAAATGAACCGATGTATATGACGGAGACAAGATAAGGATTAGTGTCTTGAACACATTATTAATATTGTGTATTAATACTTGTTTATATAAATATAAGATGTTTATAAGTACATGCTTGTTGAAATAAGATAATTGATTAGCAGTTATAAGTGTTAGAGAAGCTCACTGTATAATCAACATGCTGTAAAAAAACTTTTCACCTTTATTATAGTTATTTATAGCATTTAACATTTCTCGTAAAAATATGGAATATGTATTGTAATTCATGCAAGTATTTGTATACAAATATGTACACGTAATCTGTCATAAAAATGTTAGTATTTACAACTATTTATATAAAACATTGTTTTTCTAAAAAAAAATCATTGTATAGCTTCACATGTTGGTTTTAATTTACTGATAAGCATATAAAAAGTGTTAGTTCCCTGCTATTTGTATTCCTGTATGACTATTATTGAAACCAGAGATGGGCGTATTTGTATTCATGAATATGATTTCGAATAAAATCATAAACCGGAAATTATGATTATGAATACGAATACTGCTATGAGTATGAATATGTGAATATATATAATCATATTCACATTTCTTGTTTATTTTCACTAAAAATTACAATTTTATATAATTTTCACCGGAATTTCGAACATGCTAAGTGCTTCATTGGTCAAAATCGCCTTTCTCTATCGTCTAATGATTTTTCCATGCTGAATACTAAATAATATAGTTGAGATATCATATAAAGGAAAATAAAAATATAAAAAACAAATAGTAAACAGAATTAGGTGAGGTACAAAATAGATAGGTACCAACGAAGACACAGCGTGTTTTCACAAGTATGTATGGTAAAAATGTTTATTAGATTATACGATTTTCTTATTAATTTATTTTCTATTTTTTACAAGTGCTTAGACTCAAATGGAGATGTAGGTCACAGGTCTGTAATAATAATAATAAAATCTACATCACTAAAATTGCACAAAATTTGGTATTCAATGTAAAAACTTATAATAATAATTTTGATGATCTTATATTTATTTGTGGAGACGATTTTGACCTCTGTAGGACTGACACGTTATTGATAATCCGACTTCACCATCGTATTCAACATGAAAAAATCATGAAATTCATGCTTGTTCTGAATTTTTAGAGACAGTTTTGACTGCTGTGAGATTAACATGCAAACTTTTGTCATCGAATATTACGAAAATATAATAATATATTAAGCACTTATGTTGGCAATTGTGGTTGGATTACAATTTTTGTATTGTTACAAATCGATATCGGCCACTTCTGTAAACAAAGGTTATAAAATTTCGTTTGAGTCAAGATTTTGTTTTACCGCTACAGTTTTCTAGTCCAGTGACTTTCCAAGCAGAAACCACTTTGCTCCTTATTTTGATGATGGCAAATAACATGTATAATGCTGTAGGTATGCAGTAAGATTTGGTATTTCATGTCATTTTTATTGTCGTGACATTACTGTAAATATCACAGCTTCATGAGTACATTACCTTTTAACCGATATAGTGAATCGCTGATTTAATAATATGGTAAGGCCATCATAAATACTTGCCTGTTGTTTTCCGTTTTTCCTACTTAATAGTTTTATATGTATTGTACACATACGTAAATTACCACGAAATATCACCGACGATTTACACAATTAAATAAATATTTCTTTACTGTGGTGAAAAAATTGGCGTCTGTGATACTATGGAGTTGATAATTTATTATAAAGCGCTAACTGGTCAATATTATGCGGTAAAACATTTGGAAATGGATGCATATGTGCAGCCTCTATTTAACGGCAATTAGAAATTGTCCGCTGTTTAGAGGTTTATGCTAGTAGTTTTAGTACCTTGTTTATAAAAGATGATACCTAGTTATTGTACATAGTGCATATAACAAGCATTCATTATTTTTAAAGGTTAGGTTATTACAAAACTTCAGGAAGCATGTAATGTAAAGCCAAAAGAACGTTACGAAATTATTAAAATTTATTATCAGAAAAAATGCGCTTTATAAAGGAAAGTTGGTGTGGCCTCTTTATTGCCCACATCATTAACCAAGTGAACGGACAATTAATAATTTTGTGAAGAGATTTAGACATAAGGTTACGTTCTGGATTCTAGATTGTAGGTTCGGGAAGGTGGTAGACCCGTGCACTTAGGCCACCCTAACCGGGCCCATTGTGTTGCCTACCGTAGGCCGCGTCACTCACTCTGCCAACCCGAGCCAATCCAAATTGAGTATGAACCGATATTGGTCATACTGTGCCAGAACTGCCCCAGTATATAAAATGTCTTCCAGCTGTATGTCTTCCTCTTGGTAACATGCATGACACAGTGCGATGTTAACCAGTCACATGCAATAGTCCCACAACTTAACATAGGTTACTGCAAGATAGCTCAGGCAAAATCTCGCTGTCTTCGACGATAGCTTAGAGATCCATCGGTATACATGGTCCTTCGCAGCACCAAAGATAGGTGTCTTGACGACGCCCTCACAAATGATGTTTGGGTGGCCGCGACCATCTCCCATTGCATCCAGAAGACCTCGGTTCGTTCTTGGCAACCAATCGTTTAACCCTTGGCCACCAGAAGAGAGCGCCATACATCAGCATGGGCCTAATTATGGCAGTATAAAGCCACAAGGTAATTCTGGAGGAGAGCCCCAATTCTTACCCAAGTTGCGGCGACACTGCCGAAAACCCGAACATGCTTTCTCGGTATTTGTTTTGACATGCTTGCCCCAGCTAAGTTTCCTATCCAACACGACACCCAGATATTTGACATCATCTGAAATATGCAGAGCAGTGCCAAACAATGTGGTGGGTGGAATTCCAATTTTCGTTTGTTGATAAAAAGTACTCTGTTTTACCTGAATTTACAGAGAAGCCACTTTCCGTGTATCAGCTTTCGACAGATCTTAGGGCAGGCTGCATCACATTACAGAGCATACTCTCGAATCTTCTATCAATTATGACGGTAATATCATCCGCATATGCAATTGTGTAGTAGCCAAATAAATTGAGCATATGGACAAGGCCATCTACCACAAGGTTTCACAAAAGTGGTGATACAACAGCTTTTAAGAACAGCCTCGATCCACGAGCCCCCTGATCCTGATATCTCCCACACTTACTTATATTGCCCTCTGCTCTAATCTACGGTGTAGCCATTCTACGACAGTCGGCTCAACACCGTGTCAAGTCAGAGCGTTGACAATACTGTTGAAGGACGCTTTATCAAAAACTCCCTCTATATCTAAGAATATTCCTAGGGTGGACATTTTATTGTCCAATGAACTCTCTATCCATCGCGTCACTGAATGGAGAACCTACTCAGTTGATCTTGATGTATGCATGTTGATTTATGTGAAGTGGATACAACGGTAGCGCCACTTCTCTTATATAACAGTTGACACAACCGTTCCAGTGTTTTCAATAGAAGACTGGTCAGGCTTATTGGTTGTGAATATTTAGCTAGGAACACACCGTCCGGACCAGATGACTTGAAAGGTTGGAAACTTTTAATTGCTCGGAAAATGCGAGACTCTTCTACCACCTTTCCCGTCACTGCCCAGTCCCCCTTTGTTGGAGGCTAGCCGTGAGGCTCCCACCATACCAGTGTGTTGTTAATCACACTCCCTGGAAAGTGGGTAGCCATAAGTATCTTGGCTGTTTCTAGAAAAGAAAACGAAAAAGTTCCATCCTCTCATTTTAACAGTCCTAGTTCTTTATTCGTATCTTTACTTATGGCTTTGACTTTACGTTGCTGGATAATCAAAATAAAAGTGTAAATGTGATAAATGCTGATAATGTTGAATGTTAAAGCTGTAAGATAAACTGTTCATAATAATCGAAATATGTCTGTTAGACGACCTATTCAGCAACTAGACATTGCATATAGATCAATTTGAAAGATTTTACCAAAGGATTTCGACTTGTACCCATACAGAATCCAACTGGTTTAAGAATTGAAACCAAGTGATCGTCGATTCTTTGTGGATTCGTTCAAAATTGAATAGTGATTAGTATAATGACTCTAATATTCAACTTATATGTACAATACCGTATTATTTTATTTATTTTACCGTATATATTGAATCAATTGTAGATTCTAACAGAAGATGGCTACCAGCCGAAACTAGACCTAGAGTAACTCTTTATAATTAATAAGGAAAGAAGAGGAATTTTAATGCACGATTAAAACAATATGTTTACTACAAAATATTGTTCCTAAGAACAACAATATTTTTCTTTGGCTCCTACAGATAATAATTTACGGCCAACTTGTTCAACTAATTCTTTGTACACCCTGTTATTTTCATTTCATTGAAGAAACTGTAACACTGATTTATATCATTTTATTGATAGTAGCTATTATATGACAACTATAATTTCTTTATCTCAGAGAGAAATTTGACCTTAGGTTATCTAGAACTTGTTAAATTAAAGAATAATAATCAAAATTTTTTGGAGTATTCTAAATTTATTGTAAGGACAAACTAAAATTAGTAAATTATATAACACATTTTCTAACCTATAATTTACATTAGCTTTTGTTTTGATTTTATTTATAAAACATTAGTAGGAACATATTTTGCATGAAAACGTTGTGTAACTATTTGGATTTTGCATGTCACCATAAACTACGTTAATCAGATGATCATGGTTGAACTTAAAAGGTGTATATTGGCAACAATTGTCTTTATTTTAACTTTCTGCATAGTTAGGATCTTATGCATTAAAGGTTTTCTTCTATTTAAATTGTATATAATATAGAAAATCTGTTTTTAACTCCTAGACTCATTGTGAGCCAAAACTAAGGATCAAACAGGGGCGTATTTAAAAATTGATGTGAGATTATCCTGCCTCAAGAATTGGTAACTCAGCTTTTGTATTTATATTCAAATATATTTAATTATAAGGCAACATTTGTTCTGAATATTACATCTATTTATTAGTAATTGCTAATTAGGATAGGTATATACACATGTCGGGTATTGGATAAAAATACCCGGAAATCAATGATGCTGACTAAATCGTTTAGGTACGAACTATAATGTTGAAAAGAGAAAGTGCAGTTGTTATGCATGTATAAGTGAATAAATATAATCGGAATCAATAAATATAGGTCAAATTGCTTTTTAACGTGTTTTTTATTTGAATTGATTCCCGTTTCTTTATAATCCCAACTAAATCGAAGTTTGCAGCGTCAATATGGAGGAATCGATTTTGCATTTCTATTTGGTTCGCGTGATATTCGTTTTAAATATAAAAGCGGGAATTCTTTTGAACAATGTATATATGTTTGCCTTTCGCCGATCGATCTTTAGATCAGATATGCATACACTTGCCCATATACCTACGTTATTACGATGTGGAAAACTAGTTTTTCCCTTCTTTTTAAAAACAAAGCCAGCAACGACAACGTCTCTCTCCCTACGCCAGTCATTCGCAGCGAGAAACCATTATTCATGGCGTCGTATTTATAACCAACCATATTACTAAAATTGCCATTTATTGATCCGTTTGGTATTACCTCTATATGCATTGCTGTTAAGAGGGTTTTGTGTGTATGTATATTGTATACATATGTGTGTGTATAGTGACAGTATTATTTGCTGATTTTCTAGTCGCGTGCTATTACATTTACTGTAAGCAATGACCCGCTTTTATAAGTGGTTTACTCACTTTATTAACAACAATACAGCTTATAGTGACTATTTCACTCATCTCAAAAGTTTCACATAAGCTGATCAGTCACCAAAGACAGCTTGTATTATCGCGAAAACACCAGATGTCTTTGAATTCTGATTGGTCGATCAGCTTCGTATTTTTAACTACCTAACCATGTATGTATATGGATCACAAAGCAAAGTTTGACAGTTTGACAAAAACTAATTGTAGCTGCAGACGTCAAAATAAATCGCTTCGGTGCTACTTCAAACGAAGTTATGAATCAAAATATTGATAGAAATATAATCTGACCAATCACAAACCGAAGGCAGCTTGTATGTATATATGAAGTTATCAACCAAAATATTGATGGAAATATACCCAACAACAAAAAAAAATCAACACTTTATATATTGAGACAATTTATGACATTCTGTGTGGAATGCAACTATAAAATAGCAACGAAAGACTGAGCATTCATATGCGGAAAATTGATGGCAGTGATTACAATCAGAGTGTTATTAATACCACATGGAACCCTACTGCAAAATTAGTACTAGAAAAATATGTTTGTGAGTATCAGAGACATATTGATGCTTTCAAAGATATAATTTTCAAGGAGGCGAGAGCGGCTCGTGATAGTAAGACAAAATTATTGCACGCTGTACCTGAAAAAAGGCTTACAATTACTTACAATTGGACGAAGGCACACCACAGTGATTCCAAATGAAACTTTTTTCACATAGCTGCAGATTGGAAAGCCAACAAAGGCTGTTTAACAAACAGAGTTACATATAATATACAATTGCTATAATATAAACGATTTTTTAAATTTTAGGTCTTAGTTACCGATTCTTTTTTCCTTTTTGTCTTGTTTCTGGCTTGTACTTTGCATTTTGTCTTTCTTTTGTACATGTATTTGCTTTCGAAATAAATGTTATTATTATTATAACTCGATATTCTCGAAAACTCACCAAGGTGGGTATAAAAGGGCAGATACTAGATGGCTTACTCAAAATTTAAAAAAATCTTGAAATGTGTCCCGTGAGATTATCCCGGAAACTTATATCGGAAAGGGGAATTATTATTATTATTACCAATGACTTTTTCTGACGGTGAATGGCAATTTGAATAAATATAATAATAATAATAATTGGTACAAGAATTGTCCTATTAGTGATAATACAATATCAAAAGGGACAAAACTGTCTGGAGAAAAGATAGGATTAGACACTAAAAAAGTAAAAGTAAATCACTTTAATCGTGCCACTGCAGTTAGCCAGTTACTACAATCTGGCGTTAGTAAACAACAAGTTATGAAAATTACTGGACATGAAGTTTCAACTCGGTTGAACCGTATTTACATCATAGTGCCGAAAATCATCACAACATAGTTACCTAATACTTTCAGGAGTACTCTAAGTGCAGGGTGCCCCACCGAAGACTGGGTCTTTGATTACAGCTCTACTTGTCATTTTAGAAAGAAATTTATTCCGCGAAAATTTTATAGGATCCAATGCTGCATCACCTAAAAATATTGTTGACTATACAGAGTATCCCAGAAGTAGGCAAACGTATACTTACTTCGTTATTTTAAATGGAACAGCCAATATATTATTTAATTTTTTAATTCTACGCAGAAAAATAGCATGACTTCATATAAACTACTATTTGTCTATCTTTAATAACAACGTTGTTATTTACTCTTTTGCCAAAAGTGGTCTCAATGCAAAGCATCGGTTAAGGCGGCATGGTTTATATTTGCATTTGTTTTAGACAGTAATATTTTAAATGCCATACATACACACGTAGTCTGCTTCAACATTGAAATTAATATCCATGTAATTGTGTCCACTATAGTCTTGAACATTTGCTTAACTTTAATCCAAGGTAACTTGATTTTGTAAATAGCACGCTATATCTTTGCTTGTGCTAAATTCACCCTTACCCAAAGCCCTTAAGGTTCATGAACTAGCATGTTACATACACAATAACAAAATGGACATTCAAGGGAATTGTGATCTTCATATGTATAATATGCAGCCTTGTAGCTGTGGTGTGCCAAACTAATCTATAAATATGATTCAGGGAGCCATGCAAAAATTTACAAGAAACTTCCAAAATCGATCAAAGAGCTCCACGCCCCGATTGTTAAACGGCGGTTACGTCAACTTTTAACAACCAAAGAGTTGTACTCCTTACTCCTATTTAAACTATAACTTTAATTAATCAATAATTGTTGATATTAATTTAATTAGTATTGGATTAGGATTGGGGTGGATTTGGAACCTATTTCACCGCGACCTTTTCAGATCTATTTTGATCCCCTTTGTCCTCGAAGGCGCCGTTTAATTTTGCCTTCTTAATTTGGCCTATCATGTTTGAGAACGGTTCCTTTATGTAGCTATTCGCTGTGTGGTTCTCTGCTCCCAGTATTAGAAAGCCTGTCCTCGCCAGGCCCTCTCAATGGCACAGCACATAAACTAGGTTTTCGTCCTCCTCTTAACAGAATCTGCACATAGCGTCCTCTGTCATGCCTATATTATGCACACTTTACAATTACCGATCAACAGACATACTATCAATTTGACAGTCTTTCTGTTTTTACTCAGTGCGTCTTTAGTAAACTCAGGCCTCTGTTCTTTAAAGAACTCTTTTGCTTGCCTTTGGCCTAGTGAGCTTTGCCACAACTCCTTGGTCTTGTTATGTGTTTCATTCGTTGATAGATTGTTTAGTTTGCGATTAGGTAATGCCGAAGGATGGGCTGGCTCCAATAAATGACCTTGAGGAGCCTCGTTTGGCCAGATCGTCGCATTGGCCACCTCATTTCCCTTCACGCCAATGTTAGTTTTCTTTGGATGCCCACCTCATTTGGGGCGTTTATGCAGCCCCAAACCAGCGTAGAATCAACACTTATTGAGCTAATCGCTTTTACCTGACTAGAACCACCTTTTTACTTCTCTGACACAATAATGAATTGCAGCCACCTCAGCCTGGAACACCGTCGTATTCTTGATGAAGGTTATCGAAAGGGCCTTTCTGGGCTTCTTTTCATATATTCCGGCTCCTACGCCATAATAAGTTTTAGATCCGTCTGTATTCCACTTCGAGTCCGCTCTAACTCCAGTTAGAGCATTACCCTTGTCGCATACAGACAAGCCAGCTCTTGTTCACCACCAAGCGTTTTGGCCACCCCCGCCTGACGCACCTTTGGCCACCACACTACTGCTATACTATGTTATTATGGACCTAATTACCTTGTCTATAACCACAGAGTCATTTTCGGGCTAAGACCTCAGTTTCTTCCAACCTTTGGTCCCTGCCGATGGCAATAGTGGCCTTGTTGGTTGTTTTCTGGATATGTGTGTTCCGTGTAAGTGTTTGATCAAACTATGCAGGCCATTCAGGCACATAGCTTTGTAATTTGTTTCAATTTCTCTCGATTCCTAGCCTTTTCCCTCCAGCCCTGCACATGGTTCTCCTCTAAATCTTCCTCCACTACTTCCCTCCACCGCTTCTGAGGTCTGCCTCTTTTCCTCTTATTTTCTGGAGTTTTTCACGGTAACGTCTTTACATCTCTTATTTGGTCCATTCCTTCCAAGTGTCCCAACCATTGTATTCCTCGCATTTTTATAAAATCACTTACACGTGTCTCATCAGGCAATTCGTATAGCTCTGCGTTCGACCTCCTTTCCCATCCCCATTTCGTTTTTTTTACCTCGAAAAGCTCTTCTCAGGATTTTTATTTTGTCCTATTCGTTATTATCCATGTCTCACTTGCGTAGGTCAGCGTGGGTCTTATTATGGTCTTGTAAACTCTTACTTTTGTTTGAAAAGATAACTCTTTTGATCTTAGGATTATTTTTAAACCCCCTGCGCAGTTATCAGCCTTAGCTATTCTTAGGCCTACTTCATTTTCTTCTTGGCATAATCATCAAACTATACCCCAAGATATTTTGCTTCTTTGACATACGGAATCCTTTCGTTACCTAACACTAGTCGTTGTAAATCTTCTAGCATTCTTTTCCTCGTGAACATGACAACCTGTGTTTTCTGAGCAATTAATAATTAGTATTATTTTTATCGTAAATTAAATACTTATACTGTTTCTGCACTTTTCTTTAACATTATTTTCCTTTTTGTATCTCCTTTTTACTTATTTCTATACTTACTATGTATGTCTGCATAAATAAATTTTTACTTTGCTTTGCTTTAGATAAATATTTTGTTGTGTCCGCGAAAACGGGTATCAAAGATAGGTATAGGAAAGAGAGTTAAATATTAATTGCGATACCACTGATACGAACTTCTTTTTACTTTTTTTTTAATATAATAATAGCCATCTACAAATTGCCCATACGATAATACCATTTGATATAAATCCCGTACCTAATGGTAAGGTTCGCATGTCAAAAGTAACATTTAACGATGTGTATATGTACTGTACTTTCACAGCGTGCTTAAATACTTTCTCATATTACGATAATTGGTTAGTTTTCACGATATCTATGTAATGCGTTGAGGAAAGAAAATTGACATATTAGAGTATAGGAAGTATAAAAATAGAAGGTCTGTTGCGTTTTATACGTAGCTATAACTCAAACAAGGACAATATCAGTAGCATCATGGGGAATTTTCTTTACTATGTTTATTTGATGAATCATATATCGGAATATATACCTACAAGTAAATAAGGATAATTTTAATCTTAGCAATATATAACGTCATTTGTTCTCATTCAAGTGAGATACTGTTCGTGTATTATAAATGCTTGACGGTTGTGAGCTCTATGGTCGACAATGAAAAGAACTGCAGTATTTTAACAACGATAAAAGTCATTTCGCAAGCTAGCATGATTAAATTATATTTAAATACGGTGTTTTTACGAATTAATGAACATTTAATGGGTTATTATGCTCCTGATTATAATCGTATTTCGAAAAGAATCCTGCGAACAAAATTACTCTTTCTGTAACACCTATTCTATAAGGTAGAACTACTGGTAAAAGTAGTATTAAGTACCTGATGATGCATACGCGCGACTAGATATACCAATGTAAAATTGTGTAATTTGTTGCCGTGAGTGTTTGAACGAATATATTTAGACGTGACAAGCAATAATCCGTATTTCTAAGACGAGCATCTCACAAGAACGTTACGAAAGTAGAAAATTATCTCCCGCTTGCAATTTCACTTTATTTTAGCGTAAGTTATTTATGATCGAAGGAGGACTAATTTTAGATCACGAAATAGAACGAGCGCTTTCGCTGTATCGTGCGAATTGAATATATCGTAATTTATCAATAGGTCGATATTTTTCACGACGATTCTAATTCTTGCGGTAAAAATGATGTGAGATTAGGAATTTAGGACTTGGACAGGATAAATAAAATATGAAACCTTGTTCTTGACTGCCAATCGACCGAAATAAGTTGCAAATTACATGGCGGAAAACTTTGATTATTAAGAATTCAGCTTGCGCTATTGTTACGTAAAAGTAAATGTTTCCAAACGTTTGGGGAATTTAGAATTTAAAATTCATTGTGACAAAAAAAAGGATACAGATTCAATGAAAGATGACACATAAATTATATTCTTGATTGTTGTTTGTAGCCATTTTTAGATTAACTATCGCTTAATAGTTCGTTGGATATTTGACTTTACTTATATTATTTTTTTTTCCCTATAATTTGATACAAGGTTTAGCTGTAAAGCAGTATTTCCTGAGCCCTGCCTTGCGATTGGGACGGTGTGCTAAACATTTATTTAAATATACCATTATTGTTTTATTTTTCTATTTGTAATGTATTTTGTTTTACCATTCACACAATAAAGCCATTTATTAGTATTATATTATATGGAAACTTCAATTTATTTTTGGTAAGATATTTCGATTACTGAACTTTATTTTATAAAATGATAACACACAACGCGATCATTTTTTTATATATCTAATTGTACCTTAATTTATAACTTTCTTTTCTGTACTTTAGCAACATTGTTATTTCGTCAGTAATTTACATAAACACTTAAAACAATTGTAACGTTCTAAAACCTTTAAAATGAAATTACCTAAGATACAGAATGTTTATATTGTCCCATTTACAATAATTTGATTTCAAAAAGTTTTAAAATGTGTAATTGTTTTAAGTGCTTATGTAAATTACTCACATACAACAACAATGTTGTAAAGCACATAGAAGAAAGTTACAAATTAAGGCAAAATTAGATATATAAAAATAATCACGCACCCCATATTAATCGTCTTATAAAATAAATTTTAGTAATTGAAACAGACTGAATAAAGTCAAAACGTATTACCAAACATATATTGAAGTTTTTAAGTTAAGTTTTTTTTTAAGTTTTAGGCTATAGCCAAGTACCCAACAAACAATTAAGGAATAATTATAAAATATATACAAACAGGTACATACTAAAGTTTAGGACCGCGCTGTATTTTCTGGCAATAAACATAAAAAAGATAAATATTGAAGCAGTTGCACACATGTTTTATTTTAGTAAAGTATTTGATTGTTAATTGAGTTAATTCTATACGCCCACAATTGTTATAGATTTTCTAGTTGTGACATACATTGTATTTTATCACGAAAAAGTATTTGACAATTTTAAATACAGGATATTAGTTTTAGTGAAATACCAATTGATTTTCAGCAAAACTTTTTTTGACAAAACTTTCTCTAGAGGGTGCGTTCCGCGAGCTTTCTATAAATAAATAATACAAATGTTATGTTATTTGGCAGGGTAAGGAGTCATCACTCGCCTATATGGTTACCCTTTGCAATAAATTCTTTTTTCTCAGGGAGTTGTTTTATTCCAAGGAGTTAAATAAAGTGTGTCCCGAAAGGGTTTTTTTTTTTAAATTTAGACCTAATCATGTTTTATGACTAATTTAGAATTGTTTGCATGTATTTCTGCACACAGGAATTTATTTTCTCTTTCTCAATACCTTTTTTTTTTGGAAAAACTCCTGCAAGAACATTAGCACAAGTAATGTGTTGTTAATTGTAATTGTATCTTAAGAGAAAAAAGACAATTCAATGCCTTCAGTTGTTTTTGTTAAATAGGAACATAACAGAACAGCCTAACAAGTATTATATTCATCTTCTTAGAAACAACCTAAATAACAAAGCAATCCTGTTAGTATTGGTGAATAGAAATGTCCTTGTGATTTTTGTGTTTTAACTTTCAAATTGCCACCTTTCAGATCTTTAATTCACATCACAGCAAAAGCCAGATAATAAAAATGGATACATGATATTACAATTATAGTAAGCCGCATAAATCTTTTAATAACTGGTAATATATAGATGAATAGTAGATTTTAGATAATGTATCACAGATCGTCAGATGGTACCATTTATTATATTTCTAATACCTCGTAATATCTATTTTTCTCGGTACAGCGTTTGAAGATAGCGTGGTGATGTTACCTGAATTGCATGACCATCCCCATTCTGGAAAAAATACCAGGCAATTGTACCATTCGAAGAGTTCGAAAACCATATATGGCACTTGGAATAGGCGCATTTTTTCCTTGCTCGCAGTCTCTTTCCACCTCCTCACCCCTTAACTTCTCAGTAGCTCAACCACTTGCCTTTTCCAGCTTATTCCAGATTTCTCTCTGTCTCTATTTCCAATCATCCATACATCCATAATATCATTAACCATACCACTTTCTCCCTTTCATAGGATATGCCCAAACTACATCCATATATTCTTTTAAGCATCTTTCTTTTCCATACATACTCCCACATCCTTCCCACTCTTCCTCCGCTTTCTTTGTTAATTCCCATGTTTTACTTGCAAACAGTACAACTGGTTTAATCATTGTTTTGTACATCCTAATTTTTGCTGCCCTGGATATTATTTTTCATCTTGAAGCCCCGCACACGTAAATCCCCTAGTAATCCTATATTTTTTTCTTCTTCACTCCCGCTATTCTCACATATTACCGATCCCAAATATATAAAACCATTCACTTTTTCTATCTCTACCCTTTTCAATTCTTGATCTTCGTCCAAAGTTAACCTCTTTTTTCATTTGCTCCTAATTCCATATGTTTAGTCTTTTCATAATTAATGTTCAAACCTACGGTAGCTGCTTCTCTTTCAAATCTTCTTAAAACTTTAACAAGCTCCCTCTCTTCATGTGCCACAATTGCCACATCATCCGCGAATGCAACCATTTGATGACTTCTAGAATATATACTTTTCTTAGTTTGTATTTGACTTTTCCTACATAGCCATTTCAAAACCAAGTTGAAAACCACGGTGGACAAGGGATCGCCCTGCCTTACCCCTTTTGTGACCTCAAAACTCTCTGTTAACTCCCGCTTAACTTTTACTTTATATTTTGTATGTATTACTTACTAAGAGTTAGCTATACTCGTCTGCATAACTTGTCACTAATATTAAACTTGTGTAATATTTTGAAGGTTTCTTTTCTGTTAATCGAATCGTAGGCTTTCTTAAAATCTATAAATACGGCGTGTATTGACATTCTGTGTTCTTTACATGTTTCTTGTTTTTATAATGTGGATCTGATCTACCTACGACCAACCCCCTCTAAAACTCGCTTCTAAAAAGGTATTATATTTTCATTATGTAATTTACAGCAATAAAATTTAAGACACAGTATTATACGAATTTAATACAAATCTGTTAATACGTGTTACTATAACGTATAATACTATTAGCTATTCCTACACACTAAAAAATATTTGCAGTTCCTACAGAAAATTCCAGTAACGTATAATGTAAAATTGCCAAAAATTGGGAAATTTAATAGAAAACTTTAGGTATATTTTCTAATTTTTTGGTAAATTTACCCTATACATTACTGGAATTTTCTGTAGGAATTGCAAATATCTTTAGTGTGTATATTATCCCATATAATAAATTAATTGTTTATAGATATTATTAAGGACTACGATATGGAGTTTAATACTTTCTGGTGTACTTCTTGGTATTATGTTGAATAATACAAAATATGCTATCTCCATAACGGGATATTTTATACGGTAATAGTATTAATTGCACACGAACTGCCTCTGCAAAGAGAGCGATTATAAGAATCACCCGCCTTATACTACCAACAATGGCGGGGAGCCACTGTTTTACTGTTAACGATAGCTCCTATAGGACACTTATCTGGTGTAGACATCAGATACGCTTTGGCAGTATCTGTCGAACAAGTTACATGCGAATATGCATTCCATAAATAGTAAAATAAGAGAAGCGCCATCTTTACGATAATTTCTGTAATACAATATGCGTATACACAACATGCTTTCTACCACATGGGGTGTAAAAGTACGCTAATTTAATAAAGTCAACATAAATTTTTGTATTGATATTATTAAACATATTGTATTAACATTGTTTTTGCGTATATAATTATTATTTGAACTACTAATTATTAAAAGTACAATAATGTAGCTTGAATGAAAAAAACTTTGCCCCTTTTCAATGTTAAATCAAAATGGTCTCTCTTGGTAGTTATAGCTCCAGGTGCGGTCTACCTCAGTTCCAGATGTGGTCGCTGAGGGTAGTTAACCCCTCCTTTGCTGGACTAAATTTAACTAAATACTTGATAGCGCGTATACAAAGTGTTCACATCGTTTTATTCATACTTTCACAGTAAGAAGAAGACTTAATTTGGTGATTGAAGGTAACAAAGGTAAGCCAATAAAATAAGTAAATTTCTATCGACTTCCGATATAACGAAACTTTTCTAAAAGGTGAAAATACTTTTAAACAGTTCTTGAAGAAGGTTTTATTGTCAAAGTTTTTGTTGTATTAATCTAGCAATATAGACCGCACAAATAAATATAATGAATGAATGATGTAAACCACCTTATATCTTATGAACTAAACAGAATTGACCAATCACCTTTTATTATTTTTAGTCACTGTATTAAATCTACTTTATACGTTTCCAAAGTTGGATTAAAACGCACATATCGCTTTCTTCAAACTTTGTATAGACATTTGTGTGAGCGAAAGAGTTAGATGAGAGAATGAAAGGTTCCGTATTGCAACTGTTGTAAAAGCATCGTCTTTGCGTAAAGTTCTGAAAATTATTTCTTGTAACAGTCATTTAGCAGTGTATGGTGTTATACACCATCATCTATAAAATTGCACGGTTGAATAAACTAATTAAATTAAATCACTGCCATGTTACTTTAACTATCCCTTCCATTGAAATTCAAAAACTTCCTCTTCTGGCTTTCCTTGCTGAGGGTCTTTAACACGATCCTTTCAGCTCGAATTACTTTTTAAATTTCTCTTTATAAGTTCTCTTTAATTTAACACATTTTTCAATGATTACTTACAAAATAATCATTATATCACGGTGCCTAATAGCCACTCGAAATTATGTACAGGCTGTCCCACCGAAGACTGGGTCTTTGATTACAGCTCTATTTGTCATTTTAGAAAGAAAGCTTTTCTACAAAAACATTATAAAATCCAATGCTGCATCACCTAAAAATATTTTTGGCTATACAGTGTCCCAGAAGTAGGCAAACGGATACTTACTTCGTTATTTTAAATCGAACACCCTATATATTATTTCATTTTTCAATTCTACGTAGAAAAATAACATGACTTCATTAAACCACTATATGTCTATCTTTAATTCTCATGCAGGATTTCATAGTTAATTAATGACCTTGAATAAAAATCAATAAATTTTTTGTTAATTTTTAAGTCGCCTGGATATATAAGCGGTAAACAATGGAATAAAGCTGTGAATTGGTAAGTATACGTCGGCATCGGGTCATAATTTAAAAGTAACAACACTTTTTCAGAAATTTTATGTCATTTAACTCTGTGATTATACAAAATTACTTAAATATATATGTATATATATTAAAAAACCGTTAAAACAACAATAGTTCAATGTTTTTGCTTCTGTGGTTGAACAGCCAAGTGTGAGCACGAGGCATATCAGCAGAAACGCTGAAGTGTATATAAGAGTAGTGTTCAAAGGATTCTACAGATATATAAATATCACCCTTATCATGCATCAATACATCAGCAGCCTACACATGATGATTACGGAAGGCGAATAAGACTTTGTGACTGATGGGTAGAAGGTAGTTTCCAGAGTAATGATGTACCAATCAGAAAGAACGCTCACGTTTATGCACAAGACAATCCTAGATCTGTAGCAACACGTGCGGTACAAGGTAGACGGAATACAAATGTATGAGGAGGAATTTTGTTGGATGCCACATTGTGGGACCCTTTTTCTTCGAGAATCATTTAAACGGAGAGCGACACAACTATTTTTTGCAAACATAATTCTATGAAATGTCGGGGAACTTACCACTAAGGGAGGCATTTTTACATTACCTATGAAATCCTGCATGAGGAATCATAAATGTTTAGTATGGATTGAAAGGGTTGATTTGATCAAGGGTTAATTTAGCATAAGCAAAAATATAGGGTGCTATTTAAAAAAATCAAGTTACCTTTGATTAAAGTTAAGCAAATGTTCAGGACTATAGTAGACACCTGTATACAATTACATCGATTTTAATTTCAATGTTGAATCATACTAAGTATGTATGTATGATATTTAAAATATGAATGTCTAAAACAAATGCAAATATAAACCACGCCGCCTTAACCGATGCTTTGCATCGGGACCACTTTTGCCAAAAGAGTAAATAACAACGTTGTTATTAAAGATAGGCATATAATAGTTTATATGAAGTCATGTTATTTTTCTGCGTAGAATTGAAAAATGAAATAATATATAGGCTGTTCCATTTAAAATAACGAAGTAAATATCCGCTTGTCTCTGAGACACTCTGTATAGTCAAACATATTTTAGGTGATGCAGCATTGGATTTTATAACATTCTTGTATAAAAGGTTTCTTTCTAAAATGACAAATAGAGCTGTAATCGAGGACCCAGTTTTCGGTGGGACATTGTAATCTCTATTTAAGATTTATCATTAGCGAATAGGTAAATAATCAACTTAAAGTAAATGTGCCTAACCGTATCTATTCTTGATTTTTTTTTTTAGCTTCACATCCGACGTATACTTTTATATCTATACACATCTATCAATAATAATGTATAGGCAATAACGAGATACGGGTGAAATTTGCTTTGTTCGCATGCGGAGCATTTATTTTCGCATTATGCTACCTGTCATACATTTTAATTAAGCGTTCTGCACGCACACAGTTTCCGCCATAAAACTATACCGACCAACGATGTACGAAACGCGACTTTACGTCCATAACACAAAATCATTGTTCGTGTTTAGTTCGCGACCGTAAATTACTATAATTGCAAAAACCATTTCAAGATAACGAAATGATTGTGTATGTAGGCGATATTATTCAGCAAGTCACGTGTTTATAGACCGCTGAAGACATACAAAAGAAAGTAAGAGAACGTAAATTGAATAATTAAATTAAATGTAGAGCCGTAAAGAAAAGGAAAATACATACTTGAAAACGCGTGGAAAGTATGCCGAAATATTCTAGAAATCAGTTTGAAATTTGTTCATGAAGAGAGTAGCAATAAAAAGAGATAAGCTAGCGTCCAATACCGTTTCTCCGGTTTGTTGGCAACAGATACCACTGATTTGCAAATATGTACTTTTTTTATACAGAAAAATTAAACTTTCAACCTAATCTATGGTTATGCTCCAAAAACTTTCCATATATCTTAAGTGGCATCAACAGACCTTAAGGAAAACAATAAATTTATCAAGCGGCACTAAAACTTAATTGTCAATACAAAGCTCAGTGTTTATCATATTCTCAATAAATGCGTATGAAGTAGTAGTTAAGTACTTAGTTAATTTGTCGGACAATAACAAGTAACTTAGGCCATTGATGTTGGATACAATCATCTCATATGTGTCTTAGGTAAAGATGCATTCCAGGTAACACTGAGTTTGATACAGTTAGTCTATATTTTAAGGTATATACTTATACCGATAGTTTACACAATCACTGTAAGCCTGCATTTTGTATTGATTCCTTTTACCATACCCAGTCCACACGATACCGGGTATCCCAAACTGGATTGCCTATTAGAACTATATCGAGAATCAATCATCAGAATTAATTTAAATCTTGTATGTCTAAGTTATTCGTTTCTAAAATATTTTCATCCATGCAGTGTTGCCGCTTCTACTTACATCTGATAACAACTTTCTTAATTCAAATGGAACAGCTTGTATTTCTTACCATGGTTAGATTCCTTATTAAATTTCATAACTCTTATACTTATTTCCCTATACCTATCTGAAAGCGTTTTCGAGATATGGATTCATTTCAATATGTTTCTTGAAAATTTGTCCCTATAACATGGTTTAAGCAAACCTTGGACTAACTTGCTATGCTATTTGAATTTAGTTACATTATACAGTTCCACACGTTACCCTGAGACCGCATGTTGGTAAAATTCCTTTAAGTATATCTAATCGTTCTTCGCAAAGCCTGTTAAATTTACTTTTCGAACATGTATAGTGTTCCTATACTTATATCGTTGCGATTTTGAGCTACAAGCAGTGCTGCCACGTTGTAGTAACAGAAATCGGTAAACCGCACACGTAAAATTCGTAATTTATTTTTGTAAAACAGTTTATTCGTGTGTTAATAATACATATTTAAACTCCATAATATTAAAATAGTATATTAAAACGTAAGTTCTATAAAAAAAAAAGGTAACAATTACACAATGTACCGACCCCAAAATTAAAAGGATATTGAAGCAGTGCTATAATGAATAATGAGTTCCAATAGTATTATTTTTCTATTTCGGTGCTAACAAGTTTACTTTACGACACCCCGCACGCTAATATTATTTTTTTGAGCTGAGAAAAAAATGTAATCAAATAATATTCAAATGTCAAGTATAAACGTTATCTAACAAATTTTTAAAATTTTCTAGTTAAAAAGCAGTCTACCCAGCATAAAAATAGTTAATTTCTACAGTTTTCGAACAAAACCTGACTTTTTGAATTTTTAATACCCCAAATAGAAAAACACGTGTTTTTTACGTTTCATAAGATATTCCGTAATATCGCGTCTGTTCTACCTACATTATTGGTTACTTTAGTAACTTTTTCTTCCACATGACCACACCACCCATTATATATGTCAAAACCGCGTCGGACATAACCTAGAAATAGCACTTTTCAAACACAGTTTTAGTGCTTTCTTTTCATTTGCTCAAAAAATGCATGCCCACTTTGGAGTCAGAGAGTCTTATTCTATCCGCTAGTGTGCATACAAATCACCAAATCGGTGCTTATCTTCTTTAATATTATCTTTAATTTTTTTTTGTAGAAGAAATGTCAGCTGTAAAACTTGCATGACAATTGCTTTTGTATGATCTTGGATTTTTGTTGTGCAATTCCTTATTTTCTCTATTCGATTAAGGAAACCCTTCCACTGCGAATCTCTATCTCTATCTTTTTTCTAATTTGATGTTACAATAAAGCTAAAGCAAACGACAACGCAGTATGGTGATGAGTTACTAACGCAGCAGTGTGTTAATAGACCTATTTACGCATTGGTGGGACTTACCGGAGAGTAATATGGGTGATTAATTTGCAAATTAAAACAAAATACTATAAAAAAACACGTGTCATAACGACTTGTAATGTTCGTACATTGAATCACTCGCATTACAACAAACGTCATTGTGACACTTGTGTTTTAATATACTATTTTGGCACTACAGAGGAAGCGGCATAAACTTACAAACTTAAATAAATATGTTATTATACAAGATAAATATGTACCATCGAATTAGATATAAATGAAAAGAAAAAAACACTGTTTATTCCATTCCTGTTTGTTACAAAATTATTTGAAGCAACGTTGTTTAGCGAGATATGCAACGACTGTACAAGATATTCACTCCGCGCTACAACAATTTAAATTAATTCTAACGTTGTTTAGGTTTTTAATTTTTTGTATATTTATCCATTTACGTAGAAAATTTGAATGTACATGGATGTTTCTTACAGTAAAAATGTAATTACTGTATTATAATGCCAAAAATATGTATTTATTTATAATATTTTCTAGAGTAATTAGCGGTACCTGAATTGCATTTAAGATATCGTGAAGAAATTAATATAATCGGTAGATCGGTGGAAGATGTCTAAAATTGGTAGAGGTGGCATCACTGGCTGCAAGCATTTATTTTAAAGTAGTTCACTTCTCATTTAATTTTTAATTGATTTATTCTGCTATCGAATGCGCTGGTGCTCCTTAGTGCCTCCCAAGTTAATACCAGCTAGTTTAGTTGTCTGCGAGAGGTAGATTAACCAGAAAGTGTTCTACATTCTCTTAAAACATTTAATAAATTACTAGTACAAGCGAAAATATGTCATCGCGTATCTTGTCACAAGTTTATTGCCTACAGCAATTTAAAAATAAATGTGAAGAGGACTACAAAATCGCAACGATATAGGTATAGGAACACCTCAGAACTTGACAAAAATTTATTTCTTACTTCAGGACCATCTAACAAGTATCGAATAAAATGTTTCAGACAAAACTTTCGTATTTTGATACGTAGGATCCGAAGCTGCAATCAAAAATGGGAATGTCCCTTTAAGATTACCAAGTTGCCGCACATCCCACTGATTTAAAGGCGTGTGTTTTTGTTTTTCGATTCGATGTGTATTTCCCGAGATATTTGACCGTCCCGGAACATTTGGGACACCCGGTATATGTTGAACGATCACCAATTTGTATTGGTTTTGTATTTGTATTTTGTTTAATCATGTCAGAACCCAGGAACTGTTAGTACTCGACCGTAAAAATGTCAATGAGACTGAATGCCGGTTGTGTTTGGAGAATGACGAGACAGTTGAGCATATCTTCTGCCACTGTGCTACCACAACGAGAATCAGGTCTAGGAAACCTGAAAACGACCTCATTCAAAAAGATTCTAAGCTAGCTTAAGCTCCTGAATTTGTTGGATAAACTTGAAAGATAACATCCGCTTTACAATAGGCCGTAGTGGCCACGTTGGTCGGGACGGATAATCGACCCATGCGGATGATATCTTACCTCAATATCCACATCAACATCTTCGGCTTGCTTCACGAAACTAATAATGAAACGACAATAAATACCTTTAATCGTTAATTATTCACATAGTTAAATTAAAGTAGGTATTTAAAGAAGGCATAAGCAAATCATAGCTAGTTTTGAAGTCATACAATTCACAAAGTACAGATCGCCCAATGTAAGTAATTATTGCAGTGTAACAGACAAATGTTATACAATGCTATAAATGTCATTAAAATTTACACACACGAATTCCGAAAACCCAGATCGGAAAACTAGTCTCGCAAGTCGTTTTCCACTAATTTGTGATTCATCCCATACGTTGCGCGTGCTACGTGTGTCCGTACCAATGGCTCCTAAAAACTTCTGTCCATCTCACTCGTAGTAGTTGAATATGTGCATGTTAGCGCACATGATGTCATCTACCTACACGAAATTGAAACGACAATACAAGCTGTAGAGTAGAGGTAGTAACGTTAGTTGGCATGGCTGCCTAGCTCTGCCCGTTAATGTGATGTTTTGTTTGCTAACATTGTTGCAGACACCGATTCCATACTTATTTGTGCACGCCGGCGTGGAATAATTGTATGCGTGCCGCAATTCAATTAATTCGGACACAAAAATGGGAGATCCGTGTGTTTGTTTAGAAGAATTTGTTAATCATCTTATGTGTATAGAAACTAGTGAAATACATTAAATATATGATGAAATATAATTAAAGGAATGGAGTATGTCAACGTCCTCTTTCCATGTTCAATCTCCCCGGATGAATATTATTATCATTATCCCAACATACATACATTTGATTCCGTCTAGACTTTTTGCAGAATCTTTGCAATTTAATTATAGTATTAGTGTAAGATATTTCAATTTGAATAATAGTCTACTGTGTGCTACAAACTAATAATGAACACTCAACAGCTTTTGGGTACAATGTCCGTCACTTACGAAGAGAACTATCTAGATACATAGATCGACAAATTTGATTGTGTGGAATAAGACAAAGTTGTTTGTCATTTTATAAATAAAACTACCTAAATAAAACAATACAATATTTATTATTTAATACTAATAACCACTCGAACTCTGCAGGCAACAAACTCTTGGTGGTCATAAAAAAAAATCCCCTTTTCAAACATAGTTTTACCGTACGCTACGCTCGAAGTCATTGTCATTGTCTATTTATAATTATACTTATATGAGTCTATGAATCTAAAGGATCTCCGATTCCTGGCCAAACGAAAGTATGGGACAACCACATATTTATAGCGTGCGTCATAGGTATACGTACAGCCTGCAAAAGTCATCTGTATTTGAGTAGGCTCACATAATGAAGGCAGACTCTCACACGTCAAAATGCCCAATCTTCTAAGTATTGGTCTACACCAGGGGTCGGCAACCTCAGTGCAGCAATTCTCAATGACTACACCAATGCTTTCAGGTCTTCTCAACTAAAAGCGGTTATGAAAGTTATAAAATAGCGCGGTAGATTGGTTTGGCACAGCACAGCTACAAGACTGCCGAGATTTCCTAGTCTACACGATTCCATGGGGTGTGTATTAATCAGAATCCTAAAAGCGTGCTTCTGCAGAAATAAAACCCTATTCATATGTGTAGATTACATCCAAACAAGACTGCAAACACATGAAAACGCAGTACTAAGTTAGGACCAAAAGTTGAAAGGTTACTGGGAAGGCAGCCAAACTATTCAAATTAAAACGATTCCTTCATATATTAATCTGAGCTTTCGCCAATTCTTTATTAGCTTCTTCAGAGATACAATAACTCTACAAATTATTTAACAATTAATTGACAAGTAAGATAAATAATAAAAGTACATATGAAATGGAGAAAACAACGTACAATCGGAAACTTAAAAATACATTGAGTAAAACAATGTAGTAATTACATCGAAAAGTCTAAAAACAACAAACTGATCCAAGAGCAAACCAAGTGTTCGTGAGGTTCAGAACACCGAACTGAACAATCAACAAGTGGGAGGGTGTGACAAAATGGCGGTGACACTGACGGCAACCAAAGAACGCAAAACTCAAAGGTAGAACAAGTAGTAAAACTATCGAAATAGAAAGGCGGAAACCAAGTAAAAACAGGGTAACGAGAAGGCGAGGAATCAGACAGCAATCCAGGAAGACAACAAGGAGAGAACAATCTGGGTCACCTCTTATCTAGGTGCATTAAATAGCTGTAGATATTGATAAAATTCTGAATAGCTGTTCTGAAATTGATCTAACAAGGGTCTTTATTGATATAGTACATCTCGAGGAACAATCTTTGATCCAAAGGACGCACCGAACACAATACCTTCACATTGTCAAAATCAAATCTATGTTTATTCATTATGGAGTGATCTGCAAGTGCCGTTTTAGCATTATTGTAGGCACAATTCAATTCATGTTGTCTTATCCCCTTGTGTGCTTGCAATTTAATTTTTAAATATCTGATTTCATATTTTTAAAAGTTAAGTAATTTGACTTAACGTTTATAAGTTTAAAATAATTTAAGTTAGTTTAGTTGTTTGTGATTTTGTTTAATATTTCTTTGGATTATTGTAAATAATAATTTTTTGCGCGAAGATTCAAGGCGGTATCCGCATAGAAATTCGTTCTTTTCGGCCCTGGTTATTGTAAAGTGCGGACAGTTTAGTGCAAAGCTTAAAAGATCTAGGTAAGAAATTAAAATTAATTATATATTTTCTAGTAAATTCACATTTTTAAATCACATAATAATAAGCTTTTTTATTTTTGCATATTGTATTATTTTAAAGTATATTTTACAATTGTTAATATTAATATGTCACATTTTTTACGAAGAGCACATGGTAATTACTTATTACGATTTTAGGCTTTTTTTTACTTGTTCCTTTTTCTTTGGGATTTGGTTGCTGATTTTTGCTTCTTGCGATTTAATGAGACCTGGAAATAGTCCTGTATTAAGTATATGAGGAATTTATTGTAATACCTGGAGATTGGTTGGAAACTTTAATTTAAATCCATCTGGAGCTGAACTTCATATTTTCAAAATTTACTGGACCCCGTACATATTATAAGGTGAATAATATCCACCAGGAGTACTTGGGTGAGCCACCACTTTTTATGGACCGTTCCTAAACATATCCATCAAATCGTCAAATCAAGGAACGTGGACGTTTGCCGATATACGGGAACGTATAGCTTGGCAGCTTGCACACATCTACCGAGGTAGGATTGCTCCATATTATTTTATTTCGTCCCATAATACCATCGCAGGACATTTCCATTAGTTTGTCTCATTTGTTTATATTTGCCTTGTTATATATTTATTAATTGTTTGTTTGTTTATTTTGTAATTATTAAGACTTTGTTTGTTATTTTGTCACACGGTGCTGTGCATATTTATTACTTTAGCATTTGTAATACTCATCAGTAATTATTAGTTACCTAAAAGAAATTTAATAGTGTTAATTATTTTCAACCTTAATTCAGTCATTTACACATTTTTGTTAGTTCTTCAAACGACACCATTTATGTCTTCATTATTATTTAATTTATCATAACTACCTGACGTGCCAATTGGTACCTATATTATTTGTGCATTCTTGTACCTTAAACACCTTAGGTGAATATTTATTTTGGTGGGGGGATGACAGCTGTTATCGCGTCGCCGAGTGAAATCTGAAAGGATAACAAACGTTAGTACCTTTATTAATTAAACAATAATATAGAGCCAATTCATTCAAATACTTACCTCTGTATTTTAAGTTTAGTATCACTCATCATCTTTATTTTTATTGACCTCAACTCATTGCGTTTGATTGTTAAGTACTAACTTATGTTTTTAATTGTTTTTACGTTTATAATTATTTGTAAGTTAAATATCATTTGTTTTGCGTTTCACGCTGTTTATTAAACTATTTTCAATATTTACACATTTACATAGTTTATATATTTATTATAAAAGCAACTTTAACATTATTTTCATTAAATTTTATTTTGAACGAAGTTCTTGTTTTTGTTGTTTGCTGAACCCTGGCTTCCTCGCTGTTGGCCACAGCTGACGCCCTTTTAAAAAGAATAAAAATTAAGAACCCACGCCCTTGCTCACGTAGATTTTTGCTGGACTATCTGGCAAGTTCTAGTGTTACACGTTATAGAATTTATTCTGTAAAATATGCAGTATAAATTCTGTAAAAATACCCCCATTTTTCTTAGTGTAAGAAAGTATTCATATTTCGTTTATGTATGCGGTTTATTTTTTTTTATCTCAGTGTTTGCTACAAATAGGAGTACTTTTAGAAAATATGTTTATAGGAGGTACATACGTGACAAAATTGTTTGTATTTTAGAAAAATCTTTCTGTGCCTATGCGTTACACCAACCATTATAGTTGTATCTTATAGTTTACGTTAATGATCCTTAACCAGTAAGTACATATGTCCATCCACGTACGAAACACTAAATGTACCTACATAAATAAGCATACTTTAAGTGGTAAGCAAGTATTCCATAATATATAAACTTTCCATTCTGGTATACGTACGTAGTTTAATTATCGTTTGCGTTAAATGAGTAGTGCCCGTATTTACTTATACAAAAGACGTTTTTTATCCATGAAATGCAGCTGCCGTACAACGTAGGGCGTGGAAACGGCACGAAATGTTACTGTGGGTCGTTGTGGTGTGCAGCACCTAAACATAACAAATGTAGAAATGTGCGTCGGGCATCATGTATGCGTGCTCCTGTATACCTTTGTATTGTGTGTACGTTACAGTTCGTATTGTAGGAAAACCAATTTTACACGCTCCAAAAACAAGACCCTCGTGTTTCCTAAAATGGCATCATGCGCGCTTGCGCTATCATATGTAGATAAGCGCGTTATCTAATAATTACTTAAGGTGCATATGTAAATATAAGGGTTACAAGTTGCAACAATAAATACTAAACGACTTTACGATTGTTATTAGCATTTCGTTGTATAAATGTTTACAATGTGATAAATCTTTGAAGAATTCAAATCTTATCGTGCTTCTCTTTGGCTTATATCTATATTCTTATTTTCTGATCCTACAATTATTAAAAATATGTATTTTGAAAATGATTATTAACCGTTAGTGTATACTACCTTTTCATGTATTGTAAACTGTAATCATTTAACAGACAAATCATTATTTTATTTTGATTTATTATGTAGGTTTTATAAAAAAAAAAGAACTGAATAACGCTAACGACACTTAATCCTATTAGATAGAGCAACAACTTTCCGATTTAAATTGGACTAAATTATGCATCATATCTTAACTTAAAATATATGTAAATATAAAAAGGCAGAGGTTTAAGGAGAGATTGCACGCTACACATCTTATAATACCCCCTTAAACATACATTGAATCAATGAAGACAAACGGGTTTTCAGCACGCAATAACTTGCTCTCATCATTAAAATATTTCTGCTGTTTTGTTAGGTCCAGTTTTATTCTTGAAATAAGATGGAATTCACTTTTATAAAAACTGCATCGAACCACCTATACGTGCAGTCGGTTATATCGTTAGTTAATCTAGCTGATGTTTTTTGCAGAAACGTACATCCTCAGTGAAATTATTACATATTTCGTCGGTAATACTAAAAGAAATTAAATCAGATTCAATGTTAAAGTCTAAAAATAAAATGTATTGTTACAGATTTTAATCTTCCGCCAGTGCAATGAGTCCCATTATGGGGACAATTCCATGTTTATAAGGTGAGTTTGTCGAATTCTGCAATATTATAACTTATTTAAACAAAATAATATAAAACCAATAATATAAAAAAATAAAACTAGTCAGCAAGTATTATACACTACAGAAAAGAATTAAGTATAGTTCCATACAGCATCTTTTTTTTTATCGGAACTTGCAACAATGCGAAATACCGAGTCCTTACTACAATAGATATAAATGTTATTACATAAAACGTCCAAACTGCATATCTAGATCTTACGTTTTGATCTAAGATCAATAATAAATTACAATAAGGCGCCACTTGCATCAAATTGATCAGATAATGAATGCACCCAACAAACTAGATTGCTTTAGAAACAAGAAATTTGTAAAATCGTCGATAGTAAATACACTTGTTTCTTTTTTATCATTTTACTTTTTTAAACTTATTTATCCAAAATCTCTTCTATCATCGATATATAGGTACATACAGATAATATATACACATGGTTCACTCTGGCCATAAGCAGATGGTATCCATCCTTTTTCAATCAACCCCAGGACGTCGTATATACAATCGTAAAAAAAAAATCGCGACTATAGGAAATAACATTGAAGTGAAGTTTCTGTATATTCTCGTCATATATTCTTCGGTAGAGGCAATAAATTGTCAATTTTTTTCTGCCCTTAACTTTTGCTAATATCACTAGTTGTTACCATTTGTTTCAGCCTGCTGGTTACGTATATATAAAGTTCTGTATCGAGCACTTTACTTAATGTTCTTAGTCGACGTTTTTCAGTTATTGTCCTTATATTTGTAGCTTCATATCTGTCTAGCGTGCTATTTTCTTTATTTTGACCTCCTATTTATCTAAAATTTGAATTTCTCTATTTCTTTACTATCTACAACTTATTATTAGCAAATATTAACAAATCATTAGCGTAAAATCATTTATTTATACAAGCATACCAATCTGTAAGTTTTCTATATTATGTTCTCTTCGTTTACTTGAACTTTGAATATTTTATCCACAGTGGTGATGAAAAGTGTAAATTAAGGCCCCTCTGGATATTGTAAAACTTTCACTTGTTTTTCTTTTATCCGTACTTTTGTACAACGGATATGATTCTTTGACTTTTATGATTTTATAAATACAAACATAAAACGTTAGACACCAACAACATGTACAGTTGTGATGGGCAATGTACAGATGCCAAGTATTCCTATTGGCGTAAAAATATTATCTACGAGCACTCACTTTTTGGAAACGTAATGATAATGAATCGTTTTGAAACCATCCTTTGCTAAATTAGATTTTATAATGACACAGATGACCAACAACATCGCTTACACAAAATTGATCAAGTTCTGGCTCATATTTTACCGAATATTCAAAACGTTTACTATCCAGGAGAAAACTTATCACTGAATGAAGCGCTTGTATTGTGGCGTGGCCGTCTATCATTCAGACAGTACATTTAAAATATATCTGCTAAATATGGAATCAAGCTATATGAGTTACGTACACCAGATGATTTTTTACTCAATACTATTGTCTGTGCAGGGAAGGAACAGTAACAAATGAAGATGGTCATGCTTCTTCTGTTGTAGACCAGCTACTTAAAAATTATTTAGGTAAAGGGCATACTCTGTACATGGACAACTTGTATAATACCGTCCAATTGGCGAATTCTCTGTATAATAATAAAACACATGTTGCCAACACACTACGCAAAAATTGCAGAGGTAATCCAAAAACTGTCGCTATGACTAAAAGAAAAAGAGATTCAATTTTTAGAAGAAACGGGAATGTGTTAGTACAAAAATGGAAAGACAAGAGGGAAGTCTTGACCATATCCACGAAACATAACGCTAGAAGAAGCACAAAGTAAACGTGGAGCTATCAAACTAGAAAAACCCTTAACTATTATTGATTACAATAAAAATATGTGTGGGATAGATAGATGTGACCAAATGATATCATAGCATCAAAATCATTGCGATAGTACCTAAAAATATTTTTGCATTTGTTGGATGTATCACTTTGGAATGAGTGTTGATTATACAATAAAGTAAATCCTTTGTTAGAATTCAGATATGATATTTCTGTAAGATTAGTGGACAACATTTTCCGAAAAAGTTAACGAAACGACGTAGATGTCGTGTATGTGCACAAGGAAAGAAAAGAACTGGTACTTGGTGCTCATGCCAAATATATAAGGACGTATCAGGGGAAACCATTGGCCTATATATCGATGGTCGTTTCAAAAAATTTTATCTAAAAGATAAGTGAACCAAACGTTGTATTATCGGAGTCTTCGATCTTATTGTTAAACCTACACATTTATTGAAATTGTCACACAAATATGAAGTGTCATAAATATGTGACATGTGGTCTATTATTTATTGGAGTATTGAATTCATAGACCACCGTCATATACAGGGTGTTTTGAAACATCGTTTAAAGATTTTAAGGGCATGTAGTACGATCGAAAATAAGGTTAAAAGTCATAATAAACATATGTCCACAAATTAACTGTTTACGAGATAACAGCGATTTTATCGCAAATGCAGAATAAGTTTGCTTTAGCGGGTTTTATTAAGATGTTATTGTATTTTAACATAAAATAGATTATAACTAAAGAAGATGTTCAAAATGATGTCCTTCTATTTCGACACAGGATCTACATCTGCTTTCAAAGGAAGCGCGCACTCTTTCAAAAAACAAGGGTTTTTCTCGTATTATCTGGCAACAGTGTTCTATTCGTTGACGCAACTCTGGAAAATCGTTTACCGGTGTTGCGTACACTAAACTTTTCAAATAACCCCAGATACTAAAGTCCAACGGGTTTAGATCGGGAGACCTTGGAGGCCAAGCAATGGGACCTGCTCGCCCTATCCATCTCCCAGGAAATTCATTGTTAAGATGTTCCCTAACAGCACGCGTAAAGTGCGGTGGAGCTCCATCTTGCACAAACCAGAGGTTCAGTCTTAGATTTATAGGTAAATCTTCCAAAAGTTCAGGTGAAGTATTTTCCAAGAACTCGAGGTATGCAGGACCTGTTAAGCGTTGTGGCAAAACAATCGGTCCTAACAACCGTTCCCCTATCATGCCTAACCAGATGTTTAGAGAGAAACGTTGCTGGTGCCGATATTCAACGGTAGCATGAGGGTTCCCGTCACACCAAACGTGATTGTTGTGGAAATTAAATATTCCATTTTTAGTAAAAGCAGCTTCATCAGTGAAAAGGATGTTATCAGCGAAATCTGGCCGATCAGCAGCTGTTCGCAAAAACCACTCACAGAAACCCCTTCTCGCTTGATAATCCGGAGCAGTAAGGGCTTGTACCCGTTGGATATGGTAGGGGTATAGGAGTTGCTCATGAAGAGTTCTCCAAACAAGATTGCTGCTTACACCCACTTGAGTCGAAATTCTTCTAACACTAGTTTCGGGATTTTCATCAATAATACTCAAAATTCGATCTTCTATCTGTGGAGTACATGCTAATCTCTGCCGTCCAGTATCAGAAGACCGCTTCTCAAATGAACCAGTTTCTCTTAGTCGTTGAAACACCGTCTGAAACATCACATGCGAAGGCAGTTGGCGATCAGGAAACGTTTCAGCATAGAAGCGACGTGCTTGTAAAGAATTCCCATTAGCACGACCGTACATGAACACCATATCGCTCATTTCAGCATTAGAATACGCAACCATTGTAATTGCTACAAATTGCACAAAACGTCAAATTAAACTGTCATAAAAGAATAGCTGATAAGCACCTGTTTACTGGGATATGTTATATCCAGGTACTACTAGGAACACTCGCTGTTATCTCGGAAACGGTTGATTTGTGAACATATGTTTATTATGACTTTTAACCTTATTTTCGACCGTACTACATGCCCTTAAAATCTTTAAACGATGTTTCAAAACACCCTGTATATGTGGCGGGCCCTTTAAGGTTGTTAATTCACAGCCTTGTTGCATTTTATCGTTACATTTATGAAGAGGAGCGTTATTACTAACAAAATAGTTTTAATATCATCATGATCGGAGAGAGTGGATTTTAAAATGCACGGTGGTAGTCAACGTGTTTTGTTCTTTATTCAAAATATATATCATTTTTGAATTTATTGTTAAAATCAAATTTTTGTATTTCTGTCCTTTTATTCTGTTTTCTAAGTATTGCATAGTTCCACCGTTATAAACATTAGTACAATTTTGACAGCTTATTTTAAAGTTAGAGAGTTTGAAAATTTGACTTATTTGTTCAAATAAGTGACTTACATATGGAATTTTTATAAACATTTTTTGTAATTGTTTGATTACCTTTTATAGTTTTCGTTAATTTATTATAAAAATTGAATATTCTTTGTTCGAATATTTTATTAATAATTATTAATATACTTTATATAGGTACAGAAACGGGTACATACCTAACTAACTGTTATTAAGCTTTGATTTAATATTTTCATAATGATAAAAACGAAAGACATGCCTAAAATATTTGTTTATTTATACGCTGCTGTGGAATAACAAAGCATATAAATAAGAATTTTTAGATTGCCTATTATCAAAGTAATGTGTAGCTCGACTTGACTTAGACAAATGTAAACTGTTATTTTCGCTTAAATGAGAGAATTCATATATGGTAACAAAGTTGCGAAGTTTATACAAATACCGGACATTTGTATTCAGGTTCGTGTTGTCCAGATGCCATTTACCGATAGGAAAATAGAAAATTATGCACGACTCCTTTGGATTTAATAGGATTAATAAACCGAAACCGTTAGACGTACATATTAGACGTGCACGAATCTATAGTACCACAAAATTATTTATCCTGCCATTTTTGTGAGATTAATCGAATTGTTACGAATTCCGCAACGCAGTACGTGAGCACACCTTTAGTTACGTCCATTAAGTCCGAGTTTTCCTGATTGTTATGGTGCAATGTCTATTTTAAGTGTATTACGCTTTACCGTACATCATAATCTAAAAATGTAGAGCTACATAAATTAGTATAATTTAGAAAATTGTCAACATTTATACAGTAAAAAGAAGTTTCGTATGAGTAACTTTCTTCTTTTGCCTTAATTAACACAGTTTTTTTAAGTAGCAATAGGATATGAATGTTACAGAATAACAATTCGTCAAGTCGAGTTACATTTGAATAATTAACTAACAAGAACGACGACACAAATGATAAATCTTTAAATATTTCTCGGTATACCGTAGATATAGCTTTGTTAATAATTTAAGTAAGACTTTCACTTACTGTATAACTCCATATGTATAAACATATTTACTATAATCAAATACATAACTTTTGTTTTCAAAAAACAGATTGTTTGACTTGATTGTGATTTAAAGTTATTCTGTTACCGTATGCATTCTTAGATCATCAATTATTGCGTCTTAACCTTAACTTAGAGTTAGATAGCATCCATTAATTGTAAATCAGTGATAGTTCGGATTTCTTTAGTTGCGTCAGTTGAATCAAAGCATATGAATCAGAAGGATAGGCAACCGATACGATATCAGAACAACGATAAGAACCTCAAACACAACAAAATCATACTTAACTGGAATAAAATCGAACTACATAAACCAACAAACCAAAAATTGTGTGTACAGCTTTCCATGTAAGTGCCAACGCTCATACATTGGTGAAACAAGCAAATCGCTCAAAATAAGAATAGAAGAACACAAAAAAGTCTGCAGGTAAGGAGAAACCGGGAAATCAGGATTGGCATAGCACGCTTAGATAACAGACCATCGGGAATATGCTTCCATCCTATCCAAAGAAAATAGACAGACAAAAAGGAGATTAAAAGAACGACACTAGAGGTCATCAATGCTCCAAGTCTAGAAATGCATACAACAAAGATCTCACATCGGCAATCAGAACCACCATAACATCATATGAGAACTGAAGAATACATCCTTAAAATCAAGAAAAATATGATGGAACTTTCTGTAGAATCAGATTTCAAGAACTTCAACAATTAACTTCTGAAGAAAGGAAAAAACACAAACAAGAAAACTCTATAAAGATAGATTCCCAAAAATAGATACCTATACCAATACGAGTACAATATACACCAGTGTGTACACTGTATAATACAGAAATAAACGCATACGGCATTTACTCGTGAGGATGTATACATAAGTCCATAACCAATTGTCGAATTAGAAAGTCACAGTCCTTATCAGTGCTGCCCTGATGACGGCACTAGAACTACTGCCGAAACGTCGGATTTCAACAATCCAACAGACGATGGAAATAGTCCAAACCCCAACTCTTCTGACCTATCGTCAAGAATTTCACGTCATGACTAGGTATACCAACTAGACTAGTTTACGCTTTTGCCGGTTATCGACGTGGTAATTGAACGGCATTACATTGTAGTGCCGTATAATTGACGCCTCTAGCATTTCCTTTACACGTGAACAGAGGAACCTAAGATTGGAGAAAAATATTTCCGAACGATGTGAGTGTGAGCAAGCAAGAAAGAAGTTTTCGGTTTCTGATAATGGAAGGGAACCGATATCTTCTGTCAGGTAGCGCACAAGCTCGCATGGTTCGAATACGGTATTCTCTGTAACCATACGATGAGGCGTTCGGAATGCATACTTCCCTAACAGAGACTATGGAAACGGTAGGAGGCCGGTCCTCATACGCCAGAGCTGGGTCTGATCTATTGTGATTACATACCTATGTATGTACTTATATATAGATATTTTATATACAGTGTGCTCAGAGAGGCGGGAAAAACTAAAATAGCAACGTAATGAATGTTTTCTTGAGAAAAATGTATGATAAAATCTGCCATTTATTATTTTAACGACATGAAGGTGGTTTTTCCAATGACTTTAAAAGAGTTCTAGTGGATATGTGTATTGTATTATGTCAAAGCTAAGGCATTGGGTGAGATCTGTGGAGACGAGAAGTTACTGATGATCAACCACCACTTCGGCCAGAAACATATATAAAAAGGAAATAAAGAATGCAAAGGTGGGAGCATTGGAGAAAATTTGTGGAGGAAGATGGAAATAAGGATCTCTGGAGTATTGTGTACAAGATCGCGCCTGGGAAAGTTTACGTGCACGGTATATAATCCTCTGTTGCTGCAGCGAGGGAATTAAGTATAGTGGATTGGCTGGAGACGGTCGAGACTATATTGTAGGCGCTGATACCGGGCGATGTGGCTGAAAACGAAACGGAATCTCAGAAAAATGTAAGAAATTTGAATACCAAGTATAAACCGGACATTTCCATGACGGATAACTTTACCTTGGATGAGCTGATCCAAGTATTGATTGCATTCCTGGGGAGATTGTTAGAAGAATAACAGAGGTATCACCCAGTCTATTGCTGCGGGTCTTCAATTTGCTTTCAGGAAGGAATCTTCCCGAAAGTGAAAAATCGGTTTATTAAACATCCTGCTTAAAATTTCGGAAAAACCTGTAGATGATCCTAAATCGTACAAGCCTATTTGTCTGGTACCGTCGTTAGGACAGCTCCTAGAAAGGCTAATGGCATTTAAAGTAATAAAATTATCTTATTGAAACAAGACCGGTGGTATTGCATCGAACCAATATGAATTCACGTCTGGTAGAGCTACAGAGGATGCGGCGGATATGTTGCTAAGATTTTTATATATATTTCAGGCGCGTTTTATAACTTGTGATGGCGCGGGATGTCAAAGGGCTGCCCCTAGAGATCGGTCCTAAGGCCGATCCTCTGGAATGAACATTATTTAATGAGGTGGTGCGTCGCGCGGAAGGCAATACTGGCGATACTAATTACCTGTTTTTGATGATTGAAGGTAGTAGCCGGGAAAAAACCTTGAAACTAAAGTACAAGGGATGTTGCTGCGGATGGAGGAATAGATCACGCAAAACAACATGAGTCTCTGCTACAGCAAAACGGTCGTAGTTCTATTAGAGGAGATATTACACAAGGATATACCCACACACGTCCGACTGAGAAACGACATATTGAAATGGTTCCAACATACTAAATATCTAGGAGTTATCCTCTACACGGGATTGGCTTTCTCGCCTCACGGTAGATACGTCCGGGGCAACCTAAAAGCCCTGGCGAAACCAATTGGCAGTGGGTGAATGGGACTTAATGAATGACACTTAATCAAACATATACCGGAGTGTTGCTGTGCCTATACTTACTTGTGGTTCTGCGACTTGGTGATACCGGGCCTTCGGAAGCCACGTATTGAGGTCGTTAATGGCTGGACGGAGATCGTTTCTGTTATCAACAACTAGGGCGTGCTGAACCGTGTCCAACGATGCTCGTTAAGTGCTGGCTGGATGCCTTCCAGCTGATCTAGAAATAATTAAAAGTTATGTACGCTATAATCTAAGGAAGGGCAGGAGTTGTAGAATTTTTAATGTGGATATTGTTGGAAGGAAACGATATGAAGAGGAGATGAGTTTTGTTTTGGAGATGGCTATGAGTCACATCTTGCGATAATGGCAAGCTATCACAGTAAAAAATAATTACAGTAACATTCCAGGTATTTTTACGCATAGAATATTGCTGCAATTTTACAAGTGGCTAAGAAAATTTACATCAAGCTGTAAATTTACAATTTCATAATTACAATATCACTTTTCCCTGAGTGTAAAATTACAGTTTTGATAGTAAACATTGACATTGCAAAGTAAATATACAGAAGAATCTTAACTGATTACATTGATATTTGTAAATGTACAATTCGTACCGAATCAATACAGCAAGCCTACGTTAAAAACGAAATTATCGTAATATACTGTAAAATAATACAGTCATTTTACTGTAATATCACAATAATTTTTTACTGTATGTATGCAAAAGTCAAATTAAGGTAGGATTACCTTTGAATTGTTGAACTTGATTCAGAAATATTGAATCAAGGCTTCAGTTATGGACTGACAAGCTTCCTTATGGGCGGGCGACGGCTCTTTTATGGAGAAGTTGTTCAGCCTAGGGTTTGGTCGTTATCTCTAAGTGTATTTGTGGTTGTGAGGAGGATTGGAGGTGCCAACTAATCGAGTGTTACTTGCATAATGATACTCGAGCCCAGGTTCTGGATGAGCTCATACCAGTTTCTCTGAATTACCGAAAACATCATCGAGATAAGCTTATATAAGCTTCTGTCTCTCTACGTACTAATGAAATGATAACGGTCGGGGAAAAGCTGTATAAAAAAGGAAAAAACGGAATTTATAGGTTTGGTCAGTAATTAATGATTTAATTAAATTGTAATGTACCTTTAGTTTAATTGTAGTTAAGGTGATGCGGGGTAATAGACTAACAGTTCGATTAGTTTAGCCGCGCAGACGAGGTATGGACAAATATGTTTTCGCTTAAAACGAACCGTGGCTTGACTGATTGACGGCCAATGTACGGCGGTGTCTCGATGCGGTTATGTGCACCTACATCTTTAAGCGTGGCTGAAATACAATTTACCAGACTTTATTACAACGAATTATTGGCCAGCTGGTAGCCTAGACTTGAATCTTTTGGACTACAAGTTGTAGATAGTTTTAGAAAGCATCGTTTACACTGGTCGTCACTCAAATTTAAAATCTCCAATGTGCGCACTCACAGACATTCAATAAATATGTGTACAAATAATTATTAAAATATGTTGTGTTTATAATTTGTGTACCAGAACTTATGAAAAATACTATGTAGGTGTAATAATTATAGTTGTAACATTACATAATGAAATAAACAATAACTACGTTGTAGATTTACACTTAAAGTGTAAAATTAATTTACATCAAGTAAACGCCAAATCAATTCAAACATTACATAACTAAACTTTTAGTTTGTTGCATAACTACGGACTTAAACGTATGTAATTTATTATGTGTGTAAATTTATTAGTTTTCAGACACAATTATGATACTAGGCAACCTAATATCTACAAAATTGCCAGCGATAAATTATGTAATCTTACAATGGAGGGTTTTCTCAGTGCATAATCAGAAGTGCTTTCCACTCTATATAAAATTAACTAAATTCATTTCTTTTACTTTTAATTGAGAATTAGCTATTTTTACGTTTCTTTAATTTGGTTAACCCCTATTGTACCATTGGTATCTCGATCTCATTTGCTATCGCGTCTCCCATCACCTCGTCGCAATATCGACGAATCCTCGCGAACAAAGCGCTAAAATCGGCGGCGTCGCGGGAAGAACGTCATTCGCAGGATAGCCGCTTTCTGCGTCCCCCACTTTCCGAGCGCTCGAGATGATTCGCTATTGTATTGTGTGCTGTGCCGCTTTTCGTGAATCATAAATTCCCGTCAGGGACTATCTTTGCGAACTAATATTTTACGACGTAAACGGGAGACGCAGGGACGGGGTATAGGTAGGAGACGGGCCCACGTCGCGAGCTTCAGCGTCCGTTGCCACCACCAAAACGAAATTGCATTGTTTGTCACCGGAATGGACAGGGACCCAGTAGTAAAAAGGGGTTCGATTAAAATGATCGGGCGGTATGCCTAATGTTATATCACATTGACGTTGGGTGTACGAGCGGTAATGATACAATACGGGAGGAGAGCAGCCCCTCTATGATTCGGACGCTAGGAACGAAGCTATATAGATGGAAAATCAATAATATGAGGATAGGATGAGAGTTTGTGGCGCGAGAGCTCCACTGCCTCCGGGAGAAGAAGGGGAAGGAGGAGTAACAGTCGGCAGTGGGACACGACCGAGCCCCTCCGTTACTGTCCTAAAAACTTCACCTTACTCGCTCTACCCCCGCTATGCGTCGCCACCATCGCTGCCGCCGCTTCAGCTACGTCCGCTCGCAGTTACCAAATCGAATAAATAAAAACACAGCAAAACAAATATATCCATCCTCTGGTCGATAGCGGCACAACGCTCACGGTTCAATCTTTTAGAGATGTTGGGTTTAAATTGTGTTTTACTCAACTAAAATTATAAGAAGTCCCTTCCAATGTTAAATATACAAAGATACATGTACACAATACTAGAAATTTTGATTAATCCACCATCCGTGTATTAAAATAATGTCCTCGAATAAATTAATGAAGACATTGTTATCTACCCCACAAGCTTAGCAATAAAGCTTAGCCAATTCTTAAACATCTTTCTTCCAAATCTTACCTCTACAAGTAATGCTGCTAAAACAAAACTTCTCATGAGGCGTAAATATTGTGCCATGTCCCTTAATTATTTTAACAATTGCTTAGCAAAATGAATGCTATGAATGCTCCTGATCCAAATATTAGCTTTGAAGTTTTCTTGAATATTCTTAATTATTACGTTGACAAATGTTTTCCTTTAATAAAAATTTCTGGATATGATCGGAACAAAACTTGGATTGATCAAGAAATCATTGATGCAAAAGGTACTTTGTTGATGCTGAAACAACTCAGCACTACCATGAGTGAGCGCCTTTCATTTCTTCCGGTCTTTAATTTGTTCTCGCCAGTTGTCTGATCCCATTTTCTTCATGTCCGTATGCACCTGGTCTTGCCCTCTTAACATGGGTTTTCCCCGGAGTCTGTCCTGGCCTGGTCTCCATTCTATTACTCGTCTGATTGAAGCATCCTTTTCTCTTCTCTGGATATAACGGAACCATTCCAGCCGCTGTGCTTTAATTACCTTCACTGTGTCCTCTTTTCCTTTTATGTCTTCCAGTTCGTGATTCATTAACTGCCTATATTTTTCGTCTTCATATCTTGGTCGTAATATACTTTTTAAAACTTTTCTTTCTAAGATCTTCAAACGTTCTTTGTGTTTTTGCGTTAGGCATATAGTTTCCGCCACATACGTCACTATCAGTCTTATTGACGCTTATGGATTTTTAACTTGGTCTTTATCATTATGTTACGTTTTTTTAAACAACTTCTGGTGTCTCCAAACGCTTATATTGCCTACTTTGAAACGCCTGACGACTTTCGTAATTCTCTCGTTTATTCCATTGATGGTAGGTAACTCGCAGGTACATGAAATATTGTACTTTTACGAAGGTTTCTTATTTTCAGGTTTTTTATATGCACTTTTCGGAAATGTTTCTAACTATACCCCATGCAGTTAGAATTCCAAAAAGCAGTAATATAATAAATTTTCGACGATATTACTCGGATAATAACTCCAATCGGAAAACTTTTGGTGTTGATCAACGGTTTAACGAACTTAACGATACTTGTTGGTTATGTGCGTCTCCAGCTGTTCTGATTGTTACTCGTCTTCGTTTTAGCACGTGTTTTTATACGCAATTAGTTATCCTAACCTATCAATTTAATTTATTTTAATTAATATTCGTCGTCTGAAAATAAAGATTATTATTTTTGCAAATATTTTCGAAATAATGTTTTCACATTATAAAACGTTGCTAAGAAAAAATCCATCTTACATAATCTAGAGTTCTTAGAGCCTTCTCGCACGAAGTAGGTATTCATTCTAATCTAGAATTGAAATTAGAGGTGAAAATCAGCACCTATGTAAATACCAGGTGCTACGAAAACATTCCTACTCTTCTCCAGTGGCAGCGTGCGAATTGCATATGCGTATTCGGCGGTCATAAGGCGGCACTAACTTAAAAGAAGAAGAAAGAGTGGTCAGGAGGAAAAGAAACGAACGCACGTAAGGCGACGCGGCGAGAGCAGAGATAATTAGAACGAGATGGGTAGCGGTTCGACGACGGCAATTGACCCGCAACGTATGGCAGGCATGATGGCCGGTCCCTCATTGGAAATTCTTATTGTTCGGAATTGCGTTCCACTCAAGATGAAATGTTGCTTTTGTTACCGAGATAGCGGCGTCTGTGCTGTGGAGACCGTGGTTTCTCGTAATTACGACGAATCGTCTTAAATCATGTTTGAAGAAGTGTTTTTCCGAAAAGCGGCCTCCTCTTCCCCCATTATTGTTACAGAAAGGTTTATTATGACAACAAATGCTACTCGTAGGAGGACTTAGTACATTGAAAACAAAATAGTCTGCAGACTGTTTGGCCCGTGTCCTACTATACACTAGAGGAAATTGCTATAAATCCACTGGCATTACATCATCTAGTCTATGACCGATCATTAAAACAATGACGCCGCCTGTTTTATGCGTATGCCGACTTGTTTCACACCACCTGCGCAGATATCAGCTAGTTACAATAAGGAATGCACTGTCTTATTTGATTTTTAGGTATAAGGTATCTTCTTGGCGGAAAGAATTATACAACCAGACAGAGATTAACGTTATTTATATTAAATTTCCGCCGTGCTACTTCCAGGTAAGACCAAATTTAATGAAACGGACCTCATTTATTAGTTTGCGGTCGTTTTTATCATTAGATAGCTCAATATGCCGAGGGGAACACAGTTATCTCATGAAGAGAAGTGTGTAATTGATGCTTTATACAAAAATGGTGTGTCTAACAGGAAGATTGCCAAGCAAATTAATAGAAGCCATTATGTTGTTAATTCGTATTTAAAATTAGGGGAGAGGTATGGATCTATTAAAAGAACTGGTCGAAAACCGATCGTTAGTAGCCGCGACAAAAGGATAATTTTTAGGCTGGCAACAGAAAATCACATGGGTGCTTCCCACAGATTTGTGCTCAATTACAACTTGGCGTTACGACGAGACGTGTACGCCAAATTTTGCAGAGTAATGAAAATTTAGAATGGCGCAAAATAGATTAAGTAAACCGAAAGTTACTGTGAAGCACGTCGAAGCTAGGTTGACGTTTGCCAAAAGGCATATGACCTGGGTTCATAAATGGGAAAGAGTAGTTTCCTCAGACGAGAAAAAGTTCAACTTGGATGGTTATGATGGCTGGCAATGCTACTGGCACGATTTACGGAAAAGCAATGTCAATGAGTCGGAACTTTAGAGGAGGCACGGCACGGTAATGGTCTGGGGTGCATTTTGCTTTCAGGATATATTTCCTATTGCTTGGATTACTACGAAAATGAACTCTTCTGCATATGTGGAAATACTAGAAACACAATTAATCGACAATCCGCCTGAATTCTTAGAGGAAAACTTTATTTTTCAACAAGATAACGCGGCGATCCACGCTTCTAAGTTCACAAAACAGTGGTTTGCACAACACAATATTAAACTTCTAGAATAGCCAGCGTGCAGTCCTGATTTGAACCTCATAGAAAATCTAGGGGGTATCATTTCGCGACGAATTTACCAAAATGGTAAACAATTTGCAACAATCAATGAACTCAAAAATAGAATTCGTGAAGTTTGGGCTAACATAGAACTACTAGATGAAATGCAAAACTTGGTTAAATTAATGAAAAAAAGAGTTTTTGACTTAATAAGACTAAACGGGAAACATATGCATTATTAATTTAATTTTTTGTAAAATTACTTGGATTTCTTTTATGTGGATTTATATTTATTTCCTGTTATAGGCAACGTATCAATTTATTCGAAAATGCATTCGCTTCATTTCTAAAATTAAGTAGAAGCAATTACCTTATGAATGCAAATAAAGTAAGGTGTAGTCTCTGTATTATCTTGTTTTTTAGCGATATAAGTTAGTAGTTAAAATATAGTGTGGATGTATAGTTATTTCCTCCAGTGTATCTTGAAACGGCACAAAGGCAAGACTTTAGTTGTAATGCCTGCGCGCGCCAACGACAGTTTCATATGCATATTCACTATCAAAATAGATTTTGCGGAGGTGAAATGGTATTTTTTGAGATGCGATGTAAGGCTCTAGATTAGCGATATATTATTTTTATAAGGATGTTTAACTCAATTTCAAACAAGGTTTTCGTTCCTTCTGTTATTTTTTATCAATCAACGCGTATATGTAGGTACTTCAAATGAATGTGTTATAAACAATAATTATTACTAGAATGCATAATAGATTTTTATAAACCGCAACAGTTTGTGTAATTATAAAATGGAGAAAACGGAAAAGAAAATATTGGATACACATTTACTATTTATAGAAGTGGATTGTTTAAAAAAATTATACCATTTATGAACTTTAGAGTTAGAATCATCCAAATAGATTTTCTTGTTATAGATGTAAGTTTGAATGAGTTTGTTTATTTCGCTGCATATGTTTGTCTGTAGTGGTGAAACTTCTGTATTATTGAGAGAACATCTTGTTTCATAATGATCAGGGTAAATTGGCAATATGGATTAGAATTATAATTGAATTCTTTATATCCAAATACGTCAGATTAGATTAAATTAAGATTAGAGTAGGCCAATTTTCACCGCAATCTTTTCAGGGCTGTTGTGAAGTCCTTCATCTTGGCACGCACTCCCTAATTTTGCCATCTATCATTTAAACTATACATGGAATTCAATTAACCATTTATATAGTATAGTGGTAAATGCAGCTGTTGTGTAATTGAGATTTTATTTTTCAAAAAAAAAATGGACTTAAGTGACATGAAAACGTTTTTCTTGTATCGCCATTCCCCATAATTTTTTAGCTATCGGATGTGAATTTTTATTGTTCTTGTATCCATTGGCTACATTCTGTTCCATTTCTTGTTTTTGTTCTTTATACATTCTAAAGTATTCCTTTTTTCTTCCTATTTCTTAAATTTGTTCTATCGATTTTTCAATGTAAATAACATTCGGTCTGTTGTCTCACAAATTATTTTATTATACTTTATTAGGCGGGGATTCCTGTGAACACACATCATTAGACCAACTAAAAAAATTAACCCCAAATAAACTTCGTACACATTTTTTTTTAAGATATCACCTAATGATCAAAAACATTGACTGAATAAGTGTAGTTACGTAACAAATTATACAACAGATAAAAAACTTGATAAAACAACAAAAAAGAAAGGCAATACATCTAAGTACTAATGTTAAGATCATAATTAATAATAATTTATATATTACAATGAAAGCAAAAAGTATAAAATACTATTATCCAAATAGAAAAATCTTTAAAATTGAAATACTTACAATTTTTATCAGAAGAAGTTTCTAGTCCAAATAAAGGACTCATGGCAAGTCTTTTAATTTTAAAATAATAATATAATAACTATTTACTGTATATACCTATATTTCTCATTGTTAATTATCTCTCTATGATCAATTTTAAGGTTAATTTTATTTTGTAGGGTAGTATTAAGCATATTTTTGTGTTTATATTGACCTGTCCGACAACGTTATGATAAAAAGGATTAATAAAGAAATTAAAGAAGTAACCCATAGAATTACGAAAGCTGACACACCAGAAGAGAAATATCCAACAATAAACCAATCCATATTATCTGTTAGAACTACATATTTATATTTGAGGTATCTATTGTTTGTAATTTCGGAATAGGGTCGAGAACCATTCTTTTTAATTTTTCTATTCGAAAAAAAAGTTTCAAATAACTATGAATTTATAGGTTTCTTGTTTGTGAGAAAAAAAGTTTAAAAATGTAAATTTTTGGAAAACATTATAAGTACCTAACTGTTCCGGCTATTAAAAAATTAGCGATGTGACAGTTCATGTCAAATATAAACACAATTAAATAATCATACTAATGTCACTTAAATACTGGGCATACCCAAAAATCGATAGTTTTCTATTGGTCGAAACACTTATGACGTCTCTAAGACATAATTTGAATTTTATCATTTTTTGAATTGATTTTATTCCCAAATATAAAAATTAAATGTTGAATTATTTTCCGCATTCGTCATCTTATAACAATAATGAAGTAGATTAAGTCATTTTTCCTATAATTTGTTGGAGGAACCGATCCCATTGTCAGCAAATTTGATTCAATTGCTGAAAAACACATTGATTATATTATGATGTGTATAGCAAGCCATGACTTATGGTTAGACGATAACAAACAAGTGATATTGTTTGTGTTGAGCATTAGTGCTTTCAACTAATTTACATATTCTTCCAATGTAAGGGCTCATACATCAAAAGATATAAAGCACCTTGGAGAATTATGGACATTATAAAATTCCTTAACTATCAATTGATCTGAGACAGAAAAATAATAATTGTATTGTAATTGTAACCAATCAAACTAGTTCTTATAGAGTACAATATTTATATTTATACGCAACGTAAACTATGACTTGAACCAGATAGTTTGGCTAGCCCCACTGTTATAAAGGTATATTAAAATTAATATTTCAAATAAAATAATATTGGAACATTAACAAAAAAAATACCTATGTTATGTTAGTTCAAAATATGTGACGACATTTTATGGAGTTTTATTTTTTGCCGTCAGAGTCTATTATCTGTTTTCTTTTTTTGTTGACATGTTTTAACGAATCTTAATTTGCAATTTTATCATTTTTTGTAGAGTTCGTTTTTCTCCTAAATTTTGATTCCTCCACAAATACATTAATTTTTGTTTACTCAGGCGTGTACATATTATCCATTAATATATTCCATTAATTATGCTTCTTAATCCTTAATTACACATCTAATTACACCAAAATTCCTTAGAATTAACTTATTTTCCATGAAATCAAATTGACACAATTAAATTACTAAAATTATTGAATTGATAATGTCTAAAGTTTTACGATCAATGCATAATCTTTCTAACAACTTTTCTTATATAAGATATCCAATTTGTTCTTTTTTTTTTAAATAAATAAGTGAACGTAATCATATAGAAGTTTTGCACATTACATTTACATAACTAATATACACTACCTACCATATTTATATATGTTAATTAAAGTAGGCTCAATCATGCAAGCCGCTCCATCCCATAAAAAAATAAAATTAATAGTAAAATAAGCTACGTAAAGCAAATGGACGAACATTTATTTTATTTTTTTCTCGTTTAAGATCAAGCCGGCTGCACGAACACTTTCCTCCTAATAGCATGCGGACAAATGAAGCGACAGTCATTTGACAGTTCTACGCGGCCCTACCTATGAAAGCCGAGGGTACGTTCGCTGTAGAATTTAAACAGGTCGAAATCCATCGCAAATAATACAAAACGAAGAGACGTGACGCCATTCCACCAGTGAATTTTTAACGGCGGTTAATGTACAGACTTGAAAAATGTTGTGTTACACGAACTCGATCCGGTCGATTCAGGTAAATATGTTCCTCCTCGCTTTGTTCGGAGCCTCGATAGTAGTTTTCTCAACAGGCGAAATGGTAATGTGGAATCGCCGTCTCGAGCGCGTTTTAACGTAATTTCCGTGCAGTGTGTGTGCGTTCCTGTTTATAACGTTCTAAGGCTTGACGTTTGTGACAATTAACTCCGATTATAACCTATAAAATGATCAACCATCAAAACGCAGAGCAGTGAAAGTGAACATAATGAAAATTATGAAAACGTATTCGCTGGTGATCGATCGTATCCTCCAGGTATTGTATTTGTATATTTTCTTTATACGTTATTCTTTTAAGGTTATGTCTAGAAATAGCTAAAGACTGAAAATACGTTTCTCAATTAACAGCGCGGTCATATTCTACGGAAGTTTCTCAATTTATATAGTAAGGGCGTTTTATTTATGTATACTTTTATTATAGACATTATACGAGTTACACAAGGAAATGCGTACACCTGCAAAGGAAGTTTCTTAACGTTTAGCGTAGCGCTTGTTCCAGTGTCGTTAACCTAGTTCATATAAATACAGTATGTGTAGTGTAAGCGCTATCAATCGTATCTACTGCCAATTTTACAATGCAAATAAACAAAAGAATTTATTTCTAACACGCAATACGTTTCCATATTATAGCAGAGCTAGTTTTAACATTTAAGTATATTTTGCTGATCCAAAATTACAATGTTTGAGAGCAATGCTAAGTGAAATAACTGAGATGATTAATTTGACGTATATTCGTCATTATAGAAAGTTCTTACTTAGTGATTATTGCGTTCTTGAAAATATTGCTGTCAACAATTTTGCACAATGTACTTCTAAGTAATTTTCAATTTATGCTCGCTGTTTCTACTAAAAATGATAGTATAGGTAATACAAGTTTTTCTGAGATGATTTATAATAAATGTAAACGCAATTATTAACATGGATGAATTCACTTGCACTATGACAACGTTTTGCGGCAAAAATACTGTTTTGAGTTTGTTGTAAACAAGCTAAACTAGGTAACTCCTTTTCTAGAAAGATATAAAAAGTTTCTATATACATTTTATATATTGATGTGTATGTCGATCCTACATATCTATCTACATATAAGTATTTCTGTTTAATTATATTAATAAATAGATATATTTTCATTTTTTTATACGTATATTATTCCTTCTCGTGTAATTATTCACGTTTTGTATATATATTTAAAGGTTAATATTTGGCCTTAATTGCAATTTTTTGAATTTATTTTAAAGAACTTCAAGAATGCTAGTAATTCTCACTTTAATTATTGAATGCATTGTATTTTTCTTTGAGAAAATATTCAAGGCTTGGTCAAAACAAAAATACAGCTTCACAATATTGGCCAATCGTGGGCTCTCTACCTAAAAATAAATTCATATTTACTGAATGCAGACATTTTCCTATGTAGACGGCACTAAAACTTATCCTATCTACTTTTTTGTAAAGATGTGTTTTCAAAAGTATAATCATTTGCCAAAATAAAAACGTCACATCCATACGTAATTTGTAATCCTCCTCTTATCAGTTTTAATTTCTCAACAAGTGCAAATAACAGAGATAGTGCCTTTTCATTGATGCACTAAAAATAGGGTTACTAATATGGGTCGAAGGTCATGGCCAAGAGTGTAGGTCAAGTCCAAGCTCGATAGTCCCCCACCGCTACTCCAGCCTTGATTTACATTTATATTATTAACTTGTTCTAATCCAATGCACTTTTTATGTTTGTGCAGCACGCTTTCTAATTTAGAATTTGTTATCTGTTATGCTTATTTAAATTGTATCATAAAGCATTTGTTATATGCGTACTACTTAAGTATTTTGTTTTAATGAACAATACATATTTTTATGTTATAATAAATCATTTACATTTTATGAGCATTTTTACAACATGGTTTAGAATAGTTAAAGTACATTATTTTTCAAAAAAGAGGAAAATGTTATTAAGAAAAGTTGTTCAAAATTAACAGTTGCACGGATATGTATAAAGTCATAACCTCCTATCTCAAAGACAAAAATATTGCCTTTTTATCTAGATCATGACGTGAAATTCTCGACGATGGATTAGTTGGTGTTTGGACTGTTTCCATCGTCTGTTGGGTTGTTGAAATCCGACGTTTCGGCAGTAATTGTACTTTCGTATTCAGGGTAGCTCTGATAAGTGCTGTGACTTGCTAATTGCATAGTTTGCTATGAAATTATGTGTATATATGTATATCCTCTCGGATAAATTGCCTTGTGCGTTTTTGTTGCTGTACAAACGAAAACGCATGTATATTACATTTGAATATAGCTGTTGACATTTTCCTTATTTTGAAAAATAAAGGTATACTTTACTTATTTAAGCCTGTTTCATTTGGTTTTGACATAACAAAACGTAAACAATAAGTTAGATAGATTGATACAAAGAAAACCGGGGACGCAAACTGTAAAACTGTTTATTTCGATTCATCATTGAGCTGGAAGCCACAAATTAATTATCTTAGTCAAAAACTGAATATTGTAGTCTATCAAATTTGCAAAAATCTAGAAACTACTGATCTCGACGCAGCAAAACTGCTTTCTTATTTCAATTATCAATTATAATATATTATTATGAGGTAGTTGACGGAATTTTTTGAATTAAAAAGAAAAGATATTGTTAATATTAGTAACAGAACGCATGCTAGGCCTCCAACTGGATACATTCACTAACCGTTCCACCACTATTCATATTGAATTGCTTATTATTTGTAAGGAAAGAATTAAGTGAATTATAACTACAATCAGATATTCATGTTTATCACATATGAACAAACTCAACACTTAGAATTCCGTAACATAGGATTTCCCGGATTCAATAGTCAGTCAAATACCAGGCGACCAAATTTTATACTAAATTGCCACATGAATCAAAATGTTGGCATTTAAGGCAGAAATTAAAAGAAATTTAATTAATTTGGCTTTAACGTGGAAAATTATTTTAGTTATAATATTGTTTAGGGTTCCCATGTTCATTGTTCTTTGGGAAATAAACTTATTATTACGCGGTAGAAGTGCGGTATGTGTTGAAATGGTCTCAAGATGATTTTAAAAGATGCTCAAACTTTCTGTATTATAATAATAAGAATATATTTATCCTTTGGACCAAACACATACAAAAAGGTACATGGTGATATAGGATAAGTCAATCACATGACCAATGAAAAACTTAATGTAATATATAAGTATAAATGTATACAAAGTGTAGTGAGGGACCCTACACATAATTGTCTGGACAGCCACAATCAACATTTAACCCAAATTACAGTAAAACTCAGTTAACAGAGTTAATCGATGCGTTGGTATGCCGAAACGGTCTGCACTTCTACTAAAATAAATGTGTAAGTACTTCAAATGAAATATAAATAAACATGGAAGTGGTAGCAAATCAAGCTTTTTAAACAGTAACTGACAGGAGTGACGCTTTGGCATTCCCATTATAATATGTACAGCTTTTTTCTGAAGCCGAAAAACTCTTATGGTATGAGAAGCTGCTCCCCAAAGTATAAAGACTCATGACTCAAAGCAGGCATAATAATATTTTTTTATTTTCTCGACACTGGCGACTTCGGACAATCTGTATAATAAAGAGCAAGCTTGTGAAAGTTTCTCGCATAGCTCATTAATGTCCTGTTACCAGCCAAGATGTGCTTTAATATGTAATCCCAGAACATTCATGGATTGAACTGGTTGAATAGACTTACATATGTATATAATATTTATATCTGACAATTTTGCTGTGAAATTCATAAACACTATTTTATCGACATTTAATTTTAATTTTTACTGGTGGAACACCAGTTTACAAATATATCTATATTGTTCTGCATGCTAGCTTGAGGTTATTACATTTTTTTGAAAAAACAAAATCCAATATAGTGCACACTTTTTGGCGCACGCTGTATATGATTTACAAACACAAGTGATACGTCTTACGTCACACAAAAATCTAAGTAATAAATTCTTGTCTTAATTAGCGGCTTTAGAACTAACCAATTTCTTAACAGCCAATTTTACAGTTATAGTTCAGTACTGTGGTAACATATTTAGAAATACACATAAGTTTAATTTTTACGCCGGCAGCTGATATCTGCTTAGCCACATTCAATTCGCCATTTTGTTCAATTCATCTTAACTTTTTTTATATAGATAAATAGTAGAATTAACAAGAAATTCCGTTCATTTAGATACAGGAATTTGATTTAGTGTATTATGACGTCCACAACGAAATTCGCATCAACACTTATGAAAGAAAAGACTTAAAAATAATCTTTAACTAATTATTATGCGGTGCCCAATTAAAATTGCAACATACAGTCCAAATTAAACAGCCATAAAACGAGTAAAACATTGTCAAATGATAGAAGGCTAGATTACCGCTGCTAAATTATGGAAACGTTAGGGAGAGCAACAAGTGGTGTTGATCGGCCTAGGTAGTTATAACCGTATTTGAATTAAAAAGTACCTACGTAAAATGAACAAGAATTATAATTTTTTGAAAATATATGGATAACATCCTGAAAGAAATGAAAAGTTTAATTAAAAAACAGTTTTTAAAGTAAAATTTGCACAAGTCATTATTAACAGACATACCAGTTTTTAAAGCGTTTAGATTCGAATTAATATATTGATTTCATTTATTCAAATATATAATTGCTAAGCAGGTTACTTTAGAAGCGATTTTGTGCTAACTACTTAGAATTGATCTGCGCATAAAACTTATTGGTTTGATACAAAACGCTTATAAAGATGTCGCGAATGCAGTTTTGATTATGGCTAATACTATGCAGTATCCAGTTTCCAACGACCGATCGGTTTAGTTGAGTAAAATATTGAACTGCAAGTGCGGCATTCCAGATATTTATTGAATTAAACCACTAAAGAATTTAAAATAATATTCTTAATGTTTTTAGGCAGCGATTCTAATATGCTAATTTAATAGTTTTGAGGTTATAGTGATCAGTTTTTTGTTTTTTGCTTTCTGTCCTGTCCCTTCCTATCTGCGTAGATGGTAGAAGCATTCATTGTCTTAATTCGTTTGGTAAATATCTCAAAATTTAAAGCTTAGGATATGTACTGAAAGAATATATGAATATTTTAAATTAAAAAACAAAAGAATAAAGAAGTAAGGTAAACCTACTAGAATAAGGTTGAATGATACGCACACAGTAAAAAATTGCGTGTAGAAATTAACACTAAAAGTGGTCTATATAAGTCTATTTTTGGTAAATTTTACACTGTGAACATTGGTAAAATTTGCCAAAACGATTTGGTAAATCCTACACTTTAAAACGTATAGTGTAAGACACTTGCCAGTGTAAACTACCAAGAGATGATGTACACCTTTGAGTGTTAGTTAGAGGTACACTACATGGGTGTAGCTTTTACACTGAATAACGTAAGTGTAATTAAGGTGCTTTTAGCTGTAAATGTATATCGTACAGTATATATACGCTAAGCACTCTAATAAACATAAAGTGGTGAAGTGATCCAAAAGAAACTTCAATTTGCTAATAAAAATTTATTTACGAATATCTTTTTGTATAAAACAGAATTTAAACATTTGCTTTCTCGCAAAACGCACAATGTAAAGAACAACGTTTAAACGACATGCACTATAATATATGTAAACGAATACGAACACTAATGATTAAACAAAAATATGCCTTGGAACAATATATCAATAATATTACTAATAATAATTAAGGTTAAATAAACAAGTTATGCAATAAAAGAAAAATCATTGCACAGCACGGCAATATTATAGTACAGTTAATATTAACAAATATATATATATATTTTAAATTTCAAACTTCTCGCTACCAGATAGGTTAAAGAATATGGAGTTAACCTAACTAAACAGGGAATTACATTCTACACGATTAGTCATATATACATAACCTACAATATGTCATAAAAATCTTTTAGAACTGACAAATATTTTACGAAATACAGCAACAAATAATATAGGTTGTAAATGATACGTATTATCCTTGTTTATATATATCCAGTTATTCAACCGGTTTGAAGTACCTTTGGATGGCGTTCAGATGGCGTGTCAGGTTTAGCGTGCCCATTAATTTTTTTTAATAATGTTGCATTGTAATTTCTTAATTTTGATTGGTTTTACTTTGTTATTAACTGCCAAGTTTATTTCAGAATCTGTAACCAACATAGCTCGCATTCCAATGAATATTTGGCGGTATTTAATTTCATTCATCAGTACTTTTATACTATCGCCGCCAGATATCAGCACCTTACGCAGCTCGGTTGAATAACTATAAGCTAGGAGTATGTATATATAGAGAGCCCACGCAATGTTAAAAATTGACTATAAAATTTTGACGAGAGTAGCGGAGCGGTCTCGTCAAGAAGCTCGAGCGCTAGTGTCGCTAGGTTTGTTCCTCGTCAAGGTAGATGTCTCTGAATAAATTATTTATTTTGATATTTATCGTTGAATATTTTTCATGAAATAAAATGAGTTTCAATGTAGCAAGCGTCAAACTAAAATGGAAGACATTAATTTAAGCAATATAACGCTTTTTTTAAACGTATACTAAGTATTTTAACAACCGAGGATATTAAGCGCAAAAAAACGAGAATATGCCGGGGAAGAACCGGCTTCAACTGGAATGGAAATTATATGTATTCCAAAGCGGCTTCAATACAATGAACGAATGAACGTTTGTAAAGTTCTAACAAAAAACTATTTTTTTTTGTATTTTAAAATATTCTAAATAAACAACCTTGTCAATAAACCAAGCCTTTGTTGCTTGCTTTTATTTTTTTTTTTTAATTTTAGCTCAACTAAAAGTTTTTAATAGTAGTAAATGGATTAATTAACCAAGCATAATGAAGTAACAAATAATATTTATTTAAACTAATAAGTAATTTATAATAAAAAATACGAAAAACGAAAATAAAATAAGGTACCTATATAGAATAAACTAATTGTCAATTAATTCATCAATTGTCGATTGTCTTTGCTTTAATTTTACTAGATCATAGGTTTTCGTACTTATAATGTGGTGAAAAATTTGTTAAAAATGTAGATTTTATTGTCATAAATATCTAAACAAAACCGTTGTTTGCAAATAAAAAGTAAAATGCACTGCCCAGCGTTGATGAATCATCCACAGGTGCTAGAATAAAAATAAGACAAAAAACGTTCTAAGAGAATTCTTTATGGGTGCAATAGAGGCATTTAGATTTTACAAAAGATGCATGTTGTTTTTACAGTATTTAAAAAAAAATTACATAAACCCCTGGTTTGCTTCGTTTCAATTTTCGTTAGTTGCTATATTGTTACATATATAAAGCGATCGGAGGCTCTTGTAATTTGTAATTGATATTAATATAAATATATATATATATATATATATATTATATAATATAATACATTATTAATTTAATGCAATGTCGGGTAGTAAGTGTGTGTATATAAATTGTGGAAAATCCAGATATAATACACCTGGATTAAAAATGTACAGTTTTCCAATTCGCGACGTGGAAAGATGTAAGAAATGGATTTTGAATTCAGGTAAGTACTTCGTCTGATTTAATACGTTTTACAAAAATGAGCTTGAAAACACAGTCACGCCATAGTATTGATGAATAACCGATTTTTGTTTATATATTTTAACGATTAATTTAACCCTCCGGCGGGCGCGCAGCGGTGCTCTGTGCCGCATTCGCACTATTTTATAAATTTTAATAGTAAATATACTCATGAATATTTCTCTTTCTGAGTGTTGTTTTTACAACACAACAATATTTAACAAAGGCAGCATATATTGCAATTTTTTTTAATTGATGTGATAAATTAGTTGCATAAAAAACTAGCGAAGTTTGTTGTTTGTTTGAATTTATTTACTCACAAATATATAAGTACCTACTTCTTTTTTTTTCACTCACTAAATTATTACTTTCACTGTAGGAAAAAAAAATATTAACTTTTTATGTTTACAGAGCACGCCTGCCGGAGGGTTAAAACGCATACCAGATTCTTGGTTTGTCGATGCTTTACAACACTGATGACTTTTCATTAATATTACAATATAAAGAAAATAGAAAACTTTTGTGAATAAAATTTCGTCAAAATGACGAGGCTGTGCAGGGCTACTAAATCACAATATCTGTATGTTCAGCATACTCTTCGACTAACGATAACCCAATTGCACTATGATAAATACGTTTTGTAATTTTATTTAAATTATGTTTGCAGGAAACGCTCACTTGGCGCAATTATCGCCGGAGAGCTTGAAGCGCAAGGAAATGTGCCAAGATCATTTTCCTGAACATTATGTCAATCACAGAAGTCGTCGTTTGACGTTTGATGCAGTGCCCACGCCACACACATATGAAGATGACGAATATGATATAATGTCAACGCCTGAAATACCATATGGATCAGCTGCACGAACAACACCAGTTGCAACGAGCAGTATTGAACCAGCTGCTTCTACCTCACAATGGTTGATGGACTTGACGCAATTACCATTATCCCTGCCAATATGTAAATCCGAAGCTTTGTTGAAAAGTCGAAAAAAAACTAATGCAAAGCTGGTTGCCGCCCGATCGCAAGTAATAAGGTTGCGAAGAAAAAATCGTTTACTGAAAGACAAATTTTCTATTAGAACACTTTTAAGTTCTATCAAATACAGCTCAGCCCAATCCCAAACACTGGTAAACATGCAAGTAATGCATAAAAATAAGCAGTCATGGAAGAAGGACGAAAAAGAGTTTTGCATCTCTCTATATTTTAAATCACCTGCTGCCTACAAACACTTAAGAAAGCAACGTATTAACTTGCCATCCGTTTCAACAATCAAAAGGTGGATAGGTGCCTCAAAATTTCTTCCCGGTATGAACAAATTCTACCTAGAAAATATTCAAACCAAGTTGTCTAGTATGTCAGACGATGAGAAAATTTGTGTCGTTGCCTTCGATGAGATGGCAATCAAAAAAGAGTTATCTTATTCTCCCTCACTAGACTTCGTTGAAGGATTTGAAGATTTGGGCAACGAAAATAGAAGTACGAAGATTGCTGGAGAAGTGTTAGTATTTATGACCAGAGGATTGTATGCCAATTGGAAGCTCCCCATTGCCTATTTTGCATCTCAAAATGGTGTTAAACATCAAGACCTAAAAGAGTTAATTTTAACTCTATCACGGGAAATTTCTAAGATAGGTTTTGTGCCTAAAGCAATAGTATGTGATCAAGGTAGTAGCAATCGGACGGTATTCCAACAACTAGGGATTACACCTTACGAACCTTTCTTTTACTTGGACAACAAAAAAATATTTGGTTTATATGACGTTCCACATTTATTTAAGAGCCTTCGAAATAACCTCCTAAACGGCGATTACATCTTAGAAGATAAACGAATTAGTTTTAATGACATTCGCAAACTATACTTGCTAGATAAAGAATCAACAACAGCTCGAACCTTAGTGAAGCTAACAGATGCACATATGCATCCAAATGCATTTCAAAAAATGTCGGTCAAGCTCGCTACGCAAGTTTTCAGTAGAAGCGTTAGTACTTCAATGGACTTAGCAATATACAAAGGGCTACTAACAAGTGATACTGCAACAGAAACATCAACATTTATTTCCAGTTTGGATGTGTTGGATTTGTTTGATGGATTAAACAGTCGCAGTTTATATGACAGCAATCCATTGCGATGCGCTCTATCTAACAAGAATGGTCAGGTGCGGCAGACGTTGCAAGGTGGAATAGATCTACTGACTCGGTTAAAAAAAATTAATGCCAAAGGCCTAATAAGTCGACCACCTTGCTTCGACGGACTGATTTTAAGTATTAACGCTATACTACAACTACAAGTTGACCAAGAGACGTGAGGCAAGGAATCCTTGATCACGTCTAAATTAAATCAAGACGTGCTAGAAAATTTTTTTGCTATTGTTCGTCAAAGAGGTGGATCTTATAGAAACCCTTCCCTGAAGCAGTTCCGTACAATATTTAGGACAAACGCTGTGCATCAATTATTAAAGCCTTCAAATACGAACTGTGAGGAGGACATGGAAACGTACATGTTACTCGACCATGAATCAGATTTTCTGCAATCAAAGAACGAAAATATATGTCAACCACCACCATCTGAATTCGTGTACGAAGAAGGTTCAAGTACGTCAAGTGATTCATGTAGTTCTTCACAAAATATTGTACCCACGCCTATGGAAGAATGCGCGTCTGTTTACTTTGCGGGGTATATTGCAAAAAAATGCATAGATAAATTTAAATGCAAAAAGTGCATTGAAACGCTGGTGAAATTACCTAACGATGTTCTCACGGAAGAAAATGAGCTGCTCATTATGATGAGACAATATGCCCGTGAAAAAACAATGTTGGGCGGTCTGCGTTGTCCTTCCGAATTAACCAAAAGTGTTGCAATCCTGGCACTACAGACCTTCCAAAAAGAAATGCTTCATTTTCACAAAAAGCATATTCGGCAACGCATATATAACAAAATTGCACGTGCTATTAAAATCAAATATCCTGAATGGACAAATAATACTTGTAGAGACCATAAACAATTTTTCTTAGAATTTCTTATAACCGTCAAATTACATAAACAATGTAAATGGTCTATTCACCATAATTCTGGATATACTGCAAAGTTAAGAATTCTAAGTCATAAGTAATTATTAGGACACAGCCCGCAGTATAACGTTTTATTTTATATCTCCTTATCTGATATGTACATATTTTTACATATACCCTGTATGTAAAAATATGTGTGTCAAAAAATACAAAAAAAATATTTGTATTTTTTTAATACAAATATATTTATTTAATTATATATTTAATAAATATATTTGGAATTTTTAGTAGAAATATATATTGATAAATATCCTATTGAATGGTGATGTAGGTATAGTACTATAGTATAATTAAAAATAAAAATGTATTTTTAAATCTTTGGATCTTGACCATGTATATGTTTAATTTCTTTTTTTTCTTGGTTTTTAGGTCCCAAATAATAAAAATATGAATGACTAACGACGTTTCGCTTTATTTAAAAGCTTTTTCAAGTTGTAAATAAATGTATAAAGTTTGATAAATAAAATGTTTTTGTTTAATAAATGACAATTTGTTTGTTTTTTATTTTGAAAATATTATTATGTTTTAATTAAAGATGTTTTGATTATTTATTTTTGGATTTTGTAATTAAATAGTTCTTTAAAATATTGTATTTAGTTATAAAAGTAAATTATATAATTTTGTGAAATATTGTATATCGGTTTTATCATTGACTGCATTTTTATGTTTATAAATTTGAATTATTTCTAGTATGTTACGTGTTTTTAAATTTTGTTCTTTGTTTAAAATTGTTACGTTGTTGAAATCAAAGGTATGATTTTCAGTTATTTCATGTTTTTTTAGGGCTGTAAGATTTTTATTATAAAAGGACACAAATATAATAAAAATCTTACAGCCCTAAAAAAACATGAAATAACTGATAATCATACCTTTGATTTCAACAACGTAACAATTTTAAACAAAGAACAAAATTTAAAAACACGTAACATACTAGAAATAATTCAAATTTATAAACATAAAAATGCAGTCAATGATAAAACCGATATACAATATTTCACAAAATTATATAATTTACTTTTATAACTAAATACAATATTTTAAAGAACTATTTAATTACAAAATCCAAAAATAAATAATCAAAACATCTTTAATTAAAACATAATAATATTTTCAAAATAAAAAACAAACAAATTGTCATTTATTAAACAAAAACATTTTATTTATCAAACTTTATACATTTATTTACAACTTGAAAAAGCTTTTAAATAAAGCGAAACGTCGTTAGTCATTCATATTTTTATTATTTGGGACCTAAAAACCAAGAAAAAAAAGAAATTAAATAAAAATGTATGTCCTTTCCATTCAAGTTTTTAATTCAAAACGATTCTTACAACATGTTTCGGCTTATTGCCATAAAAAAAAACACTCATACAAACATTAAAGATGAAGTTATTGTAATTGAAATGAATTTAGTTTTAACGTAGAAAACGCGGATTAAATGGAAGAGAATGTGTATTGTGGAAGTAAAATACATTATAATAATATAACTTCTTCTTTAATGTTTTTATGAGTGTTTTTTTGACCGTTTCATCTACATATTTTAACTTCTGACAATTACAAACCTGAAGATGGCAATAAGCCGAAACATGTTGTAAGAATCGTTTTGAATTAAAAACTTGAATGGAAAGGACATATATTTTTATTTTTAATATTTATTTATGGTTTTTTTAAAGGCATGGAATACTCTTGCCTCACTTGACCTTACCTATCTTTTGTTTGGCCATGTAACTGCGAGAGCCTGTATACTCCGCATAATATTGTAAACAAAAGTAGTTTTCAAATTTAAAAATTTAATTATAAATGTTTTCGTTACGAAATACTCCTATGAGATTTTTTTTTAATATGCGTATACTGGAGAAGTAAATTATTATTATAAATTTTACATATAAAAACTATAAAATGTATAGTACCATTATAATATATGTATTTTATTAAGAATTCATTTTTTTTATTATACTATTATACCCACGGTCGTAGCCGCAACAGATGTTTGTGCGAATTAGGCAAAAACATACAAACGTGCCTTCCTTTTTTAAATAAAAAGAACACTAAAAATATAGTTTTCATTTAATTAATAATTTACACAACTGTGAGCTATTGTAGTAAATATATATGTATATAAATAAATAAAATTACTTAATGCCAGTCGTTACTAATATAAATTATTACACATCGATCTTTTCCTCATTTTGATTTATTAACAGATTACTTTTATTTATAGCATACACTTGCATAAGCTTCAAATTTATTTACAAAGAAGCAGCACCCTCGTTAAGATACCTCTTCTAGGAATAAAAAAATAATGGCGGGTTACATATATGAACGAAAATACGGTATTACCTCTTTTATTTATGTCTTCTTTACCAAATTATTCCCTATCCGCAGTACAAATACTTTGCAAACGTACATATGTGCATAAAGAATGTTTTGTAGAGATATACATTACATATTTTAAATCATTTTACTACGAAAGAGAACAAAACAAAAAGATAATTCGAAATAAAAAACAAAAAGGATAGGGCTTGCAATGTCTATGTCTATACAAACGAATCGAATAAAAATATTATTCTAAAAACCAAATTACTCGTTTAGATTTTTATCATTTAACGCAAAAACATCTTGGTAATTGATAATCCTCGTTCATATTTTGTGAGTCGATTCATAAACAAACAAAGAAACAATTCTCCTAGTCATTCAATTTCCTATTATTGGATACGTATTTCATGTAAGCGTCCGGGGAATAGCCGGGTGTTTGCGTTCGTAAGTTTTTTTCTCTACACCAGATGTCGTATCATAGGAATTCGTAATTTACTACCTAATTTTTCGTGTAGCCGCTAGATCGCAGCAATTTACGGGTGATTTTTGCCGTTAAATCGTAAAACCACTTTTCCCTATCTCGTGGGCTCTCTATATATACATACTCCTAGCTATAAGATATATAAACAAGGGTATTATGTACTTACCTACATATCAAACTATTGTTCAAAGTGGTGTAATTGGTTACTTACCATTTGATATGCAATGTTTATATGCCGACGAGATAGGCGAATCACTAATACTCATCCATTTAATCATACTTTTGCATTTAATTCATATTAACATCATGGTTGCAAAAACATAAAATATGTACGTATAACCTATAAACATCTTAAAAGCAGAGGCACAGGATTCATGTTTCAATACGAATCCGATCACGTGTCAATTGTCCGTTAGTAGTCTGTAAGTTTATCTCTCTTTATTATATGTATCTGATAGAAATTGTTCATGCGCAGGAGTACATATATGTACGCCCCTCTCTTTTCGAAGTCAACTTTTTACACCCTCAGGTGTAGATATTTCAAATATTGGGCAAAGATGTCTTTACCTAATTGATTGTGGTAACAAAATGCAACTTTAACCAAATTAGGTGTTAATTTTAACACGCAAACTTTTTACCACTTACTTTTTGAGCTTTACACGCAGAAATTTTTTACTGTGACTCAATGTTTAAATATATGCAAAAACTAAACGTAGTAATAGACGCAAGATATCCGACCATTCCGTACTACACAATTTCATTAATTCGGGACAATTGTGCAGCCTGGAGTGATTGCTTATCTTGTGTGTTACCCAATAGCTCACATAAATAACGACACCTAGAAATATCGTTTGAAATTCACTATAACTAATGAGTGGAATTCATTTGTATGCATGAAATATTACTTGCTTTTCCCAAACATTCATTTACATTACAATACAATGAAAATGCTATACTTGCTTCCTTTTTAATTTCTATAGCTCTTAAAGGAGTAAAATTTTGCGTTTTATTTGTTGCAGCAATCAGTTTTCTGTGAAGAGCCAACATCGTTAAACTGTTTCAGTAACAATACGACACACAGTATCAAATGCTCTTCGTAAATGATTCAACATTTTATTCTAGTCGACTCCAATACTTATTTTTGTTGAGTTAACCACACCAATTTGAGATTTTTTAACTCTGCTGGAAAGACATCGTTGATGTTTAAAACCAAGAAAGTATTCATATTAAATATCATTTTATTTAACTTCTCTCGATGCACTTTCATATCTAGTTTATTTGAAGTTACTACCATAAATATGCCTATTTATCAACCAAATACATATATGTATATATAGGGAATATTCATGAAAAATTTGATATGTCGTGAATATTTCATAATTGTTTTCTTATTTTTCAGAATATGTCGCACCATGGGCTGAATATTATATTTTGGATCGCTGAGCCGAAACCTCATTAACATCAGGTAAATATATTATATTAATATTTTTGAAATGAAAATACACATATTAGATACTTATTTACTGTAGTTTTATCCTGTTATTTATTTATTTTACTTAGGAGTTGAAAAGTATGTATGTATTTACTACTATCAACCTAATTGTAAGTATTTTCACGTAATTAGTAATTCCTAGGAAACTTTGGTATGCCAAAGTAGAGCTTACATGTCCTTCCTTTGTTGTTTACACAACTTTACTCTACTAAAAATATCACCTACCCACCATTATGGTTTATGAGTGATTTTTAAAGTTGTTGCTGAGTTGAACACAATTCGCAATCCCTGACCACAATATTAGGGCCGCTTACTAATACAACGATTTTATAGAAATACTGAAACGAATTAATAATTTAAACACATAAATTTATTGTAAAGTATTTATTCCATCCTTTGCCTTGATCATATGCGGCATACTGTTGATGCAAGTTGATGTTATAAACTATCAAAATTTTCAAGGTGGCCCTAATATTGTGGCCAGGGTCTGTATGTATGTTTTATGTGAATTTCTTCAAAAAAAAAAAAGGAAAAGATCTAAAGCCTTTCCATGTTTGAAATATATTACTTTAAGCTCTATTGTTAAATGAGAAAATTACACACAGAAAAATGCGTGCTTACTTCAAATAAATTTGTCTTTGAATATCCACAAGACAAGAACTTCTTAAGGCAAGAAAAACATTGTCTTAACACCATAATCTTGACGTAAGAGGTTACCAGTTTTGGATGAAACTACTTTTAGTCTTCGTTTAGTATCGTTTACTTGCATTGTCTTGGAGGAATGTTAGAAATCTTGAATTAAATCACTTTTCATATTTTTTTAAGAATAGTAATACCTTAAAATCATAACGCTTTATACAAGGATAAATATTTACTTCCACCAAGAAGTGGGTACCTACCTATTATTTAGGTGAAATAAATGCTTGGTTTGAAAAAGCTTTTTTGGGAACAACAAATAGTTTTAATGGTGCCTTGTAAATAAGGAGGAAGTTTTAAAAATGATAATATGAGGTATAATATTTTCAGAAGTTCCGCTTTATTTGCAAATACACCGCACCATTTATGAAATGAATGCAGCCACCTTACGTTTTATCCTTCTAAATGTTCAAATCAAACTTAGAAACACACCTTTATTATTCAGATGCATAAAAGTAGTACTAGATGCACATGTAAGGCTTACTCCCTTCTGCATGTACAGATTATCGAGTTCCAGGTCTAACAATTTTTATCGTTACCTTTAATTGTTCTATTCACTAATGTTTATAAACATTCTCGATAAAAGAACCAACATAGTTTATTGCACAGCAATGTAAAAGTCTGCATTACAACATGTATGTACTTACAATCGATCCAGATTCAGGAGTCTTTTCAACGTAACTAACTAGTCCACAATGCGTTAAATGAATGACTGCTTAGAAATCCCTCATTACAAAGTCTTCTGATCTAAGACGTAAAGTAAAGCGCTGGGTTGCTTTTAATGCTGGTGCCCCCGAATCTTTTCTTGAGAGGTGTACGTATGTTCCTGCTTGATCAGTAAAATATGCATATAAGCAATATGACCTATCTGTTTGAAATGTGTTTATTATTCCATATATAGGAATTAATTTCTTTATATCATTTTCGTCCAAGCTTATGAACTTGGCTTCATCAATCAGATTACCGTAAAAGAAAGTAGTTTCTTATTATTAATACTTTCAATTAATAAAACATAGGTCGAATGCGATGAAAAATACACGCCATTAAAAGCTGTGCTACCTGAATATCTTTTCGGTTCTATAATTATACTATTATACATATGCATACCTGCATACCAATAATACTGTAATCTAATGAAAAAAAAAATACGTGCGTTGAAATATCTTTCTGAGATCCTGCAACAAATCCATTTCGAGCAGTAGCTTACTTACCTACTTCATTATTAATATTATTAGGTAGATTAATCGCTGCATATGTTTACCAATCTTTTTGTCCTGTAATTCGACATAAATACATCGATACATGTAAAATTAATAAGATTCCATTAAACAACCTCTCTAAAAGAAATTCACACAACGAACTACTCTGTAAGGTAAAAAACGATCACACAATTGACCGAAAACGCAGATAGAGCGTTTTGCTCCTGCACTCCAACCGATTCTAACATTTATTTATTATATTAAATAAATCCCACGTACAATAAGCTGCATTCTCTATCTACATGCACTAAGCAAATATATTCTCTAGGTAAGAAAATTTATAGGAACAAAAGTTTTCTTGAATTAAATTTCAATTTTCTTAGTGGTAAAAGATGTACTTACAACAAAATTACTTAATTTTCTCTGTAAGAAAATTGTGTTAAAACTATATTTTTTTTTTGAACTCAGAATGCATTTTTCTGTGTGTCCCTTACTTAACCTATTGGAAATAGTTGGTAGCATACTACATTCTGGTAAATATAATTATTGTGCAAATTGTTTAAAGTATTATTATATATGTATTATAGTTTGTACTGCGTATAATGCAAACAAGAAAATTTAATATGCACTATTACAGCAATTTAATACAAAGCTGTTAACAGGTGATTATATTATATAATGCTATTTATTTGCCGGTATCACAAAATTTATATACCATTAAAAAGGTTATTGTGTATATTGCTCGATTTAATATGTATTTCTCTGCTGCTTGTTATTAACCGCCTAAAGTTATGTAACTATACTCCAATTGTGTTTTAAATGACAATGAGTTTGAAAGAGAGTGCGATCTCATTGTCAGGTAAATGGAAATGTTATTCTTAATATACAGAGACTAAGATATCGATGGTAAAAAAATCTGTAACCACTTAGTCAAAAAACATATTTCTTTTATTTTTATTTCTAATCTAAGGCTTTCTCTGTATGTATGACAAGTAGTTTCCATTTCTTTAGTATTTAATAAAGTTTGGTTTTCTGATATATTACGCTCAAGTATTCAAGATTGTGCCACCTTATAAACACTCGGTAATTTGACCATTAAGTATGTTTCTTTTTTTTATTCTTATGTGTCATTTTCTTCGTTTATTGCAATGTTCTACTATTGTCGTCTTACCCTTTGAAGAAGATACAATTTTCTGTTGAAAATTATTGGTGTGTAAATACCGTGCTAATGATCTTTTCAATCTAAGACTAAATAAATGCTTAAATATTATCTAACAATAAACGTTATCAGCCTTAAAATTATTAGTCAACTGGTACATATACTCCTTTCTTTCCAATTCAGAAAAGAATATTTTCATGTCCATCCACTCAATCAGTATTTTTAAATTAAATGTGATTCCACTTTGCAAGTAAAGTGACCTTGACTTACACAAACATTAAGCATCAGTACAATACCCTTTAAATGTACGAATATTAGTAAAGTCGATAGATTCTGTATTGTTCTGCTATTCACGATTGACGTAACAAACTCGTGAATAAATAAGAATATGATATTTTATGTGAATGTTGTGTTAAATAACAATTGCTTTGTGAAACAATTGTTTTTTTTTTATGTGCGGATTCAATTCAATCGAAAAGCGCAGCCATAACTTTAAAAATTAACACCAAATTATTCCCGATTCACATAAAATGTTAAGGAAACAAATTATAATTGTTTATACACAAATATAAACAAACACATCTATAAGGATATAATAAATCTTATCTCGCAAGAAGCTAATCAGATTGCGATGAATTGAGGAGGTCATCACCATCGTAATAAAATAGGAACAATGGTCCGCTGGTATTGTTATGCATGGGTCGCTGAGATTTACGTACTCGTCAGATTACAATTTCGCCGAAATGGTGTGGCATATCTAATAATAAACAATTTTCGCGATTCCATTTGACAGTTTAGACAGTTTAAAGTAGTAAAATTTGTCATTCAGCGAGAAATTGCCTCAGTTTTGTCGTCCGTTAACAACGAACCGCTCCAGCTGCACGGTAAGAATTCTTTTAACACGCTCTCGATATCCTAAAACAGCCGCCACCCGTTTAGAAGTTCATTTGCGATTTGAAAGCGTGTTCTTGTATATCTAAAATTATTGCGCTCGCAGCGTGCACGTCATTTATGTGATCTGGCGGAAACGGAATACTCTTTATTTAAGCTTCTTTTCGTATCTTATTTAGCTGTATACCAATTAAAACCTCCCTAACTTCAAATAGAAGTGTGCATCGTGAAGTATTAGCAGCTTTTAGGAAATTATCGACGATTGTCAGGTATATAACCGGATGAGAAGCATGTAAAAACGGATCTGTAGTACAGAACATCGTTCTGATAATAAATTCACGATAAAGTTAGTACAGTTCGCATTCAGATTATTGTTTATATAACGTGTTAATGATGTTATCTTGAAAATTATCTCTTTTTGTTATTTTTGGTAACTTAAAGTTAATCATTAAGTACTTTTACATTAGCCAATTTTGGAAATATGCAGCTGAACTATATAACACCGTTGGAGTTTAAAACCTTGTAAATTATTTTTCAACTTATTTATTTACTTGCTTACTTACTTAATCCTTAGACCTTCTACCTTACGGTGTCTGTATTCTACAAATATCTATATTATAAGATGAATAAGTGATTTTTTTTAGATTTAAACTTTTATTTGTTGTTATTAGCACATAATTATCACTTGCATTAAACAATATAACTTTTATTCAAATTACCTTTATTGATTGGATATTTCCACATTCTTCGAACGATTTTTAATGAACATACTTCCCTAAGTTTGTAATACCTTTTAATAATTGTCGGCATACGATAGAGAAATAACAGATATTCTCTCTGAACTTGTACGCAAAGTGAAAGCTCGAAATACTAAAGCATATGAGATCCGAAGAAAATTGTTCGAAAGTCAATGAACTATATGCGGCACGGCTTTATAATAATTGGTTGATGTCCCTGTTGTGTCCGAACGTGTAAACTAAGTAGCTGCAATGGTTAACGGATGCCACGACTAATTATTAGTGTAAACGTATTTGAAAATGTGTTTGATACAAACTTTTGGGTGCTAATGAACGTTTTGTACGACTGCGATTACCGACATAAATTGTGTAGGTACTGCAAATCTACGTTGGAAATAATGTTATTTTGTACCAGCCCGCCATCTGTTCGGCAGAATTGCAAACGTTGCTTCGGTAGTAGGATACTTCTCTCCATGCAGAGCGTTTCACGTATTTCTCTACTATAATCCCACCTCAAAAATGATAAATGATGATTTATTTACTATTCCAGTGCATTATTTTTTATTAAAGATACAATATCTTTTTCTTTATAATTTCATTACAATAAGAATGAATAGATACCTTAACATTATAGGAAAGGTACGATGGCACAAAAATAGCACTGGATCATCAGCAATATAAGGTATCGTGATTGGCTTACTGCGATGAGAAGGACGGAGATTCGATGTATAAGTTTACTGCATTCTGGTTCAATTACAAATTCGAACGAAATAATAAAATAATAGATTGTAGATAACACTATTAAGCTACACGGCTAGAACACTAGCGAACATCTGCGCTAACAAACAAAGTATCAAGTATTACCTCCAATATCAAATCCTGTTTTTTAGTCATGCTTTTTGAGTTTAATAAAATATCTTTAAAATGTTATACAGTTCCGTAGTATACGAAAAAAAGAATCAATAAAGATCAAATTTATTTTGTGCACAGACATTTTGCTACCCGTTTTTATCAACATCTGTTTATAGCTTTGTTCTTTTTGTTGCTGCAAAAAAAATATGACGCAGCACAATGTTTTATAAAACAAAGTTTTGCGCCCAGACACAACATTTGATGAATCATTTACTACTCGTTCCGAGTGCCACAATTTAAGATTTTTAACTCCGACTTCTACTTGTGCATGAAGCAATTATTGCTCGAGTCACAAAGAACAATTATTTAGGACTTCCTATCGCAATATAAATAGAACATAAGATGCCTGCGAAGGATGCCTGCCAATACATATTGACAGTGTCTGTTTTGTATTTTATCGGGGTGGTGTTTGTTCTCCGCGCACCTGTATTACCTATCCCTGCGAACTTATGGCTTGTGGATGATACCAGTGGCAGTTATTTTTAATATTTTTGAAAATGCTATTTCAGAATTTAGCCCAAGAAAAGTATAGATTACAAAGAAGAAGGAACTGAAAAATGCATTTAAATGTTCTTCAAATAGTATGCATACACAATAATTGATAGATACATACATATATCGTGTAGATTTGGTTGCCTCAAAATATCCATAAAAATATCTTACACCTATCCCGAAAATATATCACACCCTAAATGTTTCACGCAGGATCATTCTGATCGCTTATGCTATTTCACTTTTACAGAGCTCTGAGTGTGCAATGGACAAGGAAAATGGAAAGAGCAGTGAAGGTGGTTCAGGCTCCAGCAAACTATCCAATCCTCCAGACCCCACAGCCCTTCTTGATGCTGCAAGTCTCTTTGGTAAGTAAATAAATAGTATACACTGAAAACCTATGCTATTTTCTTATTACTAAATATGTTTTTGGAGATTCGATATTAGGCAATAATAAAATGTTAACAGAAAGTGGAAAATGACTAACAGCGAATACTATAAACTTGAATGTCAACAGCTTCGAAAGAAATATCGTTACCGTATCGCAATTATATCCCATAAGGATCCAACCTAGGACCGCTGCTGTTCATTCTATTCATTAATGATTTAATCACTAGCCTGGACTGTTCTGTGTTCGCATACACTGATGATTTAAAGATATTTCATGTCATTTCTTCGAACGATAACATCGACCTTCTGTAACACAATTTAAATAAAATCTATGCTTGGTGTACTTCACACAAATTATTAAGACTCAATATACCTAAATGTTGCATGTTTCACACGACGACAAAATTACTGGCATCCGTACAGTTTTTGGTAATAAACTCGCTTTCTCAGAGCATGTTCAAAACGTTACTAACTCTGCGTGTAAGTCGCTCAGATTTATTATAAGAACAGCCAGAGACTTTTATAATATATCGACCATATGCTTCTACTGTTTGTTACCCCATATACAATAAACATATAAACCAAATTGAGCGTCTACAAAGGAAATTTTTAAAATATTCAAGTTCTATGGTAGATATTCTGAGCGTAATATACGATATACAGAGATATTAGCAAGGCATACACTTTCACCTTTCTATGAAAGAGGACACACTGCCTTACTCGTCATCAACCTTATCAATAACCGCGGAGACGCTCCTGACCTCGCTGACGTTTAGTTTTCTATGCCTAGACTTGCATCAAGAGTAATCAGTGCTTTTTACTTGCTTGTTGAGAGCCCCCCTTCTTCATGGTGCATAATGCAGACCTTCTTTATGATGATATTTGGTTTCCTCATACGCTAGACCTTTTTACATTTTTTGTCTTTCTTCTTTACTTAACTATAAAAATGTATTATGTCTATTATCAAATTGTATTGCTAAATTCATCGCTGTCTCTCTTTCAGCCTATTGGCCCCGAAACGATGCAAACTCCACGAATGCCGCCAACTTGTTCGCAACAGCCGGTGGTGCGTACGGTCTCACACCACATCCGGCGATGCCTTTCGGTATGCTTCCACCGACGCCCGGCCGTGGCGTTCCATCTTTTCCACCGACATCGAGCGCGGCGGCGGCATACAACAACGCCTATACAAATACCCTGTCGGTTGCCGCCAGTCAAGCAGCCAGCCTAGGAATACCTGCAGCAAGTAAGTAAGAGTGTTGTGGAGAAAGCTGCTACATCATTTTGGTTCTGCGTAAGTTCTCGTGGTCCTGCATGTATTTAAAAACCTTAAAAACTGAAATAGGGAAACAACAAAATGTTTACGGAAGAGTTTAAAATAATATATTTTCCTAATTTAGACATTGAGACTGAGATATTTACACAACGACCTATCGTTTATTACTGATAGGGAAGGCCATAATGAAGTACCCGATTTGAGATGGCCCCTATTTATAATACAATGTAAGCAAAAACAAAGAAAAGGATTGAACATTTATATGTTTGTGGTATTTTAAGCTTAACGTTCAATAAAAAATAATGTCGGTGAAATGGCCACTCCTGGCGATGCATAATTGTGTTTTTTGACAGCATCGATTGTTCAAGATAAAATATTCTAGCGTTAGAGCTTCTAATTTTCGACAGATATTATCTTTTAGGGTTGTTAGCATATACCTTTTCTTTGTGGTAGCCTCATAAAAAAGTCAGGAGCAATCAGATCTGGAGAATTGGCCGGATATACTAAATCACCAAATCGAAAAATTAGGGAACATGTTTCTCAAAATTACCCTTGTCTGTCTGCATGTGCGAGCCGTTGCTCCGTATTGTTGCAGCCTCATATTCTCCACTCCTCACTCTTCTAATTGGGGTGCCAAAACATTCTCCAGCATCGCTCTCCATTGATTGTACAGGGTGCGGCAGGGAAACTTGCTGATTTGAAAAGTCAATAAAAGAAAAAGTACTTCAAATATCGATTTAATTCTTTTTGTATCGTATAGTACACATCCTCAATTTTTGTTTTAAGTGGTTTTAAAAATGACATCGGGCAAATGGCGGCCCTCATTCGTGATACACTGATCAACCCTAGATTTAAAGTTGCGCTCCACTCTTTCGAGCATATCGACGGGAATGTTGGCGATGGCTTGGCGGATGTTGTCCTTCAGGTGTTGCAGGGTCCGGGGTTTGTCGTTGTAAACGATGGATTTAAGATATCCCCATAAAAAAAAAATCGCAAGGTGCCAAATCGGGGGAGCGCGGCGGCCACGGTACGTCACCCCTCAAGGATATCAGGCGCTCGTGAAAGTGTTCCCTCAAAAGCTCCATCGAAGTTCTCGCTGTGTGCGCCGTGGCTCCGTCCTGTTGGAACCATACGTCCCCAAGATCCATTTCTTCAAGTTGTGGAAGAAAAAATGTCTCAATCATTTCTCTGTAGCGATGTAGGGATGAAACTGGAGTTCCTTGTGAAGAATTCGTCTCACTGTGCGATCAGAAATCCCCAGAGCAGCAGCGTGTTTACGCGCCGAACGCCGGGGAGAGCGCAAAAACGACTCCCTTACCCTTTCGACGTTTTCTGGAGTTCTGGATGTCCGTTGACCTCCTGGGCCTTTTTTTTTCAACACTCCCACTTTCCCTAAATGTGTTCACCCACGAAATAAGCGATTGCCGGCCAGGAACGGGACCCGCGGGATGAATATCGAACCGAGTTCGGAAGGCACGTTGGGTGGCGACCACCGAATGACCGTTGGAAAAATAGGCTTCGACGGCGAACGCACGCTGTTCCTTTGTCCAACGCATGATGACAAATGTCATTTGGGGTAACAAAACTTCAAAACCCCCTCTTTCTGATGAGACCCTCCCCACCCCTTTCTGACCACGCCTCGCTCATTGGCGTCCAATTCAAATCAGCAAGTTTCCCTGCCGCACCCTGTAACAAGTAACACCTTCATTATTCTCAAATAAATACGAACCTAGCACATCTTGCGTAAAAATTCCGCACCATACCATGACTCGTTAAGGTTGTAACGGTCTTGAAGAATATTAGGGCGTTCTGTGCTCCAGAAGTGGCAGTTCTGTTTATTCACAAATTTATTTAAATGGGAATGCGATTCGTCGATCATAATGAGTTTGTGTGGAAAATCAAGGTTTAGCAGATCCTGGCTTTTGCAGGCGTTGTTATCGTTTTCTGTGTTGTATCGCGTGTACCATCTAGATCTTGGATAGAAAAGCATGCAAATCTAATCTCAAAATTCGCCTCAAGGAAGTCCGAGAAATGTGTAGTTGCGTGGCCATTTTTTTTTTGTTGAAGTTCTTGGGTCGTCTGTAATGCTTCTCACAATCTTAATATTATGATTTGATCGTATTATTCGCGATCTTCCTCTATGCTTTGCCTCAGCCGTTGTCGCACTAAACCGAAATTGTTGGGCTCAAATAGGTATTGTCTTTGCAATTGGAGCACGGGTAGCGTGGATGATTTCGGTGAAAATCTCGCTGCGGCGAAATAACTCACTCGTTATGCTTAATGAATAAAATTACAATTTCTGCATGTTGTGGTGGTGAGTATCGATACGTAAGGTCGAGAACCAGAAATGCCACTCCAAGGACCAGAACCATCTTTGGGAATAAGCAATAGCATGATCCGAAGTCGTATGAGAGACTGGATAGAAGAGTATAGGAGGCACTGGGCAAACATGCCAGGCATGAGCATGGCAAGCAATTTATAGGCAGGCCACTACTACTTTTAAGTAGGAATCAGCTAGGGATAATTGTGGGGTTCATGTCGGGACTTGCACCGACAAAGGAACACCTATACAAGATATGGGTGTTCAATGGAGAAGTGGTTTCTGAAACAAGAACAGGCAGAGCACAGTAAGCCTTTAGGCTACGGAGTTATACAGAGACAATGGTCAGACGTGCCTGTGAATAGGGAAAAAATCGATTCGTAATGAAACTTTCGGAGATATACACGTGCCACGAATGTCAAAATTAAACTGGCGTAAATAATACGATGTCACAACGCTGGCAAACTCAAATCAGGTACTTTATTATAGCCTTCCCTGTATGTCAAAGAAAAATACATTTCTACCCATTCCTTTGTTTTTGTGTTTGTTGCGGCTACTGCCACCTCTTGGATTTCATTCGCCATTTCATTATTCCAGCCGCCATTCTAGAGACCTGTTTTTCATAATTACATCTATTTTTGTGTCATTTCTTCTAGCTCTACCGTTCTTCTGTGGTACAATGTTAATTAGTAGTCTTTTTCGGAATTCTGTTCTCGTTCATCTGTTTTACCAAATCAAAGTAGTTATTTTTTCTATATTTCATCAACAATTTTAGTATCTACCTTCACTTTTTTCCTCCGTCTTTTATTTCTTAGGATATTTGTATGATTCGATGGTAATTTTAACTTCTTCTATCTAAGTTTCTTCGACTTTTGATTGAAACCATTCCAGCTTGTCACACAATTAATTACTGACATCTGACGTTCAACGATGGCAAGCTTTAATTAAAAAGTAACAAATATTCATTACAGCGGATACTATTGTTGCGTTGTGGGTCGTAAAATATATCCTTACACCTAATTCCTTCAATTATCATTACAGAAATATAGCAAAACATATTACATTTTCTAATACTTAATGGATAGATTTGACTAAGAATGGGATATACAACATAGATCAAAAATACTACTGTTAAATAAAGCAGAAAACAATGATTAAGCGTTAGCAAAGGAAAGAAATCAAAGATTAGCATAGTAATACTAACCTTTAATGCCCAACAGGTGAACCCAATTAAAGAACATTACAAATACAAGTCAAAAAGAGAAAAGACATGAAAAAATTACAATTGACTATAACTAATATACCAGCAAATCAATAATTCATAAAATGATAAGACTACATTCAAATAATAATACAATGATAATCATAATACATATTAACAATAATACAATATAAAATTAAAGGTACTAAAATAATCCACCCTGAAAGAAAATGTCTTCATATAATTTATTTGCCCTGCAACACGTTACACTAATGGGTGACTTCTGCAGCAAATTCGTACTTGCTGTGGGCAAGCGAAAGGTTTATATCGTAAACTCTGGCTAGGCGCAGGGAGGGTGGAAGGCTATTCTAGATAATAGAAATTCACAGTCAATCTTGTTATGAATCAATTTCCAAATAAAGCTAGCACACTGATGGTCACGCCTCTCGGTAAGCGACGACATATTGTGCCGAACCAACGATTTCTCTTGGCTCGTTCCAACTACTGTTACGTACTGCTATACTCCGTCTGCTTTGAATGAGAGAAATTTCAAAAACCGTCGATGTAGGCAGTCGAGCATTAAACGATAGGACGAATAAAACCAGTACCATGCTTTAGCATATTAACATAGCATTTAAAGATGTTCTGGGTTGTTGAAATTACTCACTAGTCTCATCACAAAACCTAACCTCATGCAACTAGTTGCGCATACGTTCTCAAGCTGTTGTTTGAAGCTTAGTTGCGCATCAAAAATCATTCCCAAATCATTAAACGAATCCATTCGATCAAGGTAGGTTCTCTGAATTGGTAACGGGGGGGCTATGGGAAACCTACAATATTAACATATAATAACAGTCTTTCCCAAATAAAACATAATCTTTGGTACTGCGAGATTCACATGACCAACTTTAACTCAACATCTATGAAACAATCGCAAATTTAGGAAGAATGACTCATTTATCATCAAAATCTGATCAACACAAAATGACGCACAGAAGAGCGTGTTACGAATATAGAAATCGCCTACTACATAGCACTTAATATGCGCGCTCCAGAATTCAAGTTAACAAGTAAACAACAAAACGAAGTTACAACAAGAAAGAGAGACAGGCAGAACTTTGTTTCTATATGCTGGCTTCAGCTCCGTTTGTGCACTAATATAGGGATAGCCAAGATTCTTGCTTTACTTGCGTTATTGAACCATTTTTTTCATAGACTATATCGACTAATTTGACTGAAGAGTATATATATATTATACAATTATAGGAAAAAATACTGCAGTAGAATAATGTATTTGATCATTCTCTAAATAAATATTTTGATCATGCAACGAGCCGTGAATATTCCCGAAATCAGTTGACAATCTAGAATCACACAAAAAAAAATATACCTATCTTTACCAAATAAAATGACTATAGTGTGAAATGGGTCGCTTGGTAATGTAGATTTAGAATTGAATTTTAAGTTTTTAATGAAAGAAACCGGTCTAAAAATAAACACCATGTGGTACTGTAAAATAAACTTAACAACAATTAAGAATGAAAATTCTATTTGAATATTTGTAACTATTGCCTACATACGGCGGCCCATGCCACTAATGAACCTACGAATATCATTTTCCGGATTATTCTACCATTCTTCCTGGAGTGCCAGACGAAGCATATTGTTGTTGGTGCAAATGCACGTCTTCTAACATACGTGTTCAGCATGTCCTAAACACGTTCTATAGAATTTTCATTTAAGATACACCCTGACCTGTTTAGTTTTCTTCTTTCTTTCCTGTTTAGTCTTGCGTTGATCTGTGACAGAATAAAATGGACAAAATGGGAGTGCGCTAAAACCGTCAACAAAAATCACTGTGCAGAGAGCCACCGTCTATAAATGATAATCAATTCGGTGCAGGTATCCATTGATATTTCTGCCCACACAAACGGGGTTGACTCCGCAAATCGTTTTCCTGTTCATCTCTATATCCTTTTTTTCCATCTAGTGAATGTGGGTAGAATCTCACCTCGCCAGTAAACAATACCATACACCATTGCCCAATGTCCAATACAAATGTTTGCGAGCAAATTGAAGTCTGGTTCCTCGGTGACGTGGGAGTGTTTGGTTCAGCTGTTGGTTACAAGCTTTTAACCAGCTTGTAACCATACATTAACTGTCTTCGCACAAGCATCTATTCCTCGAACTCGATGGATTTGATTTTTTGTCTCCACTAGACTAACCTGAAATAATCTGGCCACATGCCGCTGCTTTTCCCGCCCGCCACACAAGCTAAATACATAGACCTTTGACCAATATTCAATACTTAAAACCATGATGACATATATAACAGTACATCTAAAGCAAAAACTGCCCTTTGCCGTGATGTTGAATGGGCAATAGGTTATAAAGAAGGCATATTTTTAAATTGAATCTAGTAATATTCATTAAAACAATTGATAAGTGCAGTGACACTCTCTTTCATTATAAAACACTAAAAGTTTTATACTTAGTATTACAACCTCAAAATTGAAGAAAGGAAATAGTATGTAATGGACTTCTGTAGTGTGATTTTAGGCTGATTTGATTTTGTCGCATTGCTTCATACAGAGTACGCAATCATCTTTTTCGTGTCAATCAAAAATAAAAAATATATAAAACGTAATAGCTCAAAATATTTATTTGTTGGAATACAGGTATTGCCAAAGGGAGTTAAAATTTCAAGATTACGAATTGTAGTTTAACATATTTAGATATTGAATGACTAAAAATACTATTCGCAAATATTTTTCTATATATCGAATTTTATTCAAATATACGCACAACACTTCTGAATCCCTTTTTTTTTTGTTAGTTAAAATCACTAGTAGGTTAAAAATGGATTAGAAAAAGTATTTCTTTCTAAAAATAGTTTTGATAGAATAGATATTTAGTTAGGAAGGAGAAAATTTTTAAATTGCAGCTTCCCAGTATACGCATGTTGAATGTTATAGGCATGTAGCTGATTTGGGCGAGTAATTTACAACACACTGCGCACCGATGAAAAATATTGCCAGTTATCCGCAAATCCATAGCTATTGCTAAAATTAATTCTGCACGACCCACGCACACCGCGATCAAATATGTATGTAGTGACATTTACATTGGTTTTTCTTTTGTACTGTATCTGCATACGCGCATATGACCCTTGCAATTTTCTAAACGGGCCGCAATTGTAGTAATTAAACATCTGTAGCCATGAAAGCACTAACTCATCTGGGAGAGAGAAGTATTACATACTAAATGTAATTCATTTATTGATCTACTTCTCTCCCTCTCCAGTTTTAGTACACAACCCGGCACAAAGACTTCCATAAAAGCGTTTCGCGATACACGCAAAGTAATTATAGAAGAGCTTACGGCGTTTGTCGTTGGGGCACATTCTAAAGCGAAATTGGTAGTGCGACAACCGATTTAAATAAATGGTAAATTGATATGTTAGTTTTTAAATATCGATGTGTTATTTGTTGTTTCCCTCGCTTTTACCCCGCCGGAAACATAACCTCACTTTCTGCGCGGCGCTTTATGAATGAAAAACCAATCGACGATCCCGTTACAAAAATAACCCGGTTCCAGGCTTCAGGTTCACATTCGCAAATATGTTTTCATATGTACACTTTGATTTAATGTTTCTCTGCATGGATATTGCCATTTTTAAGCACATATGATTGTTTCTATGCTAAAATAAAAAATCCTATTATTAATACTTATTGGTATATGTTTAATTATTTATTTATTTTTACAAAGCACCTACTATTATTATATAATAATAATATATATGTAAACAATATATTAAATATGCGTTCGACTATATTCTACAAATATTTGGTGGAAGAACGAAATTAAGAACCCTTTATTTTGTTAGAATCTACTAAATCATCACGAAAAAAAATACTAATTTTACATAAGTGAAAAAAAATACGTTGATAGAGGTAGAAAATTTTTAAGCATGACTTCCTTGTTATATGCAACGTTCAAGTTTATTAATATTTAAAAGTAATAAAGCAGAAACTTCTCATTCCTCTGTATATCTACAGTAGATTTATGTTATTATTAATAAAACAAAGAATACGATAGAAATGTTTTGTTAAAAGAAAAAACAAATCGTCCATCAAATAATAAATCAAGTTGATAAATTGTGACTACAAAATAATATTTATTTGTGAGTTGCGCATTCCAAATAGCTCAAATTGATAATATCCAAGCTCATCGATTTGAGAAAATTAATTAATAATGGAAATGTAAAGAGTTATAGTTAATAATCTTGTTTCTTTATGTACTCGAAACAAGTTAATTTAATTTTTAAAATTTAGATGATATAATATTAAATTTATCAACATTACGTAGCAGTTTTTAGTTTTAATAACAGTATACAACAATATAATATATAAATATAATCAGCAGATATCGTCAATAATAGTGAAGCATAGAATGTAATAGTTGCTTGCCTTTTAGGTGCAGCATGGTGGTCAATGGCGTCACATCTTGCCGCTCAGGATTACCTTGCCAGGCTTCAGGCATCGGGCCTGAATTTCCCCGGCCTAGGTAATCCAACTGATCCGTATTCCTCTCTTGGACTGACGGCCCTGACTAGCGGCCATCATAAAAGTTCAAAAAACGCCAAGAGTTCTACGTCTTCGTCATCACTGCCAAAACAGCAATCGCATGGAAGTGGCAACCTCTCCTCGAAAGATAAATCCGTTCACAATGCACAACAATCCGGTGGTCACGGTGGCAAATCGGGTAGTGACAGTCGCCACGACTTGAACGCCAAGACCAGCTCGCCTATGCCAAATAGCAGAGGTTCCTCTTCCACAAATCCTAAATACTCGAACGTTAGTGGTTTGACGATACAGCCTAGTATTAGTAATACGAAATTGACGAATAGTTCTTATAATGCCACGAACACTAGTAGTAATGAACATAAGAGATGTACGCCGAAAAACAGTATCAGCAATGATGTTGGATATATGAAGAGCGCAGTAGATAAACCTAGGAGTACGCCACCGTCAACAAGTATTTTCACCAATCCGCTTAGTATGGCCAGTAATGTGGAGAGAAGTTCCGTGGTCAGTAATACGTCAGCATCACCGCCCCCTACTAGCAGTTCAACGGTGCCCAGTTTGCCATCTAGTATTTTAAGGTAATTTATTAGTTGATTTATCTCTCGAATCATACACTGACTGTCAAAAAAACCGGCCACCCTTACATACTTATTAAAGCCCTACAAATTTGGTTTTTTTTTTTTTTAATAGGGATTTAAAGTGTTTTATTTTGAATGTTAAAGCTTCGTATTGATTGGGCTAATGCAAAATATGCCCCATGTTTTAATTTTAACTTATTAAATATTCTTATAGGCCACTTTACATTTTTTTTTTTTAATCCACTTTAAGGGTACTACTACACTTTAGGTAGTCGGCGTTTCTTAGCTTTTATTTATAAAATATTCAAGTAGGCTTAAAACTCCATTGTGGATTGATTTGACAGTGAACAACAATTTTCATGCGTTGACAATATCGTTAACTAGTGCAAACGTTGGACAAATTCCAATACCATTCAGGATGCCGGTTTTTAGGGACTGGTAGATGAGAGGCGCGCAGTATCTGGAAGGCAAAGAGCAACAAGTGTAGTTGAAGATCATTTTATTGTGTTGAATATATTGAGGTAGCGCAGAATAACAGCAGTTCAACTCCAACATTGCTTGCAAACAGTGCGACGAGTTGAAATAACTGAACAGACAATTAAACGAAGACAGGCCACAGGACTATAATTGTTACCTAGACAACGAAGAGCAAGCTTTCGGTTTGCACGATTACATGCGAATTGGACTTTTCACCAATGGGTTGAAGTTCTTTTTACGGATGAGTCACGCTTTTGTCTACGATCACCTCATGGTCGAGAAAGAGAGTGGAGAGGACGAAATGAGCGACATGCCAATTACGCCATCACTGACCGGTGTATTTTCATAGTGGTTCTGTTATGGATGGTGTGGGCAGGTATTTCCACAGAAGCACGTATGGAACTCATATTTGCATAAAATGGTAGTTTAAACGCTCATAGATACGTGGAAAATATTCTGCAAGAAACTGTTGTCCCATTTCCATATTTTATTGGAGATGGCTTTTTTAGTGCATGACAACGCTAGACCACATTCGGCAAGAGTGGATACTGAGTACCTTGATGAAGTACGAATTCGTAGACTTGATTGGCCAGCATGCAGTCCGAATCTTCATCCGAAAGAACACCTTTGGGATGAATTCCAGAGGCGTATTCGTCGTCGTCCAGTAATGCCTGTAACTTGTCTTAAGTTTGCTTAACAAATTTGATAAAGTTAATTACAAGACAACTAAACAGTGTAGTCTGGGCACCAGGAGGACATACAAATGATTAACTGCTCTTATTGGGAACGCACAGTGCTACAACAAACTTTAAGTTTCTAAGTGAATTAGTAAACATGTAAGTGTTTTCTTAAGAAATTCTTAAGGTGGCCGTTTTTTTTTTTTGTTTTTTGTTGATCAGTGTATTTAGGACTGCTACAAGGGCAGTCTAGAAAGTGAGGAAAACAATTTTTGTCAATTTTTCGCTTTGCTATTTAACATAGTCTCCTCTTAGCTCGATACACTTGTTCCAACGATTCTTAATCCTATTATTCAAATACAGCGAATAAACGCATCAAAAGAATCGTTTATTTTTGCAATCACTTCCTCATTCGATGAAAATCTTTTACCACCAACCAAACCATTTTCAAAATGAGAATTAGTCAGATGTAGTTAAATCTGGACTGTAAGGAGCATGGGAAAAATGTTTGTAAGTCAGTACATTATCTTGACTGAACAACATTTTCGATCTTTTCCCCATGAATATGGACACGTTTAATAACAGCACATTTTTATCCATACTCACAAAACAGCCGAACTCTACTGTTTATGACTATACAATCCAAATGGCACAACATATTTGGCTCAAACAGAACAACAACTTTAAGAGATTATAAATTTTTTATGTGACGCGGATGTGTTCATTGTGGCGGTACCTCTACGTTAGATACCTCACTTTTCGGACTCCCCTCGTATACAAAAATACTATATATACATTATTGGTATTTAATTCTCATCGTATGTTTATTTATACTACTCAGTGCTGCCTTGGAAGGAAACGGGTAAGTTGGATAAAAATGTATTATTGCGGTTTTAAAACCACATAGGCGATCATCATAGTTTGTAGAAAACACACGTCAATGTGTACACACATTCTATATTAACTTGTATTCACTTTCAGCGATCCGAATTCCATACTCGGTGGGGTAAGACTACCGCCAGATACTGAAATAATTAAATATACATCTTCGATTGTCGGTCCGAAGATACCGGGAACAACGAACCGTGGCAGGAAAAAGACAATATCCTTAGATCCGCCTTCAGTAAGTCTTCATCCTACGCTGTCCAGTACGGGAATGCTTATAGAAAGATCTACTAAGCGACCTAAGTTGGTAAGCATGAAATCATTATTACCTAATAAGTACTGAACAAATTTAAAAAAATACTATGCCAATTTATTTTCTTGTGTGGTTTACATAAACCAAGAAGCAAATAATTTACTACTCTGTTATTACGAAGCTTGAGATCGTTTTATATTTTTCCCCAATTTTAAGTAGCTGAAGTTTAATAAGGTAACTATTTCACATATTATGTTATGTGTAGTGCCTATCACATGTTAATTAAATTATCAACAAACAATTTTAAAAAAGCATAACCTGCGAATTATCTTACATTATATACGTTTAAAACACATTTTATCTAATCTTAATTCATTGCCAGTATTTACGCCGATGTCTAGATTGATTCATAAGTGAAAATTTCTTCTCTAAATAACTTAAATTTGTATAACGAAACTATTAGACCCCGCTATGATATTCGAATTTTGTTTGTAAATAACATAGTCGGCCATATTTAAGTGTTTTATACTTGGTAATCTATGCAGAAGTTACGCGTACTTTTATTTTCAGGATCAAACTGAAATGCACTCTCCTTCTTCACCCAATGATCGAGTTGAGGTGATAAAGTTGCCTGCCACGAATGGAAGTCCGTCGGGTATTTCAATGTTCGGTGGTTGCGCTAATAACAGCAATAATGAGCCGTCGTCCGATGGTCCTCTTAATCTATCGTTAAAAGCTACTACAAGCAGTTGTTCAAATCACACGAGTTCATCACTCAATTCGCTTAGCAATATGTCTGCAAATATTGGTATGGATAGAATATGTAAGTAAATACGCCAAAACGCAAGTTAAATGTTTAAAATTGTCTTTCCAAATGTAGTTATTTCACAATGATATATTTTAACATCCTTATAGCTAGAAGAAAACCAGGACCGAAGCCTCGCAAAGTTATACAACCATCTTCTCTACCTCCCAGTGCTCCAAGTGCATCACTGGTTCAGTTATTTTCAACCGCCGATTCGCCCAGACCACCTAGTCGAAATGAAACGTTAGAATCGTCTAGCAGTAGTAGCAGCACACCAACTCTACCGACAGTTTCTACACCAATTACCGCTTCCAATCACAAAGACGGTAGGCCGAGAAATCTCGGCAGAGGTGTTAGCAAACCGAAAAAGAACACCGTTGCGTCACTTTTAGCACAAAGTAGGGCTTTGGGTGAGATCGATTATTTTTGAGTTAAGTTTAAATAGGCATTGCTGTTGTGTCGTGCAGGTATCAAACCGATGCCGATTTTGGACCCTAACGTGCCGATGACACAGCAGATGTCGCTGCTCAAGTCGAATATTCTTGCGGCCCAACAGTACATAGCGGAATCAGGTGGTGATGAAAAAACATTAAATAAATTTTTGCAGGAAAAATTCAGGGGTACCTTAAGCGATTCAAGCACAGTTGATGCTTCAACAGATTCTGATAACCTTACAGATTCTAATCATACGGACTCTGAAATTGAGATGGAAACCGTCACGAAAAAACAAAAGCAGTATGACGAGAGGGCGCTGAGGCAGCCGTTAGAAAAAGGTATAAGGGAAATTTAAAACAATCTAGTGCAAATGCTTAAAAGCACCGCTGTGATAACTTTATTTAACCTATAAATTTATAAGCATAAAATTAATTAAATAATATCTAGGATGGAAGCGAGAAACTATCATTCGAGGAGTTTCGAAAAGTGGGGCCATCAAAGGGGACGTAACGTATATAGCACCTGATTCTAGCAATAAGTTCAAACAAATGTCGGATATTTCGCAGGTAAGTTAACTTTTTCCAATTTCGTAATAAACAGCGCCTCAAAAGTTAAGGATTTTATGAGAAAGTTATTTTAAAACAAAATTTTGTAGCATAAATGACAAAATAGGTGTTTAAAATAAATTAAAATCAATATATCTATTGCGTGAAAAATCTTGCAACTCTCTTACAAAAAAATGAAAAATCAAAAGTAACAAAAATCCTAGTCATCATTTTTACTGATAAATCTTCGTTTTACAGTACTTAGACTATCAGAAGAGCATTGATCTTACAAAAGAAAACTTCACATTTAGCAGCAGGGTGATATTAGGCGACTACATCCAACCTATGCCTCCCGAATTCGGGTCAGATCAAGAAGTTGTACGATTGACGGAAGAAGAAGTTTTGAGGAGGTAAATATTCACCGATTTCTGACTAGCTTCTAAGCTTCGGACGATGAATGAGAACATACCGACAGAATTGAGTGGACATAGTATTATATTTTATTATTAATGTATTTGGTTTGTAATATTAGTATGTTTTTGGATATTATTTATATTTAACTATTTGATCTGTCAGAATATCATATGGTTTTGTGTATTATTAAATAAGTATGAGTAAAACTTATAGTTTAATTAAAAATCACTAAGTGTCCACTCAATTCTGTCGGTGACTGTATGTCCGGAAACAATCACTTCACGGTGTTTCACCATAATTTTCTACAAGAAAATATGTAACGCAGTACAACAATACACGATGAATTAATTTACTGAAAGTTACAGCATTTTGTCTTGAACATAATTACTTTAAAAGTTAATGGAAAATATACATTTCACTGGAATATTTATTATTAATAATAATAATAATAATATTTATTTTCAATGAACCAACAACATACAATACAAATAACGTGAAGCTGGGGCACGAAAACAATTCAAACAAAGAAAAGAAAATTAATACATATTAAACATTGTAGGTACTATAATACTCTTCTAAATTGTATGGTTCTACATCATAGTCATTTATATAGTTTTTGTTTCATGACTTCATAACTAACAACAGAAGTTATTTCCAAAGGTAACTTATTAAATAATTTTAAACACGAGTAGTAAACTCCCCTTTGATAAGATATGAGTTTATGGCGTGGAAGTAGAAACTTTTGTCCATGCCTGGTAGGGTAGAGCCCTGTTTATAAACTACTTTCAAAATAGTGACGATGCTTCCACGTAAATTTTATGCACTCATAAACATAAAGAGCTGTGCTCGTTAACAAATTTTCTCTTTTGAAAATTCCCCTACAACTATCCCTAATTTTCATTTTGTATATTATGCGGATTGCTCGTTTTTGTGCATGAAAAATAAGTTTTAAGTTTCTGGCATGTCCGCCCCAGAAAATAATACCGTACCTTAGTAGGCTGTAAAAATTAGAAAAATAGAACAATTTAGATAATTCACAGGTCGTATTTTTTGAGAGAACTCTTAATCCATAGTTTATCCTACTAACTTTTTTACTCAACTCAACCACATGCTGTAAGAATAACATATTACTGTCAATTGTTAGACCTAAAAATGATGTACAGTCAACGATGTCATATTTCTTATTATCTAACATAACCTATTCCGGTGCATCAATTGGAGAACTTCTAAACAATATACATTTTGTTTTATTGACGTTTATTAATAAATTATTTTCAGTAAGCCATTTTTGTACTTGTTCCATCATAATATCACCACATGAAAGAATATCGGCGAAAGTATTCCTTTTAATAAGTAGCGTTGTGTCGTCTGCGTAATTTATCGTTAGGCAATTATTATTATTTATATCTAAATCATTAATGAATATAATGAATAACAAAGGACCTAAAATACTTCCTTGCGGGATGCCCATTAATATACTAAATTTTTTAGATCTTCCAATTTCACCGGAGATTGGGTCTCTTATGCATACTAACTGCTTTCGATTTGCCAAATATGACTTTATCCATGTCAAAGCCCTATCACGAATTCCATAGCAATATAATTTTTTTATCAAGATCGAATGATCTATAGAGTCAAACGCCTTGGATAAATCTAAAAATATTCCAAATGCAATGCCATCGGCATCCAATGCCGACAACAACTGTTGGCTGTACTAGAATATTGCTGTATCAACATTTTTATTCTTTAGGAACCCATGTTGAGTTGTTTTGAATAGTTTCTGATTTACAAAGAAATTATAGATACGTATGTAAACAATTTTTTCTAACATTTTTGAAAAATAGGGCAATAAAGATATCGGTCTAAAATTTTCAACTAAATTAGGATCTCCTTTTTTAAACAGTGGTTTTACCATAGCATATTTTAATTTCTCAGGAAATACTCCCTTTTCGAAAGAATCATTTATAATATGGCAAAGCGGTTGTAGTATGATATCGACGGATTTTTTTATAATACCAATGGGAATCTCATCATACCCAGCACTATGTTTATTCCTAATGCCCGCAATCACTGCTTTTAATTCATTTAAGGTAACCTTCTGAAATATTTGGATGGACTTAAAATTGTGAGATATATTGCAAACATACTCTTGTTTTTTTGTACTATGTCGCGCTAAAGCATTGGATGCTGATTCAATGACGTAATGATTGAGCTCATTTGCTTGTTGTGATAAGTTAGAATTAGATGGGAAAGTAACATTACTATTTTTTCCCAGAAAGCAGACTCGACTTCCGTAGAATGTAGTTTTTGTTTATGAGTTTCTTTCTTAATTACTTTCAAAGGGAAGTTTTTACAAAAGTGCAACAAAAATGTATCTAAAAACGCATTATATTTGTCATTGACATCATCTAAGGTGTAAACCTCCATAAAAGATTATGTATTTAAGTCAGCACAAAACAAAAATTGTTAATGTACTCATTTATAAAAATCCGAACCTGGACTTGGGTACAGTACTGTTACTCTGCACTTCAATACTTACATGCTGAGCTGTATGGTCCGAAAAAACTGTGTTGACTACCCTGGAGTAAATTTTGTCTTTTTGATTTGTAATAAAGTTATAATAAATAATAATAAACCGAGCTATGAATCGCAATTGGATGATTTATTGTTTACATAAACAGGGGGATATTTAATATTGACTTTTTTAATGTATTTTTTCTCAAATTATAGATTAGATGAAATAAAGTCAACAATGAGAACAAGTTTGCCAGTTGAACAAAGGATAGAGGTTGCACGAAGGCAGCAAGCGGCGAGAGCAGCGGCCCGGTTAGATAGAGAACAGGCAAGAATAGCAAGAGAAATAGAAAAGTCAGAAAGGCAAGAAGCAGCACGACGAGATCGAGAAGCTAAGAATCAACAATTATTAGAAGTAAGTGGATTGACTTACAATACTCATCACATTAAGTAAGGGCTTTTGTGCGTTACTACCCACTTTAACTTCACTTAATTTTTTCACACTTGTTATTTATCGAATCGCTGTTATATTAAATATTATATCTTGTGGCAGGCTAAAAGAAAACGCCAAGAAGAGTTGGAGAAACAGAAACATGAAGAACAACAACGAAAGCAACAGGTACATTCATAAAACTACGGCACTTGCCATTACATCCATTTAAAAAACGTTTAATTGTTACAGGAGAGAGAATTGAAAAGACAACAAAATGCAATACTCAAGGAACAGGTATGGGACACCTAGCAGAACACTTTATACATTTACTATCATTATAAAGTAGAATATCATGCTTAAATCCATTGTGTAAATTAATATACATCATTTTCACATCACGTTTGAGAGGAACATTTAATATGACACTACTTAATAATAATACTAGTAACTCTTACCGGTATTTTTTTCGAAAAAAATGGGTAATGTCTAAGTTCTTAATCATGTATTAACGTTTACAGTAACACCACATTTGAATGCTATACTGTAAACCTTATGCGTCTTTAACGTGAATTGTTTATTAGACTAGCTACACAGTGTGCCTTCTTTTTGTTTATTTAATTGTGTAGATTGTTTGTTTACACATTTACGGAATGTATTTCATTGTTTTACGACTTCAAATTCACTACATACCTTGCAAACTATTCCATCAGTTTAACTGCACTAAATTTATTTAATCATTCATTTGATGCCTCAATAACCAATTACATTATATCGTATTATTAATCTATTTCTATTCTGTATCTCGAATTAAAATTTAAATCTGTTTGATTTGAATTCATAATTTTATAATCGGAGATTTTATCTTCATTTATTTTCTTATACATAAGCAACAACACAACCAACCTTTGCGTTCTTTTTGAATTTTTTTTGTTAAATGTATAATATTAAATTTATAAAATGATGGAATAGTTAATTCAAATATTCCGTGTAAATGTTTGTAGTTTTATATTTGGTATTTGTCATGTATTTTTTTTTTTTGTTATCGTTTGAGACACTAGTGTACGATGTATACAATGTTTAGCTATTTTTTAAAGTGTTGTAGCTTGTGTAAATACTGTTACGCTGTTTTTCTCCCATAGATGTACATACAGGAGATCAGTAAACAGCGAGAAATGCTCTACACTGTCGAATTGGTATGGCTCTTGACATATTGTCAAATGTCTATCATTCATCTTACATTTTGCATCTCTATCTTTCTCTTTACATTTTTTCTCTATTGCAGCTTTATTTTGTTTTGCTTGTTTATTTTTCTGAGACTTAATTGTCTAGGTTTACAATTGGCATATTAGTATAAACAAAATTATTTTCGATAAATATGTTTAATTTACACATAAATTAACAATATAATTTTTAATAAGTGATGGCTTTTGCTAGAAAGAAGTACGTTGTTGCTGAATGTTTAGGTTACCTCTTTCATAGATTTATATCAACATTTACCGTTAATAGTATTGCGTATTTTCTATAGCATTCAGCAAAACATACTAGTTTCTAATGTTTTGAAACAAATTAATTATTAATTACAACTTTATGTCTTCATATAAAGGAAGCGAAGCTTAACTAACAATATTTTCTAAACAAAATGTATTAAGCATGCAATTACAATCGGGAAGCCTTATATCTTTAACCTTTTTTTACATCTTTTGTTAAGGAGAGAGAACGAAGAAGACAACACATGGCTCTGGTAAAGGCCTTGGAAAACCGACGAAAGTTAGAAGAGCGTGAACGAAAAAAGCAACAGATGTTAGCAGAGAAGCAAGCAAACAAGGAAAAGAAACTTGAGCAAAGACGAATAGAAATGGAAATTTTAACGGAGCTACGAAAACCTTGCGAAGATTTAGAGTTGGCACAGCAACCCCTTCCCGATTACGAAAGAATAGCTGGACTAAAGTTGCCGGGAAAGGCTTTCGCCGATATCCTTATGGTTTTTGAATTTTTGCACAATTTTGGAGAAACCTTGGGATTTGATATGGAAAGCTTGCCCACACTAGATTCTTTGCAACAGGCTTTGCTGTATAACGAAGCAAATACAGAAGCCGAAGAAGAATTGTTATCAGTCATGACGCATCTTATAGTTTGTGCTATCGAAGATCCTGGAATTCCAAATCCTGCACGACATACAACAATTCTTGGGCAAAGTTTAAGGCAGGCGGATATAACACATGCTAACATTTCAGAAATTCTGAGAATATATTTGTACGCAAATGCCACTGGTGAAGTAAAAGCTCTAACAGGTATTGCATTAAAAATCTTGATAATCGTATATACTTACTGAGTAAATTGTATAAATTTACAGGTGTACATTTTGAGAGGGATCGTGAGAAAAGGATAGCAGATCATCATCAGAATGAATGCGAAATGCAACAGACTCAAACCGGTAAAAATGCTACTTACTATGAGTTGTTACATGAAAATCCAACATGGAAAATGTCTGATTTGCTCAAGGTAATTTCTATAGACTTTTGTTGTGAACACCTTTTATACCATTTTATTTCAGGACAAACCATTCTTGGCTCTTTCCCATACAGATAAGGCTGCAATCTTGGCTTTTATCTGCAATGAACTTCTTCAAAACAAGGCAGTTATTCGACAGATCGAAGGTTCTCTCGAAACGGTAGCACATTGTAAAAAGGAAAAATGGTTGTTAGATGCTAAAGTTAGGAAGTAAGTACTATTTTGTGATAGTTGCTACGGGATAGAATATAACCATATTTTTTATTTTAATATTAGATTAAGAATGTTACATAGTCGAAAAATACGGTCTGAAGCAGCTGAAAAAGCACACGCCAAGTTAGATGGCGAAAATGCTGAAAGTACCATAGATTCACCTGCAATACATAAGGATGATCTCTTAGATGATGAAGAAAATGAAATGAGTGAAAATGAGAGTGTTGGCACACAACCAGAGGAAGTGGGTCAATTCGGTTGGTTCCATTATGATATTTTAATATTGTACTTCATTCATTTTCAGGAGGAAGATAATAAATTATCAGGGGAAGAACTTGGGAAGAAATTGGAAAAATTGATTAAAACATCGGAGGTTCAATTACAGAGTTTAAATACATCTGCTCATCAATTACGTGCGACGTGTTTTGGGCAAGACAGATATTGGCGTAGATATTGGTCGCTGCCAAAAGCAGGTGGTGTATTTGTGGAAGCTATGGAATCCGCCCAGCCAGAAATCCTGGACGAACAAGATGACGTCGTCGTCAGCGAACCAGATCCAAATGTGAAAACTTTAGAGGATATAAATAAGATCATTACAGATCCTGACATGTTGAATGACCAAACAGCGGATAAAGAAGTGAGTACAATAGTAGGCAATAGAGAAGATAACCACGGGCAAATAGAAGTAAAGAGAGAAGTGGAAGTAGATAATAACGACAACGAACATAGGAAAACAACAAATAGGTTAGGTATTGTTGAAAACGGTGATATAATCGACACTAGTGAACGTAATTTAGATGAATTAAGGAAGAGCGTCGATCGAATAGTACAAAATTTAGAAAAGGGCGAAAATAAACAATGCGAATCTCAAGATGAGTCTAGTAATTTAAATAATCACGTTGATGCGCACAATACAATAAAGCCGGATCCAGATTCGGAGCAAATCTCAAATAGGAAATTCAATCTGTTCGAAAAATTAGGAGAATGCATGGAGAGAGAGAATAAAACTGAAGAAGATCTCAAAGCGGAAGTTAAAGCTGAAGTGAAAGAAGAATTGAAGAACGAAATCCTTAACGAACTCAAAAACGACATGAAGACTGAAATAAAGAGCGAAAATGAGGAAGATAGAAGCGAGGTAGATAAAAAGTGGTTTAGTATCCTGCCCAAAGATGGTTTATCTTGTAAGGGAGTTAATTTAACAGCCGGCAATCGTTGGGATAATGGAGTAGGCGCTTGCACCCGAGATAACTTAACGGAATTAAAGATTCCAGTGTTCCCTCCGCCAAACAGCTCCGCGAACTATATTGCTAGTCACTGTGATAGCCCAGCGCCGCTACAAATGACGGCGGATGAAAGCGCTCAACTTGAATATATTAAGAAGCACGGATTTCCGAAATCTTGTGAGAGAAAAGTAATTCCGCTTGATAAAAGATACGGGTGGTGGAGAATAGCGAATACAGAACAATTAAGAGAAGTTCTAGATAATCTTCATGTCAGGGGTGCTAGAGAACGAGAATTAAAGCGTAGTTTCGTCAGTATAATGCAAATGATGTACGAAGATCAAGGTAAATTGCATATAGAGGAGGGTCAAAGAGAAGCGACGGAACTTGGCACGAATGAAAATGACGAAGTGGATATGATTGAAGGGGTAGGGGCGCCTGTTGAAAATACTTGCATAACGTGGAGTCCCGCGGTTGCACAAAGGGTTGACTTATTCTTGCTCGAACAGGTGCCTTGTTATATCTCAATTTCAATTCTTATTATGACTAAAATAATTATTGGCTTACTAGGTAGAAGCGCTCGAGGATAAAGTGGCCAACGCAAGCATGCAAGTAAAAGGATGGAGAATCCCCAATAGAGAACTGTCTGATATTCCACTTGGACAAGTTGTTGGGATTGCAAAAGAACGATTGGCTTCCCTCGAAGCTGCAATCGAAAGACGCTACCTAAAGCCGCCTTTGGGAGCAAGGTACGTTTTACAATTATTTTTTAGTGATAGGAGTTTTCGACTACTAGGAATCGAAAGTATTCAATCCAAAGTACTCGAGAACTGTTCACTATTCGAGCTTCCTTTTTAGTCTTATCTTTCTCATTCGTGGTGCGTATTAATAGTAATCTTAAAATTATAAATATTGAATATTACAATAGCTTTTGGGCGAGTCAAACGAAAAACAAAAAATATATTTACCGAAGCCGTAAACAAAGATGTTGTCATAATGAAATCGGTGAATAATACGTGTGTTCGGATCTCGCTCGTGCGATAAACCAGACGCAGCTTAGAGAACTTATTATAGACGGTGGGCCTTAATATATACATATATCGTATATGTATTACAAAATATCTGTGAATATTATTGAAGGTATCATACAGCTGATTAGAGCTGTAATATACACATAAGTATTTTATATTTGCTTATAATAACAGTAGTAAAAAAAAATATGGAAAATGCAATATACCCTTATTATTAAAAGATGTAAATTAATGAAATTAAATGCAAAGGATTTTCTAAACATTTATTTTACATCTTCTAATATACACTCCATTCTTCTTGGTATAATTATTAACAATACACTATATTCTTACGCCCGCCAGTTTAGATTGTAATTTTAATTGGCACTCATAGATGGCGTCAACCAACAATGTAGCACAGACAAGAGAATATACAGGCTGTCAGCTAAATGTAATTTTTTGGAAGCATAAAAGGAAGCAGAACGTCTGCCGCTGCTTCCCTGTCCTATATATATATATATATATACCCTAACTTGAACTAATCGGCAGGCGGTGGCGCCGCTAAAATACAGGAATTATGTGCGACAGTCTACTTTCCCTACCATTCCTGTCAATTTTTGTCATACTTTTGAGAAATTCCGTTGCTTAAATTAAAATATTTGTAATCTCGGGATTCCTATCCCTTAATCTGCAACTGTACGGATTCTTGTGGTACATTAGTTTATTATTCAAGGTATCAAACAAATTGTTCATCTATTGTAAGAACTATGCGGTATCTAAGACGATTTTAGAATTAATTTGCCAATTTACCGCACACGTTCTTACAGCCTATGCCAATGTGTTGGAAAAAGTTGTAATGCCAATTTCCACGATATTTTTTCGAAAGAAGTTGGATTAATATGCTTGTCCGTTATTTTCGTTAAAGCACTAGCAGTGGTGGAATTCCGATCTATGAAATATGTCTGCTGCTGCAGAGCATCAAACCTTATTGTTGAAGTACCTTGTTTAAAAGTCACTGTTAATAAATTGTTTCGAATACTCTTGAATAAAATTGAAAATATATGATTTTTTTGAATTTGTAATCCATTGTGCAAGTAAATTCTCATCACGCACAGGAAATCTAAACATATTTAAATTGGGAATTCTTTTCTTGGATCTTCCACAATTCAAATACTTGCACTTATTGCCTGCCATACTAGGCCGGGGAAGGTGGTAACCACGTGCACTTAGGCCACCCTTACCGGGCTCATTGTGCTATGCCTGCCATACTAATTCAAATAAAATAAAATCAAATTTTTCCCATCTAAAACTCCTGTTTCGACATAAATGTTCACCTAATTGAAACTTTTAATGGATATAGTTTTTAAAATATGGTAATTCGACAATAGTCGTGAACGATGTATGCGACATAATAACTATAACTTAAAGCAAAAAATGCTCGTTTTTTTTATAATAATAAACGAATGGCAGGGTAAAAGAAATAAACCTGAACAACTGAGTTTGAAGAAAAAATTCGCCAAAGGAAAGTTGATACCAAGTTTTGCCATGTTTTTATAAAAAAATACGACATATTTTAAATAAGCGGATTAGCGGCGGTGTCCTTTAGATGCAACAGCTTTGTCGGCGCGCCGTCTACAACAGCAGTGTCAACATTGTACTGTGTCCGAGCGTGATGCTGTTGGCGCTCTTTTAGCGATGTATAAAATTATGTACAGACGTTACTTATAGTGACATCTGGTATCAGTCCTATGAACAATTCTAGTCGCCCTATCTAGCTGATGGTCTCTTATGTTCTCTTGTCTGTGAATGTAACCGTAACAATATTATAATATAGGTATACTTATTTCTTATAGTTTATTATTATTATTGTTATACTTAATATGAATACAAGCTCAAGTTCATTGAATGTGATTTCTGGTTTATTTAACGATGTAATACATCAAGTATACTAGATATACATCGTTTGTAACGATATTCTCCCAATTCTGTGTTCTAGATCTAGGTCTTAGTATTCGCTTCTCACAAGTTCTCATTTCTTAAGTATTCATTCTGCCCAACGCTAATTATTTAATTTAGACTACTAAACTTAATATTCAAGAACTACCAAGACGACCAAGTACAATCTGCAAAACAAATATTTATACGTACCACAATTCACAAACCATTCAATAATCCTTTTCTGTAGCAGCGGAGATCCCAATTTGGCCGCAATCGCTCAAGAGGCAGCTGGAGTAGCGAATCCTGTCCAACCTAGTACAAATTTCGATGAGATTCCCAAAGGTCTGGCGATATGGCGCGATGCTGTTAATCGATCCCAAACATCCGCACAGTTGGCCATGTGTTTGTATTCTCTAGAGGCGTCCATCGCATGGGACAAGAGTATCATGAAAGCTGTGAGCCCCTCTCATGTCTTTAATAAACAGAGAGCTCGCAAATATAACAGCAAGCTGAGTGTGGGTGCTTGTGCTTATTTTAGTTTACCTAATTGTCTATTAGATTATATTCTGTTGCATGTCAATTAAATGAAGTTAATTTGTACTAATTACTTTGTCTCTAATAGTTATGTGCTGTTAAATTCATTAGAAAAATCAAACAACTATACTGTTTCTTATGCACTAATTTTTTATCATTTCATTGGCTGCGTGCAACTAATGCTACTTATATTAATTTAATTTGCACAATACTGATTTTAATATCAGAAAATATTTATTTAAGTTTACAGTTCTTATCGAAAGTTGTGCAGCAACTTATACATATAGTAATATTTAAACTTACTGCACGAATTTCTAACTTATTAAAATTAACTTCAAACTAGTGCCTATTTTCTTGTCTCATTAGCGTCGTTAAACCATACATATCATTGATACTAATACACTGTATATGAGGTTGCTGGATAACAAATTTTGTAATTGTAGTATTAATTCCTTCTTCCAAATTTTAATAATAAATTCGTTTTTGCAGAATTGTCAATTCTGTAACAGCGGCGACAATGAAGACAAACTTCTACTATGCGACAGCTGTGACAAAGGCTACCATACTTACTGTTTTAAACCGAAAATGGAAAATATTCCCGATGGTGATTGGTACTGTCATGAATGCATGAACAAGGCTACAGGAGAAAGGAATTGTATTGTTTGCGGCAAGAAACAATCTACCACCGGTACCAAACTTATATTGTGTGAAGTGTGCCCGCGAGCGTACCACACCGACTGTATTAGACCCGTACTTAACAAAGTACCTCGAGGCAAATGGTATTGTTCTAACTGTATTTCGAAGAAACCTCAGAAGAAGGCGATTCGTAAGAATAATAATAAGCAAGCTCGAGATAGTGAATCATCAGATCACCACCCGCCAAGGTAATTTTAAATTTTGCAACTATAGTTCTATAATAAAAATGGTTATTTTTTTTTCATTTTTACAGTCCCGCCCCGTCACACAGCTCGGTAACAACGAACGAAGATATTCCAATAACAGCGTGCAATCAGAGCGATATCTCCAACTCCAGCATAACAAATACCGGATCGCCGTCGACGCAGGCTGCCAAAAAAGACAAGGTATCAAAAAAATTAATAAAAGAACTGGCTCCGTGTAAAGCAATTCTGGAAGATTTAGAATGTCATGACGACGCGTGGCCCTTTCTGCTACCCGTAAATACGAAACAGTTCCCTACTTACAAAAAGATAATCAAGTGTCCCATGGATTTATCTACAATCAAGAAACGTCTTCAAGACATGTAGTAAGTAAATTATGAAAAACGAAAAAGAAAATACATATATTTTGTTTACTCTACTTCAGATTTGATACGCTGTCTAAATCTTCATTTCACAATACTTTTGTTTTCTCGTGTTTTGGTTGTCTCACATACTAATCACTTACAACAATTTAATCATTCTTTTCCTATTTTTTATTTGTCATCTACTAAACGTGTACTGTGTGTAACTTTATTTTATTAACACACAATTAATCACAATATTTGTATATATAGAAACATTGAAATATTATTCTTTCAAAATTTCTCATTGCCAAACACATGCCCACAGATAAAATCTAATCCATGGCACGACACTAGATTTTGTGTTTTGCATTTCTTGCGTTGTATATGCCCCTGACGGTCATAACTGTTGTAGGAACAGAGCGTATTTGTTTACCCCCACAATCGGTACTTGCCTATTTCCATCTGCGCTATTTATCTTCGCTTTAACAATGTGATACTTATTTATAAATATCATATTTATGTAATATAACATAAAAGAAGCGATCATACTATAATTTGTATATTAAAGAAAGGCACGCAAACTGGTGAGGAGTAAAGTGAAGAGCAAAAGAAAGAAATGGTTCCCGTTTAGTAGACCAACAATAGAGTATACGTATTATTCTACTGCGCCAATGCTGGCAAATTTTTTGGCTTGTTACACCTTTGTCTTACACATTGATATATAAAAAATGTGCGACACATTAAATTCCTTACCGCGTCGATATTTATGATAAAGCAATTTTGCGGTAGTAATTCTGCGGAAATAATCACAGATTTATTTTCTACAAACTACACCGAGTGCCACATCCTTACTTCAACGAATAGTAATTCGTAAGACGATTCTATGTTTCTTTAATAGTCATAACAAAATTGTTCCAGATAAGAATGTAAATAATTTAGAAATAACAATAAAAACAAGCGTACACTTAATATTTTTTATTGTAAATTGGGGAAACGCTAACTTCGCATCACATTAATGACAATTGTTATAAATATCAATAATTCGAAAAACTGTTTGTCCTTTCAAAATACATTCAAGCAGCTAAACATCAGATATAGCAAGAGGTCGAATAATAAATGAATTAGAAAATGGTTGTTTCATTAGATTTGTTGCTCAACATTTTAATATAAATAAGAACACAGTTTTTAAAATTAAACGGCGATGGGAACAAGGATGTTGGTTCGAGTCGACCAGGAATTTCCTATGATCTTCAGCTTAATAACTAGGTGGCATTTTTACGCGAGAATCCTTTAAAAACTGCAAACGACGCTATTGTAGAAACTCGTTTCCGAAAGCGTTTCAAACGACTAAAGCGCGCCAAGCCAGCTGACGTCATAGAGTCTTTGCTTGTTAATTTTACGTATTACAAGACAAGTAATACTCTGAAATATTTTAAAGTAGGTTTATTATTCAATTTTTATTACAAAATTGTAAACATATGCGTTAAATGTTCAAAGCTGGTCTTACAATGTAAAAATATTGTGAAATTTGGTTATTTCTACGCTTTTTTTATGAATACGAGTTTACTTTGGTCATAGCATAATAGAGGCAGCAGTTTCACTTGCCGGTATTTTTGTCTTTAATTTAAAGTGTCACGATAACTCCAGGGATAATTTGAAAGCAGTTATTGCCTATTGAATATGACGAAATATTATCGAAGTTTTCTAATTAAAAAGTGAATGCCATTATTTTTTTGTTTTAGTGATTCATTGTTATCATCGCATTATAATAATAATAATAATAATCTTTATTTGTACCATCAGAACATAAGGAACAAAATTTTGAAAATATATAAATAACAATATAAGAAAAATATAAATCAAATAAAATAAAATAACAGAGAGAGATGGCACAAATCCCAGGGCAATGTTCAGCCTGGTCCGCATTGACGGACCGCTGATCTACCACACTACCCTGCACAAAAACAATAATATGTGCTACTAACTCAACAAAATCATTATCATCACAACCATACCTAAAGTTACAAAGGAACATAAAGAACACAAGATATACACAATAAATGTTTTCGAAAACAATTATAACTACTATTCTGGATCATCTGCAACTGCCCACGCATACTACTCTTACAGGCATAAAGTGATAGTACCTTTAACCTTTTGTCCACCATATTGCACTCTTATTTGAAGAAAATCCTCTTTCGAAGAATGCAGTTTTATGAACTGGTAGAGTGAGGAGGCCCTTGAACCGGAGATTCAAATTGCAGACATCAGTTCAAAATGTAATTTTAGAATACAAGTACTGAGGAGTTTTATTTAACAGAATTTTATGGTAGAAAACAAGACAGTACAGCTTGCGCCGGTTTGCCATATTTAACCAATTGAGCGTTTTCAATTTGGCGGATACATGTTCACGCCGTCTTAAGCCATATATTAAACTAATACAACGACTCTGCATTAGTTGTATTCTACGAGAAGTTACTGCATTAATGCAGTGATGATAAACAACGTCTGTATAATTAAACTGTGAAAGCACTAGTAACTCGGCTAATAAAATTTTAGTTTTCATGTTCAAGAACGACTTCGCGTTGTACAAAAATTGTAATACTGAAAATGTTTTGCGTATAGTAGCAGCGGTACGCTCCTTAAATCTGAGGTTACAATCTACCTGTAATCCAAGATTCCTTTTACTATCAACGATAGGTATAGCATAATTGGCAATCATGATATCAAGCCCATCAATAATTGTTTGTCGGTACCTGGGTCTGCTGAAAAGTATAACTGCTGACTTTTCAGGATTAATTTTCAAGCAATGTGTTTCAGCAAAAAGAGCTATGGAAGCAAGATCTTCATTAATTTTTAGGGACGCTTCGTGAACGTTGTGTAATTGAAGAGAATGATAAATTTGGGTGTCGTCAGCGTAACTATGTAATTTGCAAAACTTTACAGCGGAATTTATATTAGACGTATACAACGTAAAAAGAAGCGGGCCCAAAATAGAACCGTGAGGCACCCCGCAGACAACTTTGCGCAATTCACTTTGTTCATGTTGCAGTTTCACATATTGAGAACGGTCATGGAGGTAATTCGCAACCATATCAACAGCTGTCGGGCCAAAGCCGATATATTGCACACATAATTTTGTGGTTAATTGTATCAAAAGCTCTAGAGAAATCTAGTAAAACAAGAGCAGTATTCATTCCCGAATCAGCTGCAATGCAAACATCATCAACCACATCCGCTAGAGCTGTGGAACAACTATGATTAGTACGAAAGCCAGATTGCGTAATGGGGAGAATTCAAATTTATGTACGAATTCACGAATTTGGGTACACATGACGTGCTCTAGTATCTTAGACAACGTGGGCAAAATGCTTATTGGTCTTAAATCTTTGTAGTCAGAGGGCTGTGACTTCTTTGGTATTGGTAACACTTTTGAAGTTTTCCAGGTGGAAGGAAAAACACTATTTGATAAACAATGATTAACTATGTCAGTTATATAAGGTGTTATTGTTGGACAACATAAGTTCAACATATCAATACCAATTCCATCCCAACCCACCGCCTTAGACTTAATGTCACATAATATTCGATGTGTCATACTCACTTACTTCCTGAAAAAAAAAATCTGTTAATAACTTTGGGATTATGTGTGGAAGTGTAGAACTGCAACAGCGCTGAATCCGTGCTGCCAACAGAGGGAAGACTATCAATGAAATAGTTATTAATGTCATTTGCATTATTAAAATGTTCTGGTAGCGATACGGAACACCCGATACCGACACCCAAACCTCCAACTGCATTCCAAATGACTTTTTTATTATTAGAAGAAAATTTATGCGTAAAGTACGCCTTCTTTTCGTTTCGACAACAGGAATCACACAAATCTTTGTAGTGAATCCAATCGTTAGGCAATTTATTCAATTTAAACTTTTTGTAGGCATCGTTACGTAGTTTGATTAGTAATTTCAGGTTGTCTGTTAACCACGGGATAGGTTTATATAAACTAATTGTTGACAGAATCATTTACTGTATTAAGTACTTTACATCGACTTTTTGAAAATGCTTCCAATTATTATTACCGCTACAACATGCGCTGCGCTAGGCGGAATGCGCGAGAAAAACAGTAAGAAATTAAGATCAAAGGAGTGAAACAATTGCCTCTATTATACTATGCTTTGGAAGAATTAAACTCTACTAGTAACATCTTGACAAATTGCTCGCGAAGTGTTCAAAGGATTTTAGGTGTTCATAAATACTTCTTATAAATTGCGATTTTGTAGAGAGCTTTTCTCCTACGAATACTCCTACGAAATTTTGTGAAATAACAATAAATTATTTTTCGATGGTGGATTGTTTACGCGGAATTTGTCGGTATTGGTCGCATAGAAGTCTACATTTTAATATACCAACGCAAACGCTGCATCCACAGAAAGTAAAAGTATCAGAGGTATCGTAGGAAATGAAATGGTCGGCCTTTTTTTTTATAAATACGTATAACTAACACGTTCGTTACTCGTTGGAATCCCAGTACTTGTATAGGCATTTACTTATTCTTATGATACAATAAATGTTTATTGCAAATATTTTTAAGTATTTTTCCGGCAACCATAATTAAATGGAGACATTTGAACTTTAAAGTATTACTCCTAATACTTACAATCGACCAGTCATTACTAATATATCCATCGACAGTCAACGCGTACGCACTTTATGTATGTATAAATAAATTCAAATTATCTACCAATCCCCTCATATTAAATCGGCACAAGTCTAAAGCAGATGTAAACAGTATAAAGTTGAACTAATAATAATTTACTTACACCAATAATTAGACAAAATACAACACTATCAAGTCATGATTGTAATATTTCTCTTCCTGCTTATATTTACGTGGTTAAAATTTAAAATGGATGAAAACCTATAATCTACTATTTTACTTTATGTAATACTAATATCACTAATTTTGCTTAATTTATATTACCAACATACTTAAAGTCTTGCAGAATACGAAAATATGTCCGTAAGTATAATTCCAAAGTAGGCGTTCTTCTTTTGCAGTTATAAATCGAAGGAAGAATTCTGTACAGACGTTCGACAAATATTTAATAACTGCGAAACTTTTAACGAAGATGACAGCCCTGTGGGAAAAGCAGGTCATTGCATGCGACAATTTTTCGAAGCGCGATGGAACGATCTTTGCGCATCCCACAGTTGAGTTATGCCCTATTCCAACAAGGGACGCGAACACGAAGTGATACCATCGTCGGAGAACAGTGTTTAAATTGCAAGTAATTGTTAGTGAATTCGTTTTTATCTATTTTACGTTCAAATGCCGACATGAGAATCATCATATTTACGCCTCAATATTATATTAAGCTATGCTTGATTGTCATATCGACATTTCAGCAACTCCAATGTATTTATATATGACAAAATATAATACAGGTATTTCCAAGTGTGTGATATGAACATTAAAAAGGTATACCAATTTAATGCTTGTTACTGTCCATAATGTAATTATTTGTATACATTCATCGAAGAAGAAAGAATATTAAAAACATGGCAAAGTACATGTGTTAGTTCAAATGTTGTGATTTAACGATTTTTATATGGACATTATTCTGCTTGTATTAAAATGAGCTAGTTGTATTTTTAAAAGTAGTATCATTATTAATATTGTATTTTTTTTACATATTATTTAAACGTTATTTATTTAGTATGACTGCTTTTTTGTAACAAACCTGCTATCTTATTCGATTCCTTAATTTATTATAGTTTATAAGTAAGGATTCCCAGTGCTTATTCTGTTGATAACTATGTGAGAGAGAAATGCATTTTAAGATATTAAAATTCTCTAATCAAAATACGATTCTTCACAGTTTTCATCCAATAAAATTGTTTTAAAAAAAAAACACTTCGAGAGAACAGTGAAGCAATGTATTTTACTTGCTCATCATAAACAAAAGATATGTACATAATCATTCCACGCTTGCTAATTTTACATTTTTAATAATTCAAACATGACAAAATATAGTGATGTTAAAACATGTATAAATTGTAAAAATATTCTTTGTGAAAGAGCTCAACATGTAAAACTGTAAAGATCTTCCCTTTTTCTCTCTCTGTCTCACGATATACGATTTCTCATATTTTGAGATTTCTTTTTCTGTAAGCTGAATATAATTCTGAAATGAAAGAAAAATGTATTTAAGAGATAAATGTGTTTGTAGGGCTAGTTCCGTTTACAAGTAAATAAGAAAAGAACTATTTGCAAAAATTTTAGAACTAGATGTGTATTTCGAGTGTAAGATATTTATAATAATTATATTTAATTATAAATGTCGCTGAGTATTTATTTTTTTATTCCTTAAACAAAAGTATTTAGTATATAATAGTATAATTTCAGGTAAGAGAACGATGGAAGTGTCTGTCTTCCACTAGTGTTGTCACCTTTTGTTACGGTGAACAGAGGATAATACATACGGATAGTAATAATAATAATATATTTATCCATTGACCTTATAAATACAAAATTGTATGGTAGGTATAGGATAAGTCGGTAAACATATTTCGAGATAAAAAACGAGAACAATAATATACAATAATAATAATATAAATTACAACTCTATTACTTGCGGAGTAATATTCAGCAATAGAATAGAAGGATTTGAGAAGGAGGTTCTTAAGTTTTGATTTAAATAGTTTTCAATTCAAAATTGACATGATCGAAAGATCCAGCTTATTAATTAACTTAATACCCATATATATTGGGTTCCTCTCAAATAAGCTGGAGTCATCCGCTCCTCTTGTGCTATAACCATGTAAATCGTTGTTTTTTATAAGATTGCAGCCACCTATCTTTATGTACAACAACACTTCATATATATATACAGTGATGGGAGTGGCAAAATATCAAGTTCGCGAAAAAGATTCCGACACGACTGACGCCGCGGTACCTCTAACATAGTACGAACAGCTCTTCTGCATACGAAATGCTCGATCACTAAGAGTGCTTGAGCCCCAAAAAATAAGTCCGTACCTAAGCCGCGATTCAACACATGCGTAGTAAAGTACTCGCCAAATCGGATGGATCTTGCGCAAATACCAAATATCGTTCTGAATAGAGATAGTGTAATGATATGAGAGAGAAGCGATATCATAAGACCATCTAATAAACATAGTGTTCCGCCATCTTGTTTATTTGCATTCTGCATTACATTATTATTTACTTCTGTCGCTCGGTTTTTCCTTTATTTTCTTGTGTTTAATTTCCCGTGGTTTATTTTATATCATATACAACCAATTTTGGATGAAAAAGTAAAAACTCTAACCTATAAGTAAATTGTAAACAAACTGACGTTTCAGGTCAAACATAAATTAAGGCTAATTCACCATATGATAAAGGTTGTGTGGTAATTAATATGATGAAAAATAATAAGAAAATTTTATATTATCGTATGTACAAATAATAAATGATTCCTGTCGAACATTTAAAAACAAAAGGTTGTCCTTTTATTAAACATTATTTAGCATAATGTTTAACATGTGAATTTGCCTTTACTGTGCTATATTTGTTTGACGAATAGTAGTTTGTGACGTAAGCACTTTCGCGCAGCTTGGCCCCATCCGATTTGGCGAGAGCTCTAGTAGCTTTTAGCCACCCTCAAGCTAGCAACACCCGAAAGTCTGTATAAAGCGTAGCAAGACTGAAAGTTTAGAGCAAAGATCATTCAAATGAGTCGATCATTCAAGATTACAATCCAAGAAATTTAACGCTTCGTACCTGCTGAATGGATCGGCCTTCAACCCTGAATAGGTTATTGACATCAAAGTTTTTTCTTCTTGGAGTAAAATCAACCAATACTGTTTTTTCAATGTTCAAACGCAAGTTGTTTTGTTTAAACCAATGTACAAATTCATCCAGCACGGACTGCACATCCCCCCGCAACTCCTCTTCATCGCCATTAGCTTCCACTTAACTATTATCGTCAGCGTACATCACGAATCTACCAGCAGTATATGTAAGTGGAAGATCGTTGACGAATAATATGAATAGCAGTGGTCCCAAAATGGAACCCTGTGGTACACCCAAACATATGGGTAACTCTCGAGATTGCCGGCCGCAACAACCTGCCTCCTTCCCGACAAATAGGACCGTAGCCATTTGCCCATGACACCCCTGAAGCCGTACTAATCCAATTTCGTCAGCAATAAATCATGACACGGCTATAATTACCTAAAATTATATTTTTATATAAACCACTAATCAGTTTTGGGTTTCGCTGCAATTCTTTGTTCTATAGTTATTGGAAACAATCGCACCCCGCGGTTTGATCGTGCCGCTTAGAGACGATAGAGTCGATTAGGTAAAGAACCGCAGGTTTTCACCCTATGTAACCGAGATGTTGGTTCATTACTGCCATATATTCTGTGCTGCCACCTTACGATAAGTGTTGCAAAGGACGACATTTAGAATACCTGCCGTTACAGGTACCTTCAATTTACTAGTTACGATAAAATACGTAAGATAGTAACATGTTCAGCTTTCTAATGGTTCAAACTATAAAATTATGTAGATATATATAACAGTTCAATTTATACATATGCAAAATCAAGGCAAAACATTTTTCATATGAATGTTTTAATAAGAAAAATATAAAAATGAGTATTTAAGTAAAACATTGCAACATATGAGAAATATTATCCAGGTGGCCACTGCAACTGTCGACCTGATAAAACATGAATGTGCAAATGATAGACCAACTGTGCACCAATGGGTCCGTCATTTATAACAATTCTAAAGCCATTTTTAAGATTACGCTTTTGAGCTATTCTGCGAGCTACCAACAGCAAGTGGCCTAAGAGATATCCATCCGTGTCTTCAGCACATGATAGTTGCGGGATAGCTTTTCGAGGCATCACTAAATAATGAACTGGTGCTTGAGGACTCAAATCATCAAATGCTACACACTAAAAAGGTAGTGTATTTGTATATAGTTCTGATTAACATGCAACATTTTACCATATTATCTTCATATATAAAATTACATGGTATTTCTTTTCTTAATATTTTACCGAAAATTGTATCACCATCTCCTTGAACCGTTTGGGATAGTTGCACCTCGTTGGACATTCTTAATTGCCGAATTATATTTATTTTATTAATACTGCATTTATTTGTACGTAAATTGAAACCGAAACAGGTGAGCCCCGAAACAACTATAATTCAATTTACATGCATCCCCACTTAACCTAACCAAACAAATTTTAAACATGGTCATCTTTCGTTAATAAAATTTGGCGCCAAGTTACAAACATCTATATATAGTTAGAAGAAGTTATTTATTCGAGCAATAGGTACAAATTAAATCACAAACTTTTAAAACAAAGTACAAGCAAACAGAAAAACTATTTTCTATAAGAAAACCTTACACAAATACAGGTATAAATTAAAGTAGTTTTCATAAAGTTAATTATCACCTGTGGAACCGAAGCCACCTTCACCTCTCTCTGTGTTATTCAGATCCTACAATAAAAATCTTGTATTTATACAAGTTATGTTAATAACATTGTCACTTACTTTTACTTCCTGAATTTCTGGATAGTATATGCGTTCACAGATAAGCTGTGCGATTCTATCCCCTTTTTTTATACTAAAGTCTGTACAAGAATGGTTGAATAGAACTACTTTAACTACACCCCTGTAGTCTTCGTCAATAACTCCAGCTACAACGATTACAATTTCATAATTTATAATAGGCGTGTTAATTAATAATATTTACCTCCCACATCGATAAAGTTTTTGGCAGCTAAACCAGATCTAGGTGCAATACGACCATAGCATCCTTCAGGTAACTCAATTTTAATACCCGTATCAATTATTTCTTTGTCCTGTTTAGGTACAGTGTAATCATAAGCACTACGGAGGTCATAACCTGCTGCTTTTGATGAACCTCTTGTAGGAGCAAAAGCGTTTGGCACTACTTTTGTAAACTTTAAAAACATACTGGAGGTGTTATTAACAGAAGGCATATTGGCTATTTAACACTAAACAAGTACGACTAACGAACACGATATGATTACAATTGTTTGTGTTAGAAAATCGAAGGAACTATATATAATGCTTAGTTCTGGCGGGAAAACATGTCCTTGCGCAGTATTAAACAAAAGCCCTTTTACCTCAAAAAGGCGGTAAAATGGGCTTTTCACTGAAAACCGTTACGCTGTGGTTCCGTTTTACCACACGTTTTACGTATGATCATAAGTGGACTTGAATACACAATACACCCAATAAATTGGATGCTGGCGGTATCTACCAATCGTTAGAGTACCAATAAAAGCGGCTGATTTAAATATACAAAAAACCAAACCGTAAAAGTAAAGATATGTTAACGTGTTAAAAACGGTATTTATTTATTATCAGACCGAAAGTACCCAATAAGTTATGAAGAAATATATAAATATATACAAGAAAAGGTATTCATATCGTGTTTATAGAATCCACAAACAAGTGTACACTACTCTATAATTTGTTCCAGTTTGCTACACAAATTATATTGGCATACATTATGTTCGTAGCTATAATTTTTTTTGTTTTTTGAAGTTATATTAACCAGCTATATATTAGTTGCTGTTCTATATATATAATATAATATTAATATCGTAATAATGTGTCTGTAAATTTATTCTAAAACATCCTAAAATGGTATTAACACTTTTTAAAAATATTTTAAACACCAAAGTACAATTTTTAATGGAAACAATAAATACATCCTTATATTTTCCATAATTATTTAGCAACCGGCGTGGTGTGCTTTCAGAATGGTGTCTCAGGCAGTTTTTATAGTAACCTGAAACTAGGGGCCACGGTGGACGGAACGGTACTCAAATTACGCAACCGTGCGCATACTATCGTTTATTGTTATCAACTAAAATAATTTAACTTCCTACAATTGTTTCTAGCAATTTTTATTTTTAGTTTTATGAAGTAAACATATTTAAAAAAAGTGATTTAACAACAATGTACAACATTTCCCCCATTACTCTCATTAGTTCTATAACAGACAATAGGAATCTGAATGTAACTGTTTTTACTGGTAAACAAAGTTATAATGGGTAAACAATTCAAATTGGAAGGGCAGGCAATCACACACATAAAATAACGGTTATATATTTTCAAAAAATCAAAATACATAAATTTGGTAAATATTTTTAAACTATATCTGTACAATTCAAAATGTAGACATTAAAATATTATTGATTAGCTGTCACTCGGTTACATGCTAATTCTGTGATTATTATTCAACAATAGGTAATTATGAGGGCTATTTACATTTCACACTATTTCAAATATTTTGTACAATACACTTCTATTTTAATGCTGATACTGATCTAAGGGAGTTCACAAAATCAATCTGCAACCAAGCCTTGTCAGTTCTAAATCACTTTGTCAAAAGAAAAATGTAATAAATACATACGGGAGAACAAACTAAGCTACTAAACAAAATATTTTCAGTACAGAAAATTCAAATTGGAACGTTGTTAATGTTGCAAGCAGTTCTGCAACACTTCCTTAACAATATTCGTCAAAAACACAATAAAACTTAAATCTAATCGAAAATTAAAACATAAATGTATACAAAAAAAAAGACATAAAATTTAGTTCATTCTCACAGAAAAGTTTTGATTATGGATTTGAAATTTATAATACTAAATAATTATATATAAAAAAAACAAGACATATAATATATATTTCCTAAAACAATTAACCTGTATATATTTTTGATAATATAAGTATGCTTTGGTCTATACAAAAAGAATTTAGTTCACTTCCGAAATTTATTAGTACAAAACTAAAATATCACAGCAAAAAAAATGTGTTAAATGTGAAATAGAAAATTACCAATATATATATGTAAAAACAGTTGATTATGTAATATTTATAACATCGTATAACACCTATCAGAAAAATTAAAATTACTTTAACAGCAAAATTACGCAATAGTTAAACTTAGGGTTGCACAACAAAAAATAAAACTCTTAATTTAACAGTCTGTGCATTATGATCGATAATCGTTGTGCAACAAACCATCCACGATAAACATACACTGTTAATAAATAGGCAATATTAAATGTAATGTAAAACTAATCTATAGTGGTACATTCATAAATATGTTAAATGGCATCAACAATGTCCTATTTATGAAATTCTGAGCTTACCGATTTTAATATCAAAAAACTTCATAAGATTAGACAAAATATGACCATAGTTATTTTAACTAAAAAAACATTCGAGCAATCTCAATATTTTATTGACCAGCAATAATTTTATTGCAAATATAGATTACTCAGAAATTTTCGTTAGACTTGTGCTTCAATAAAAGAAATCTTTTCATGCAAAACTGCGACAATTACTTTACTATGGTATATAACTGCACAAAATGTATTTGTTATATCCAAAGGGCTAGTAAAAAGTAACCTCACGTCTTTTAATTATTGTTGTTTCGTAATGGATTAAATAATTTTTCGTTTTTCTATTCATACAACGTACTTTATCAATCATAAATTTTGCAACACTAACAACCTTCATTTTTAAATCGATTTACGTACTTAGAAATTGCAGATGTAAAGCTACATAGTAACTATAAGTGAAAGATGTCCACCTAAATGTCGGGTAAAAAACACGTGTAAAAATACCAAAAGATTTATATAATTCTACGTTTTACATTTCTTGTCTTTAAAATATACTATTAAATGAGATCAGCATGTATAAAAATAGTGATTTTATGGCTTCCTCGTCTAAAAGAAGTGATTTTTACCCAACAGTGTTCATTTTTTTTTTTTTTAATAATATAGTAGTACGATTAATGCTTAAATTAATACAAACAAATGCTTGATATTTGAACATAAAGATGTCTGAGGTAAATTTCCACGCAATATAATATTTGTGTGGGTACCACTGTGCTTAAGACATTGACGAGCACGGCAGGCGAGGAGAACCCATCTGCGTTAAAACTCTATCCAACCATTGCAAAGGACCGTTTAAATGAAGTTCTATCCAGCAGGGAGTAGAAGTTACCGTTTGTCTTCTATATTCTGCACCCCATCCTTTGACAAAGGACATTCGAATTGTACACATCCTCGTCAGTTGATAAACAGCCTCAAATCCTTGACTCACAGATTGCGACAGGAGAGCTGCAAATTCTTGATTATTGAATATCTTTAAGTTGCATCCTACAATAACAATTCTTATGATGAAAAGGTTTCGATGAATTTAGGAATTCTTATTTACCTGGCGGTATTTTGCAGACTGTTGCAGGATGCCAGCCATACCGTTGATTACAATTTGGAGACTGAACAAAGATGCTGGAATCGCTCAGGCATTCGGCGAAAACCTCTCCACCTAAAAAAGAGTACATATTAATAAAAACAAAATATAAATCTTTGTTTGCAACATCGTACCTATATAATAAAGTCGCACCCCTTTTCCTATGTGCCTCCTAGTTTGTTCAACAACTGTGTTTCGGTTTACATTTGATAATAAACCCAAACAAAACCTAAAAAACAATACATCTCATATCAAATCAAAGTAATATCATAAAATCTAGAATTTTTAATAAAGTGCTTACCGTTCTGAATTACTAGGATCAGTAAATCCATCAACAGTTATAGATGGTTGACTCGCATGGAAAGTTTCTCCTACTCGCGTATTTAGTTCATAGTAACTAATGCTACACCAAAAAGCAGGCTCGCAGTACATTACAGGTTGAGCATCCACTGGAGGACTAGGTGTAAGCCGTGATATACCTAGCAAAAATATTTGTAACGTTCGCAATTATAATAGCCCATTAATCCTGATTTATATTTTTATAAATACTTTCCGAGAAAATTCGAAAAGTATTTACTTTATATTTATTATCAATTATTTAACAAGTATCATCATTTCCTATAATTTCCGGTTTTACCGGAAATAGAACAAATTTTAAATGAGATATTAGATTCAACGTAATTTTATATATATTCGCCTGTTCTCTTTTCTTTGGTTAGGAACCAAATTTTTAATATCTATTTTTCATCTTAAAGACTCTTCTTAACTGTCAACATTAACAAATTACTAATATTACGAATATTGCACTCTTTTGCTTTCTACCCCTACTAAGACGCAACAATGTACACTTTGACAGTTTTTTCATAAATTGATGTTATCTAAATGGACTGTAAATCCACTGGATTAATTTAAAAGAAAGGTCCTTGTCGATTTCAACAATGTCTAACCTTTCGTATTCGAGTTAAATATCTAAATAAGATACAAATTGCAACATAATTTAACAATCACATATAACTTTATACAAGACCAATAGATGCACTTTCTCAAAAGTTTATTTTTTAATGCTACTAGAAAACGCAAACGAACGAAACACGTTTTTGGACTGTAGATTTATTATTGATTATGTAGAATCCAAATATGAAGAAATATACAGGTTGATCCATTTAAAATTTTTAATAAAGAAGTTATGGGCCAGGATCTAAGAGCTATGGAGCCGTTATATGATTACACATTTAACTTACTCATATTATCATTGGGGTCAATGGGATCACCGTCTTCAGACATATAACCAGGGGGTGGAGTTTCAGTCGGTGGAGCTGCATTATGGGGTGACTCTAATCCAGATGAAGGGTTGGTGCACATGCCTACAGGATCCATGTACGCACCAGAGTGTTGCATATGCAAACTGAAAATAAACATTGTTAGAATTATCAAGTTCACTGCAGCAGTCCTCCAATCACATACCCCAATGTGTTAGTGTTATGGGGAAATGAGGTATTTTCTGGGACTGAAGTATTTACATCATCCAGAGAATGAGTATATATATTACTGTCATCATTGGTTAAAGTATGTCTGGGAACAAGAATTGCTGGTAATGCTGGAAATAAATGTAAAATTAAATTTATAGAAATACACTTACAATATAACCATTTGTGAAATTGCGTAATGAAAAGTAAAATAGTAAATTATTTATTAAAAAGCAAAATATGCTAGAATTTGATAAGTTTAATCAATAACAAAGCAAAAAACATTAAATACAATAACAGTGGATTAATTGTAATCATAAATATATTGGTGATTCATTGATGGTAATCAATGATACTTATTTCACACAATAACTCTATTAATAGATAGTGGATTAAATTTGTTTATTATTATTATATTTTCAGCAAATTACGATCAAACTAAAATAAACTTTTACTGATTTTTCTTAATATTAGATATTACAACATAAGCCGTATATGTTATGGTTTTTAGCTCACATATAATAGAATGACATACCTGGACTTTCAATTCTGGTATAGTGATACGGATTTATACAGATCTCTTCTTTCTTTAATGTATATGCATACTCGCAATGATCTAGCGGTCTTAGTTCATGATGTGACTGCAGTTCAGGCCATCTCCACAATCGGCAATATATAACATGAGGCAGACCTTTTCTCTGTTGTATATTAGATCCTATTTCTGCTGCAGGCCTGACTCTAAATTTAAAAATAAATTGGATGTAGTTTCAATATATATATTCAGAAATGTATTTTCACTTTCAACAATTAAGAAAGAGGCAAGTAAGGGTGAATAGTTGGTGGAAAAGAAACAAGTATAATAGGATCCAGCACATTTGCCAGACATGTAGGGTAGGTCACAAGCCAGACAAAGTGGAGTAAGGGGGGAACACAACAAATCTATAATTTGACCTTAAACTTCCCAGATAGTAGTGTAAATACAAAAAAAAAGTTACCTGGGTATTGTCACACATTTAGTATTATGATTTTGCGATGATACTGCCCTTTCCAACTCTTCTAGAGCGCCGGATTTTTTTAATTTTTTTACCAAACTCTTTACTGCTTTCTCGGACCATTTGTCATCGGCGTCTGAACCTTTTTTCCATCCCAATAAACGTTTTACAACAGGAGGTGTAAAAGGTAACATTCCACTGATTGTTAACCACACATAAGTAAAACAACTTGATTTTTTTACTCGGAACACGTGTTGTTGTTTATAAATTTGGTGAAATTCTTATGTAAAATTACTACTTTCCCACTGCCATATTGTACTTTGACAAGAGGTCGTTTATTATTTTGGGTACTGATGCAATCACAGACATACTATTTGCTAAATATCTTGTTTTTGCACGTTTATGTTATTAGTAAACGCGTATGGCTTTGATAGATCCTCACGCATGCGTGTGTCTAAAAACATTGTATTCATTGCCGTAGGTGCACGAAATTTTTGGGTGATTACAATTTTCATTAGAAATTATGAAAAAAAAAAACGCTCCTTTATTATTCACATGTAATTTAATTCTATTTGTTTTGACATTGTTTAAGTTATTATTTTTTTAATGTAGAAGCAAAAAGAAGTCAATTTGTTCAACAATTAAAGTTGTTATCTTTTATTACTTAATTCACTTGTCTATTTTATGTTTTAATCCACGACGTTGATATGCTGCAGAAAAAGAAATGAAAAGGACATTATTTGGGCGCCACAGTGAATGATCCACACATGTCGTTTGACTTCATCATTATGACAATTTATTTGTAATAAGTTTGTGTGAGAATCTAAATAGATATTGGTTTTTTTCATTTTCAATCATGATCATATTACGCGACTAAAAAAAAAACATCTTGTAAAATGCTAACTTAAAAAAACTTTAATAATCGAATACTTCTCCGGGATAACCGCAGAAAGTAGGTAATAGCTGGTAATAGATTGTGACCAAAGATAAAGTAATAGAATTGTCAGAAAAGTAATGGACGGAATAACACTGTTCAGGACAGTCACTGCATTCTATGGTCACGGCACAGTCACGGTTTGTTGGACTTGTTATCAGTTCTTATGATTGTCCAATACCGTCATTTTCATACATACTAAATGGATAAATTTGACTACAGTACATGCATTTTCAGTTGGCGAATGCGCGATAGCAAGAGGGCGTGCTCAATGGATTGAGAACTCCGGAAGATTCATTCATGAAAAAGTTTTGCAAAAAAGCAATAAAACGTATGTAGCTAATTAATAAAATGTAATCAAGAAGAAACAATATTGTTATTTTCCATAAGACCTAAAAACAAAACATAAGAAGAAAAAAATAATTTATTAAATATAGACACAAATTGACGGTGTGCTTCTAAACATAAAAAAATTTATTATTACCAAAAAGCCTTCGCTATAAAATAGTTCTTATTCGGTTTAATTATTGTTAAGTAATTAATATATGTAGGGAAGCTTAATTCTTATTTCATAATTTCAGTATTAGGATTGAAAACCGATACAAATACCATTTAACCCCTCATCACTGGAATTTTTTTCATTTCTTTAGGTAAGGTTGAAAATGTGCAAAAATGGGTAATAAAGAAAAATACATTATTGTGCCAAATATGGTACCATATTGGGGTAAATCATCAAATCAGCGGTAAAAGTGAAATCAAAGTACAGCAGAACGACCGGTTTCACTTCGTGCTTATTAGTATTTTCTTCCGTCTGGAATAGACATCACAAACTAGCGGGTTCGTTTATGAGATCGTCGATGTATAAAGCTAGTCGCTCTTCGAACAGAAAATTTTAAAAAATTTTGCTCGTCATTATTGCGGTACGTGCGGTACTTACAGTGTGCGACAATTTGTTACGCTAGTCTTAAATACACACCTCGATTCGCGTCTTTAGCTTTGCATGGACATTCGGTCACAGATGTGTCACCTAACAGTCAAAAAACAAATCATAACATGCAGACAGCAGTTCGAAATTTTATCCTGTTATAGTAGGAAGTGTTTGAAAAGAAAATGACACTTGCACAGTGGATCGCCATCTTATTCATATTAATGTGTGTTGTGGATTTGGGGAAAAGTACAGCATTATCAGATGCACGCATAGTACAGGTATTTTATTTGAAATAAAAATAAGTCTATGTCTCTTTTGAAAAAGATATAGTGTAAATAATAAATTTCCTTAATAAACAAATTTTAATTCCCCGCAATTATTTTTAGTAACGTTGATAAAGATATTAAAAGCAATTATTAAACCCAAAATCATATAAATTACTAACTAAAAATAATTAAGAAAAATTCAAATTTGATTATTGGAGTTTCTATATTTTAGGCTAATTTCAAACACAAGAAGTGCTTATTCTCTGATCCGGGTGCTTAATATATCATACGAATAATTTCCTATTTAATTTCCAATATTAACTGTGCAAAAAAGAAATAATAATAGTAGAGGACAATAAACAACAAAAGATAATTTTCCACGGCTTTCAAAGTCTATTTTTCTTTCTATTTAGCCCATTCATAAGCAGAATATTAACACAGACAAGAGAACACAATATGTATCTTCTCTTTTGTCTGTGGTATTAATTACGAAAATAAATAAATGTAAAAGGCCTTGACAAAAAAAATTACTCAAATATAGATTGCATTTTAATTGCATTATTGCAATTAAAACATCTTCAGCTGATTGCTATAAATTATTTGCCTTCTGGTTACGCCTTTTAAATGGAAACAATGGCGATGCGTGACGACCTATAAATTTAACGTGTGGAACATTGCGAACAGAAAAATAGGCAACACTCATATGAGTTACATACATACTTACACATACACAAAAAATAACGGTTAAGTTTGCGCTTTAATTATTCATAATTCCTCAACATGAAAAAGTTTAAAAAGATTATCGTTTGAAGAACCTTTCAAAAATTTGGATATTAAATAAGATGTGCATGCTCGAACATTTATAAATTGAGAATTATTAGCTTTACACTTTATTTTGACGAAATCTTTTCATAACTTTTCTCTTCCATCGTTGATTTTCTCCCTAAACTCCTTTTTTTGATTAATTACAGGGCGCGAATATAAACTTAAGCGATGCTCTCATATTTCTTCGCGAATATGACACAGAGGCGTCTAACGTATGTTTCAAAGTGTCTACGGCACAATGGAGCTATGCAACGAACTTAACTAACGCCAACAAAAGAAAAATGATTGAGGAACAAATGCTCAAAGCGAAATTCGATAAGATCTCTTGGAAGAAGGCTGTATTATTCGATTGGCCGAGAGTAGCTGATCCTTTGATTAGGAGGCAGTTAAAATTGTTGATAACTAAAGGAAGAGCCAGCTTATCAGATGAAAAATTTAATGAAGTATTGGTGGATACTTCAATTTACTAAATATTCATAACTATACGCGCGTATTTTATAGATACACCACCTGATTTCAGAAATGAAGGACATGTATCTTCATGTTAGAATATGTCCGTTTAATAATTACGATACCAATTACTGCGATCTAGTCCTGGATCCTGATGTTCATAGGATTATGGCACACAGTAGAAATCCTGATGAATTACTTCATATTTGGCGAGAATGGCACGACAAAACTGGACCACGCATGAAAAATAAATTCATGAGATACGTTCAAATAGCAAATCAAGCGGCTCGAATGATTGGTAATGAATCAATTTCTTCAAACGAAAACTCGATAAATTCTATTAGCAAACGTTTTCACAGGTTTTCTAGATGCTGGAGAACAAATGCGTTATATTTACGAAGATTCGGATTTCGAACATGAAATAGCAGATACGTGGAAAACGATACAACCCTTATACAAAGAGCTTTTTACATATGTTAGAAGACGATTGTATATAAGATATGGACCAGATATAGTCAAACCGGACGGACCGATACCGGCCCACGTTTTAGGTAGTATTTGGGGACAGGAATGGACCAAAATATCAGACATCGTTATGCCGTATTCCATAGAAAATAAAGTGGATGTAACCGAAGAAATGTTGAGGCAAGGGTTCACACCTCTCAGGTAATGTGTTTGAAAAAGATGATTAAGTGAAGTAAACTTGATTCCTCTATGTTTAGAATGTTTCAGATGGCGGAAGAGTTTTATACATCCCTGGGACTTAAACCATTATCACCAGAATTTTGGCGAAATTCTTTAATCGAAAGACCAAGTAATAGAAGAGCGCAGTGTACAGCAAGCGCGTGGGATTTTTGTAATAAAATAGATTACAGGTATTAACCATCTTAGTTATTTTTTCGCCAACGGCGATAATTTTGACCCATTTATTAGGTTAAAACAATGCACAGAAGTAAATATGGAAGACTTGTTATCTATACACCACGAGATGGCCCACATCCAGTACTATTTACAATATTCTAATCAACCATTCCTATATAGAAATGGTGCTAATCCTGGTAGGTCGCCTTCTAATTGGTTTAAGGCTGTTACAATGCAAATTAATTACTACCTTTAGGTTTCCATGAAGGCATAGCCAATGCTATGGTTTTATCAATATACAATCCTGCCCATTTTCACAGAGTAGGATTATTTAACAACAGCACTGACACTTACGAGTTGAACATGAATTTTCTTATGACAATGGCGTTGCAGAAAGTAGCATATGCTCCCTTTGCCTTGCTAGTCGATCAGGTAAATATATGCATAATAAAATATAAAACTTAATTGATAATCGTTAATTTCTTGAGTGGCGTTACAATATCTTTAAAAATGGCGTGGGAACAATGAATGTAAATTGGTGGGAATTAAGACTGTTGTATCAAGGAATTGTGCCACCTGTAATAAGAAACGAGGGTCACCTAGATGCGTTGGCAAAACGTCATATACCTGCTGATATTCCATACATGAAGTATTATGTAGCACTGTTATTGGAATTTCAAATATATGAAGCTCTATGCAATGCGATGGGGCACACAGGACAATTACACACTTGCGATATCTATCGCTCACGAGAGGCAGGAAGAATATTAGCTGATATAATGCAGATTGGTAAGTCAAGACATTGGAAGGATGTAATAAGAATGTTGACCAGAGGAGAAACTGATACATTATCACCTGATTCTTTATTGAAATATTTCCAACCGTTGCTCCTGTGGTTGAAAGTGCAAAATAGAGATGAAAGTGTTGTTGGATGGAATGTTAGAGTGGAAGATACCGCACTATTTCAACCCTTATTTTCCGAATATAATAGGTGCTCGTATTTTGTTTTAAATAAATTCCTAGTCTTAATTGTAGTATTACTAAATGTACACGTGTAAGTATATTTGTAAATAAATATTATGTATTTTTGTTGTTTTTCTTTTAGTTTTCTTTTTTGATAGTATTTCAAATTCAAGCAAATATTATCAACAGAAAAGTACTGTTCTCATTTAATGTATCGGGTTCAGGTTTTCTCAAGTGTGTTCCAACAGAAGAACTCTGCATTTTACCACAATTATTTCTTTTATTAATTTGACATTCTTCATTAACTCAGTGCTTATACTTAAAGGCTGTCATCTTATCATAATTATAATTAATAAGATATCAATCATTTCCTTTGGAGGGTAATTTTGTTGCTGCCAAATATGGATTATCAATATCCCACGTCTGTGAGGTACTTTCTTCATTCTTAGATAATTCTTCTTTATTCTCGGCGGTCTCTTCAGCAGGAGTAGGTTCTTGTTTAACTTCGGATTTTATTCTTTTCTTGGGTGGTGAGGCGTGATGTTCTTGACTTCTGGGATCATACTCTAAATCTTCGGGATCAAATATTTGATCCTGTGGTAGAAGCGCTGATAAATATGGAGGAAATTGTGGTTTGCAAGTTATCACTGTAAACATAAAAGATTGATATCAATTTTGCATTGAAGAAAGTATTTATAGAAATTACTTCAAAACGTCTAATTTGTGAGAATCGGGAAAAACTTACATGGAAACATATTTGTATCATCACTGTCGAATAAATTGTGAATTTGGCTAGTTTTCGCTAGGAATTTAGTTAGGGCCCTTTCCATATCTTTTTTCTGCACAGCATATTTTTCTCTTATTGCTTCATAATCGATGACTGGTTGTTTATGTGTCTAGAATTGAAAATAAAAGTTACATACAAATAATACATTATGTAAAAACCGTATATATAATACTACTATGATACATTATAACTGCTCCCCACCACTTCACACATAGTCTCTAGTAGCAAATTGTCTTTATTGGCATTAGTAAAACACAAAGTAGAAGCTCTCAGGTTTTGCTTTTACATAACGATGCAAAAGTAGCTAGTGAAAAAGATGAATTTGTGCAGAATAAATAGGGAATCAATCCTTGAAGTGGCACATTAACTAGAAATGTATATAATAAATTAACTGGTATTATATATAATTTTTAATGCCTTGCCACAGAAATATAAATGCACAATTTATTGTTGAAATGCCACGCTGGCACATGCAGAGTATGAGAAATAGATCTACATCACGACCAATAAATATGTTTGTACTGTTCTAATTTTGCTTCACTGCTCAGTATTGGAAACACAAATAATCCTCCACATAATAATATTATATATATGGTAAAAACATATTGGACTTACCGGAGTTCTAACATATGCATGTGGATCAGGATACACAGGTAAAGTTGAGAAAACATGACCAGGAAGAGGCTGTTTTACACCTACTTGTAGCATGTTTAGTTGCTTTTGAGGCTGCTGTGGTTGTAAGCTTGGCAAAGGTGTTGCTTTGATTTTCTTTATAAACTGCTCAAGTCCCGTGAAATCAATTCCTGGAAAACAGTACTCATGAATGCCTGGGGAGCTTTAAACGCAAATTACTTGTTACTCACCCATTTCTACAAATCCTAATATAATATCTGCAATAACTGGTTCTAATCTACCCGAGAGCTCACAGTAATTTTTACTCAAGTAGCCAACTTCACATAAAACTAACAATTTTTGATAATTATTACCTATAACAATTTCATTAATATGTACACTTACAACATTGAAACATTTCGGTCAATGTTTCAAGTACATCTCTGTCGGCAGCATCTACGCCTAATGTTACCAAAATACTAGAAATACCACCCGTCAGCATTTTTCTATACGTATTGGGGCACTGCTCCATGTTTTCTTTTTTGAGAAAAATAGGTATATATTTTTGTTTGATACACTTGTACTTGTTGAGATAACAAACGTAAATATAACCCACTTAATAACTTAAACAACTGTCCATCCAGTGTTACCACAAGCACTTTTTTTTTTCGAGGTAGATTACTGCAAAAGAGGGGGGCAGAATTGGTTCGATGAGGGGTAGATTAATTGAAAGCTAAAAATTTCACTATTTTTTACTTAGGCGTAAGTTTTTGCGTTATAGCAGGTTATAGCATAAATTCCGAACATTTCGAACTCACTACCACTTCAGAGTTGGACGTTGGTAGGACTGAACAAAACAAGAATTCCCGTTGTGATGACTAGATGGCGCTAATTTATATGGCGGCCAATTTAAAACTTTGCTGGAACGACAGTGGCTAGAAAATAACAAATTCAGGCAAAAGTCTCGGCAAAAAACACAAATTTGCGTCGCACAAGAAAACTTTGTTCAGCTTTAGCACACTACGACTACAAAACCAAAGCAATTCATTTCATTCACGATTCAGACTATGAGGGGAATCCTATGGGGGAATCACAAATTCTTGCGTGACCGACCATTGTTACATGATTGTTACCAACTCCTAGCGACATCTATTTATAAAATACCGTATTATGACAACCGCGAAAATGCAGAAAACTAATAAAGTTCCGTCTGTATTCTTGATTGTTTCTCTTTTTTAGAAGTAATGAGTGAAATATTTTTATAATTAACTATTTTATAATACCTGATATTTTGATAGCGAGGTAGAATTGCTGAAGGGGAGAAAATGAGCGATATTGTATTAAAGAGGGGTAGATCTGCCCCAAACGGGGTAGCAGTGGCAACACTGTGTCAAATTTTAATTCTTGCATTTCACTGAAGATGCCACTAGTGACAAACTGAGGAATTCCCATATATACGGGAATTCCATTCTAGTAAATGGGAGAACAAAATCGATCAGTATTCCGTTATTTTTCTTTCAAGTAAAATAAATAAACTACACATTTTTTTAAATATTGTTACGTTTCTAACAATATTTATTCTTTTCTTTGCAATCTCGGCTTGATTTGTAAATTGGCAATTTGCATTTTGAGGTGGGCGCTGATGTAATTTGAAGTGCTTGCAACTAGTCTTTAACTTAACCACCTTTTTAATATACAAAAAAGACATACAATCATAAGCTTCAATGAAAAGACTACAGGTAAAATATTTTGTAACGGCGAAAGTGCTCCTCCACGCGCACGAGGTCGAAGAAGTAAGCTTTCGTCGATGGTCGACGTGCTGCAATACTGTAATTGAATACATACTAAATTATAAAATTATAAATTACTATTTTTTAACGAATCGCAAAGATTGGAGGTGGCTATATATCTTCTCACGTGCGAGTTATTAATATTTCTCTATTTTTATGTGGGTGTGTCTGACTTTATTGACCATACCCTCTTACTACCACGCATTCGCCGCTACAAACAAATTTAACTGTACCTCACATTCTAAAACAAACAAACAACAATAATAATAGAGCTTATAGAATAAAAATTAAAAGTGAAATGATTTACATCAAGTAAATATACTTTAAAACTTATTGTTAATATAAATCAAATAATACCAATATAAAACAGCATGCCACTAAATTTCACTGGTTTTCCCTATTAAATTTTTAATGCAGAGCAGATATAGTTCTACTTTCAAAAATATAGGGCTCATTAACAATTTTATAATTATAGATATAATAAAGAACTAAAGAATTGGTGATACATATATTATGTAGCAGTAAAAAAATGAAAATTAATTTGAATTTTAAATATTGCATCTGTTCCAATAATTGAGAAATGAAATTCGAAGCCTATATGAACTAAAATTTAAAGGTTTTTATTTCAATTTTAGTTTTTTTTATTTCGAAAACATAGATGAATATTAATATCACATTACAATAATAATTTGCTATTTAACTAGATATGAAATAAAACGTGATTAACTACAGAATGGATAATTTGGACAAGAATGCGGATCTACACCAGCAGGAACGTTATTGGCAGGTTGATTGTAATGAGGGGCAACAGTCGCTTGATATTGCCCAGATTGACTGTAGACTGAGTTGATTGCTGGATTGGTATTAAAATGTTGTTGATTTCCTATAAAAAAAGTGAATGAATATGGATACAAGAATAAATTGGAATAAGAACGTACCACCAGAAGCACCAGATTCTGCAAGACCCTCGCCGTGGTAATCCCCGTCACCAATGTATTCACCTCTGTTCAAGGCTTCTTGAATTTGACTGTTTTGTGGAGCAGAATTGTATTGAGGAACTTGATTATATTGTGGGGCGGGATTATATTGTGGAGCAGCATTATATTGTGGACCTGGATTATATTGTGGAGCAGTATTAAACTGGGGTTGAGTTGGTTGGTTGTAGTACGGATTTGGATTGTATTGTTGATGTTGGGTCGGGGCGTTTGGTTCGACGGCTACGCTCGGATTAGCACAGTTGGGGTAATTCGGACACGCTTGTAGGCTTATTCCTGCAGGTACTTGAGATGCTGGGAGTCCTCCAGCGAGTGGGCCATTCCATGCGGCATTGGCATATACCAAAGCGCAAGCTAATGTGGCCTGAAAATTAAAAATTTACTTAAACCTAAAAAAATAATCTTTATATACAAGCCAATTATATAAATTTAAATAATAGAAATACAGGAAATATCAGCATTACAATAGAAGATCTTTAATATTTATAACATTATATAAATATACAAAAGTAAAAAAAATATTTACTTTCACCGTAACAATATGTATATATGTACATATGTAATATTGTGACTCACCAATTTTGCGAACATGTTTACTGTATGTTGGTTAAATTACAATGCGATATTGGTATATATCCAAATTGCTTTATATACCTTGCGCGTGTGCCCCGCCTTTTCTGACCTAACCAAATTTGATTTTCAATATCACTGTCCACAGTGAAAAATTTCGTTATAAGATCAAGGTAAAGTCGTGAACAAGATTATATAGGATCACCTTTAATTACTGCTTTCTTCTGCTGATGAACTCAAGGTGAGGGGTACTTATTCAACAAGACGTTCGAATTTCAATAAATTGCAATGAAACGAAAATTGTAACTGATTAATTTGGTTTAATATGAGACATAAAAGAAGTTATTTGAATATATAAAATATTCTTTTTCCAAAGTACTATAAACATATCCGTACTTACTAATACAATAACGTACACCAACGAAGAGAAACGAAATGTGTTAAATATTTTTTGTTTATCCATCCGAGCTACAATAATGGCGAATATAAGATATTTAGAATTGTATCCAGAACGACAACAGCTATGTAGGTCGCGACGTAGCATTTTTACAGATTTTTTTAGAATCTTCTACAGAATTCTAGGCAAAATAGGGTAAAGAAATCACATCATTTCGGTTTAAATTGGATGGCATTTTTATGAAAATCATCTTTTGGTATCACTTAAGTTTAAAGAAATATTAAAGCGAGAGAGATACTTTAACATTCTTCGGACATACACGTATTTAAATTAGAATACTTATTGCATTAAAACAAATAAAGCATTTATAGTGGAATCAAAGCTTCCTATCGACTCACGACGCTTATGCATATTTCATATTACTTCCTTTAAAATGACCATAATAGCATTCACGGAAAGAAGGAAGTTAGATGATCTAGCACTACTAAAACTCCAGAGTGATGAAATAATGCTGTCTGACTAAGTTAAATATCTCGGTGTCATTCTTGACTCCAAGCTTACTTGCAATCGACAGCTTCGGAGAATTGAAACAAGGGCGAAGACAACACTTATGTTGGTTAGAAGAACCCATGGTAAAACATGAGAGTTAAGGCCAAATATGATGTACTGAGCATGCATTACGGTGGTCAGATCCATGATCACTTATGCATCTCTGATATGGTGAACAAAGAAAGAGCGGAAAACTGCTGTAACTGAACTCAGCAAGATACAGAAGCTATTGCATGTTTAGGAGGAACAGGAGGAATGAAGACTAACCGTACAGCGGCAATGGAATGCCTCCTAAATCTACCTCCTCTCCATTTGCTGATAATGGGGGAGGCGAGAATGGCGGGGAAGAAGTTTTGAGGTGGGAATCACGGATTGCATAAGCTGGAATCCAACAATAGAGACGGGCTCCATACGTTCCACACAAGCTTTCATGTAGTCATACTCACAGTCCACTTTCAAATGTGCATAGGTTTTAAGTGCAGTTCTACTTAATATTTGATAAAAAGCATTAATAACGACAAAACCGCTGAAGATAGGTATAAGGATACCTACAGCATATCGATGTGTAAATTAAATCGTCATTTAAATGTATAAAAATATACAGGCTGTTCGATTTGGAAAAAAGTGACTTTTTTGTGTTTGAAGTTTTTCGGTTTTGCCACTAAATTTTGAACATCCTGTATAACCTGTGATAGGTTCACGAATGTTTTTTGCGAACTCTTATGATTTTACTTGCTATTTGTAAAATATTGAGGTGTTGCGTTTAAAGAAGAACAAAAGAATTAAATATCCTTCCCGCAAAACGCATTTTTTTTTTAAATCACAACTCAAAAACAGTTGAAGATAGGTACAGGACAGTGTATCGTAGAATCGACTGCAGAACCCAAAAATGCAATAATATACAAGCTGTTTCATTTAAATTAAGAAAGTTGATGGCAATTGATGGATTTAAGGACAAAAGAATGGGTTATCCTTAACCTGAAAGTTTCAAATTCATAAATAGTAACACTGGAAACTTCTAATGAACGGGTTCCGTGGTATACCCTATATTCTAAAGGTTTAATCAATGTATAGCTACAGCTGATTTATTTCGATTCTAACCATGGCGGTCTCGCTTCTTATTAGAGATAGGAAAGATTAACAAAAGTGTCAAATGTTGGTTTCTTTAGCAAATGTCGTTCATCTCATTTCTTTTTAAAACGAAATAGCTCTTTTTCTCTTTTTACCCCAACACCTTTATTTGCAATTTATCAATGCAGCAATTGTGACAAATTACTTAAAACAAAGGTAGGTACATACGTATCGTTAGATTAGAAATAGTAAAGTAATTGAATGGCCGGCTGAATCTCCAGACTTGAAGTCATCTCGATTATTTTTTATATACATAGGGTATTGTTAATAATAATATCTATAAAATTAATGTTTCACCAAACATTGAAGTTTGAGATAAATGCCAGAATGTCTGTTGCTTTCCAATCCTAGAAAAACCGTACAAAAAGTAGTTTAAAATAATGGAACTGTTGCGCAATTCTGCATTAATTAAAATGTCAATTTATTTGAGCATTTATTGTAATTGTTGTGTATATGCTGTTACGAATCAGGCCTAAAATTTTCATAAATTTTGTTAAACACAATATTTATTTTACTGACCTCATGCATTTATAAAATATCTCTGTAGATTTGTGTTCAAATTTTGGTTGACCTAAACTTTACGTGGCTTGATAAACAATTCGTTCTCGACCAAGTTTCTATTAAAATCTAGAAAATGATACAATATGAGTGTTGTTTCTCTTGATACAGTTGTACCCCTTGAGACAGTTGTATCTCTTGATAAAGTTGTATATACTGCTTTGTACTTGATTTATTAAAAAAATTCCAAATCAAAAAGAATATTTCGTTTGTCTTGGTTAGTGTACGTTAGTTTTTTGTTACTAATGAACAATAATTGATATGTTTGACCGTTTTACATTTCTTGACTACCGTATTTTTAATATTAAAATGTATTACTACTCACTGAAAGCATAATATCAGAAACCTTTTCCAACACGTAACTGAAATGAAATCAAAGGGGAGGATTCCAACACAATATGGCTATAAGGTCCATAAGGAATAAGAGAGTTGATGAGAATCTCGAGTACACCATATATGTACATAGAAGATCGAAAATGACTTTAAGAATGTGTATACGTCATTGCAGAAAATGAGCTGAAAATATTTATTTATGGGGATCTCGAAGGTCGAAGGTCGGAACTTCTCAACTAGGGCGTGGAGCCTGAGGTCCTGTACCCTTTCATCTCTGATAAAGCGGCACGATCAAGCCGCGGGGTGTGAAGAGAAAATTTTTGTAATTGAAAATTACACTTATCGGGTTGTTGGATGATCGTTTAAGCGCGAAAAATTGAAATTATTGAATAATTTCGTCTCGTTTGATGGGGACGTTACCACAGTGTAGGTAACATTACAGTAAGGACGCTAGTCGTATTTATTAATGAAAATCGTCGCCGATTTCCAGTGACCTCAATATAAATATAAATATATATATAAATTCTAAGGAAAGGTGCATACAATGAAAGTTTTTGTTTTTTCTGAAAATGTGTTTTCGTGGACATAATTCTCATAAGAAAAAACAAGAATATTATCAACATGAGAATTTTCTCAATATCATAAGTAAGTGATCATGAGTACGAGGAGAGTGATACAGATGTATCTTTAAGTTATTCCTCCAGTTCTGAATAAAAACATATTTTTCTTTATTCATGCATGTATGCTTAAACAAATTTTCTCATTCTATGTAATAAAAAAAATATTTTACCTCTATCTATCATATTGTATTTACATACATATGTGCGTGCTTGTCTCGCATAAGTCATAAAGTTCGTTCTCAGATAATTCTCAGTGCGGAGAATATTCTCAATTATTTTATGATCTAGAATTTTACATTACTAATAGACATAATAATCTCTTTATTTTCAAAATTAGAAATTATAGTCAATTACAATATACAAAGACAAGGTACTGTTTTATTTTCTTATATATACATATATACATACATGCAATTTCTTAATGAGTATATAATAGAAATGTATTATTCTTAAGAAAATTTATTGTAACATCAAATGACGGCCATCTCAGTGGCTGAATGGCTTGCATGCTCGCCTTTTACCCTGCAGGTGCTGGTTTGATCCCAGGCCGAGACGGTGATTTTTAACTGTGGATAAAAATCAAAACATGCCTTCTTCCCGTGGTTCCGTGTCGATGCGATGTAAAAAATCCTACCCCCCAACATTTGACGTGTGCTAAAACAGGCATTTATTGCGTATTAACAATACACATTCTTATTTCAAACATATACATACCTACTACCTACTTCAAAATTAGAGACCTTATTCACGATAATAATATATATTAAATACCGAAATTATATTTCTAACTTTATTACTTCTACATCTGGCATTCCTCAGTGATCTAATTTAGGACCTCTATTATTTTTTATGTTTATAATGAAGTTGATGTTTGCCGACGACATCAAATTGTTTGCTTCTATTAACTCTGGAGTAGATGCTGAGACTCTCCAGCATGACATTGATACAGTACTTTCGTGGTGCAATAACTGTAGACTGTCTTTGAATATCTTCAAATGCACATCCATGATCCACACGAAGAGAATTAATCGTATAATGTTCCCTTACTCTATCAACGGTACTGTTTTAGCTTCTACTGACTCTGTTAGAGATCTTGGTATATTATTTGATTCCAAGCTATCCTTTTCCAATCATGTTTCAGATGTTGTTGGTCGATGTTTTAAACTCTACATTTACCGCAATTGCGGAGATTTTCAAAATACCACTACACTTAGCACTTTGTTCAATTCATTAATTCGCTCTAGGTTAGAATATGCAGTAATTATCTGGTTTCCAATTTATTCTACACATATTAATACTTTCGAGTCGGTTCAAAGACGATTTTTGACATTTTTATACTATTTAGCTGAAGGAACGTATCCAGCGAGAAGGTTTGATTATGGCCTACTTTTAACAAAATTCAATTTTAATTCCTTAGGTACATGTAAGGCGAATTATTAGCTTAATTAGATTCCTATTTTACCTGATTCGTGGTAGAATTGATTGTTCTTGGCTTTTACACAAGTTGCATTTTAGTATTCCAAGGTTAAACTCACGTTTTCACCCAACTTTTTATTGTGATTTGCATCGTTCTAATGTTTTGCGTACATCTCCTATTTATTTGATGTGTGAATACTATAATAGAATATTTAATACTTGCGACATCAATAGCGATAGTTTAAGTAGCATTGTAAAATATGCTTATAGTTATTTTGCATAGTTTTTTTTTTAGGTTTAATAATTGTAATACTTACTTACTTTTCTAGTTTGTAAGATTTTCTTTAACTACTTAGAATATTTAATGTATTTATCGTAGATGTGTGCATTGTAAGCATATTTCCTGTAATTGGGTTTTACCTGTAGGAAATAAATTATATTATTATTATCCCTGAAAATGGCGTAATTTACAACTTTGAGAGGTTTTAACAATTAAAGAGATTTTGGAATCCATTTCGAAACCGGTTTCTAAAATCGATTTTTAGAACCGGTTTTAAAAATCGATTTTAAAAACCGGTTTTAAAAATCGATTTTAAAAACCGGTTCTAAAAATCGATTTTGGAAACCGATTTTAAAAACTGGTTTGAACTGAAAATCGATTAATGGGTTTTTAATATCTGGCGATTTCCTACTTACAATAGCTTCATTCGAATTTAAATCTTGCTGATAACCATTGTTGTTAGCACTCTTTGTTGTTTTCATATCTTAGTGACTTAATTTCATCTTAAGTAGTGCTAGTCTGTAGTGCTAGAAAGATTTTCGAGTTTTTTTATAATATTTTAATTTTCACGTAAGGTACCTATAATTTTCTTTTCATAAAAGCAAAGAAGAAACGAATTTCAAGTTTTATAATTTATTGTACAAGGCAGCGTAATATACACTATCACAGAATAAGTATCCTACTAATCTAACTGCAGTAGGGGTAGTTAGGGCACGCATGTGCATCAACACCTGCTGGAAGTTGTGCGGCAGGATTATACTGCGGGACTGACTGATACGCCGGAGCTGGAGCATTGTAGGCTTGTGGGTTACCTGAAATTGCATTGTAATTTTAAATAATTCTAAAGATTTTCTTTAATTTGCAAAATAATCAAGAGTTATCCTGAAGTTGTTAATTTGTTTTTCTATATTCATAATTACCAGTTTGGCCAAATGCACCAGATTCTGCTAAACCTTCTCCATGATAATCACCATCACCAGTGTACTCTCCGCTGTCTAATGCGTTTTGATTGTAAGATTGTGGAGCGGGGTTATATTGGGGAGCTGGATTGTACTGAGGAGCTGAATTATATTGTGGAACGGCATTATATTGTGGAGCGGCATTATATTGTGGAGCGGCATTATATTGTGGAGCTTGTTGTGGGATTGGTGCGTTTGGTTCAATAGCTACGTTGGGATTGCTGCAGTGGGGATAATTTGGGCAGGCTTGCAGACTAATTCCAGCGGGAATCTGCGAAGCCGGAACTCCCCCGGCCAACGGACCGTTCCATGCGGATGAGGCAATTGCCAGAGCGCAAGCTAATACGGCCTGCAACAGAATTCAATTTCACAATCACATGATTTCACTACGTTGTAACACTTCAATTATCACATCACTAATTTCACTGTTCCATCATCACATTAGTATACAATTTTAAGCAAAGCCGACTTACCGATTGGAAGAACATGTTGTGTTACTGCAGAGTTGAATTCGCAATGCTTTGTAGCCGAAAATTTTATCTATATATACTTGTTCCACACCCCTTGTGTAAATGAACTTTTAATATCACGGACATAGAATGCAGTTTTGATAATAACAGTTACAAGGAACAGACCTTTGGAAGCAATCACTTGTACTAATACTATTTTATTTTAACCGAGGTCCCGAGGTGTTTCACTGCCAAGGTAAACTATATCAATATATACTGTTTGATTTAAGCAGTGTTGAGTTGTTCCAATTACTATCGCGGCAAACTTTCCACCTTACGACAAATTTGTACTATTATAATGTATAATTAAGTAATGTGATACCATGCATGGGTGAATGAATACAGAAAAGGTTATTCTTTGTATTTGATGTACGATCTTTAATTTATATGTTCAGGTTTGTTCAACGTATAAAATGAAAAGAGTGTGAGACAAATACAAATTTATTGGTTATTCGACATCAGAATTAGAGAAGTAATAACTTATTATATAGTATTTTCTTATTCCTGGCTGATATGTGAACTATATATTAATAAAGTGTAATTACCAGCCAAAACATCTACTTGACCTCACAAACAAAAACAAATAAATAGAATGAATTTTATAGAAATTGATTTTTAATAGTAAGGATGTATGTTCCCCTTTGTTGGTCACTTTAAAAACAGACCTTCAAATTCATGCGCATAATTCTTATAAGAAAACTTGGGGACTGGTTTCGTACAATTAGTACATCATCAGGCTGGAATTATATATCAGAGAAGCTATTGTCATTGATATATAATTCTGGTCAATTTATAAAATAAAAAATTTGTGAAATACAGGGCTCATTTTTATTTTCTTGTAAAGATGTTTTCACCCAGAGTCATTACCAATTATTCGAATAATTCTTGTATGCAATAAGGCTCTTGCATACAAGCATTGAGTAACTTTTCTGCAGTATCAAATTGATTTCCTTGTGCTACCAAAGCACTGAACGGAATAATACCCTTTGGAATCTTCGACGAAAAAAAATAATTTTGTTGTTGCTTATTTCGTCACGGTGACATGGCAAATAAGGTTAATTGCGGTATGGGGTGTTATCTCATCCATTGGTAGCGTTTCACCGACAAACTTGGTACGAGGTTGACAGCAAGCGGCAGATTATGTATAAGACCTATAAAGAATAAAAGCAATATGAGATAATGAGGCATCCAAATTGGATTTTACGTGTTTATTTAATACCGCAGAGATCAAGACCTGCATGAGAAACAATTTTGTCACCTTTCAATCATCAATTTTATTTACATGGATTTTCAGTTACAGGAAACAAATATGCTACTAAAAATAAATTGCTATACCTAAAATTTCCATTCTGTCTTTTTGTTTTTCTTGATAAAGTTAAACAGGTGTTTTGGTATCACTCTGAGCTATTGGTTAATTTTCTTAATGTTTATATATGACTAAGAACCAGAAAAGCACTGTTTTACGTTATTCATTCTACCCTTTCAATGTTAAATAACTGAAGAGGATTTTGTTTTTGCCCTGCAAAACGTTGAACTCATGAGGTTGATCTATTGTCGCGGAACTACAAATTATAGATGGAAGCAATACAATTTCTTGAATTTTTGTATTATATCTTGCATATCCTTTACCCATTAAATTATGCCAGCCAGTCCAATATCCTGGTGCCCTGTACTAACCTGTACTAGCCGGCCCCTGGCTAGTCTATCGAAGTAATTTTCTGGTTTCAAAAATTGCCTGTCTTTTTGCGTTTACCGCCTCACATTCGCATAAGATGTGGTATGCGGTCCCTGACATTCTATTACACAGTCTGCATTGGGCATCTGTGGTGTTGATTACCAATTTTCTGTATGCGTGCTTTTAGTGCAAAATGTCCAGTTAGGAGACCTGCTACTATGCGAAGATAACTCCTAATATGGCTTAGTAGTTCTTCTCTCTTCTTCCTTGATGGTCCCTTCTTAAAGGTCTTTCCATGAGCTTGCCTGGTGCTTTGGCCAGTGATGTTTATGTTTCTCTTTGACCCAACTCCTTACCTGCTCCCGTACTGAGTTTTCGGATACTTCTAGAATATGTTCTGGGCGCGTAAATGAACTCGATAATTCCTTTCTTGCCAACTCGTCGGTTTCTTTATTTCCCTCGATACCCGCTATAAAGTAAAGTAACTTTATAGCGGTCTGCTAGGCTATTCAGTTCTTGACTTCATTCCTAAACCAGTCTTGATTGTATCCTAGGGTTCACTGATGCCCTTAGTACCGTCTGGTTGTCTGCTGCGATATACCTATCCTTTTATTTTTATAGGCCTCTAATTCATTCTTGTTGCACAATGCAATATTGCCCATGGTTTCTTACCTCACAATAAATTTCAGCTCCAATCCCATTGTCGGCTTTGATCCGTCCGTAAACCAGATTAGGTCACCAGGTCTGTAAACCAGATTAGGTCACCAATTATCCAATCCGTGATTTCCACCTTGAAATATCTGTTAACCCTACGTTGGTCGCGCAGTTGACAGTTGTCCCCCACCTAGTTTCATTGGAGTGCCGCCCAATTTTAAAAACCAAATTTTGGGACGCCGCTCTAAGTACTTCTGACTCATTATTCGACCAACTCCCTTTCTGTGTTTCAGTCGTTTTGTAGGTGTCAGTCAGAACATATCGACGGTTGAAGTGTATCGGTTGACAAGTGTCACCCACGCGACTATTTACGTGACAATAGGCAATTTCTCCTAGTGAGTACCTTACCATTGATGAGCAGTTACTTGCCTTCAGAGGTCGCTGCTCTTTCAGACAATACATCCTAAACAAGCCAAGCAAATATGAAATTAGAACGTTTGCTTTGGTAGATGCCCGAACGGCTTACACAGTCAAACTAGAAACGTACGTTGGTTTGCAATCGCCAAGACCATACAGGCAAAGCAATAATGCTAGGCATATTGTTATGCGAATGGCCAGTTCAGGGTACCTCCAGAAATATAACTGGAGATAATTGGTTTACCAGCATCCCACTAGCTAATGATTTACTAAATAAAAAAAAATTGACATATGTTGGGACAATAAGAAAAAACAAAAGAGAAATTCCAAAAGAATTCTTGCCAAACAAGGAAAGGAAAGAATACACATCACTTTTTGGCTTTCAAGAGAAATGCACCATACTTTCATATTGTCCTAAAAGAAACAAAGCAGTTTTGATGATGCATCATGATAGCTGCATGGATCATGAAACGGGCGAGATGCAAAAATCAGAGATTATAACTTTTTATAATCGTACCGAAGTAGGTGTTGATTTAGTGGATCAACTCTGCCAAAAAGATAACGTAGCAAGAAGTACGAGGCGCTGGCCCATGGTGGTATTCTCCAATTTATTGAATATCGCTGCAATAAACGCCCTCTGCATTTTTTCTTGTAATAATAATATTAAGGGTAAATTGAGCAAACCCAGTTTATTCAAGCCGCGGTATGGGAAATGATAAAGCCCCAAATACAGAGAAGAGCACAAATATTAAAAGTTCCAAGAGAAATTCGTTGAAGAGCTGGGGCTCTATTAGGAGAACAACCATTTACATCGAACGCTCCGGAGGAACCACGGCAGGGATCTAGAGGACGTTGTTTTTACTGTGGACGAGCTCGTGATAAAACAACAAGAAAATGGTGTGAAAAATGTAAAAACTGGGCGTGCAATGATCATCTGAAAGAAATTTGCATTAGTCTTTGTGAAAATGAAAGAGAATAGTAAAAAAACGTATTTTGTAAATATATTACATTCTTTTAGTTTTGTATGGAAATTTTTGTTTTACTATGTATATTGTTTTGTGTTTGAAGCACTCTTTGGACCTTACAAATAAATAATTTCTGAAAAATATTGCTCTATGCATTCGATTTTAGGTGGTTGACATACGTCACCCACGCTACCAAACTTGAGACGAAACGTGATGCGACTAACGTAGGGTTAAATAGATATGCCGAAATCGTATAGCCTGATCTAATTTCCAAGAAGTTGCCTTCCACATGACGGACAATATTGTTATATCTCAATCCTGCATATTTGCTATATGGTGTTTCTTGCAATTTCAGATGCTCCATTCAGCCTGTGTGCAGTAATCTACACCAAGTAGTTTTTCGGTATTTTATATCGTTTTTGTTTTCTTTTATAAATGATTTTGCTTCAGGAATCCTGAATAATTTCTCTATTAGTTTATTGTGTTTATTATTTATGCTAATAAGTTATGCATTTCTTTCATTGTTGGGCAGAAATGCACATATATTAAGGTATTATTTTCTTGATCACAATGGAATTTTTATAAACCTGTATTGGCTAATGAGAATTAAGATCTCGAAGGTTATACTGAAGTAAAACTTATTAAACGGTTTAACACGGCAAGTTTCTTTTTTATAGATTAATTGGGATCATAACTTATAGAGCAGTTCGCAGCATATTATAGCAGACATTAAAAATAATAAGAGCTATAATTTAATTCTAGTTGCCTAATTGATAATTAACACTTAATTATTTTGAATTAATTTTTTTATGTATGTATTATATATATTACTAAAAATTGCAAATACCTGCTACTATATTACACTTATATTATACGTTACTTATTTGTCCTTTAAAGACATTTCATTTCATTTTAATGCAGATGATTAATTAGAAAGTAATTTGGTATCGACGAATGCTTAGGTTTATGATATCGCAGCCTATTTGTTGAACAAATTAATTTTGAAATGTATAACTGATGTTGTGACATAGAATTCCCTAATTTAGATATAATGATCCGTCCGAAACTGCTTCAATACTAGCTAAAAATATCAATCAATCACGTCGACAGGTGTGGTCAAGAAAACTATTTTGACGGTTTTAATTACGATTTTAACGGTAGCTATTTTAGACTATAATCATGGTACATTTAAGTGATCATAAATTATGTCCGAATTCTGCTTTGAAGAGAACCGATTGATTTTAATCAGGTTTGTAAAATTTTACGCACTTGTTGTCGGGGTATAGTTCATCTCTAAAAACTCAATACAAGCAGTTGTATTACATTGAGCCGTTGTTTGTTGTTCTAGCAAATATATTTTGCAAATATATTTCATGAGGTTTTGGATACATGTATTTATATTTTATCCAACTATATTCTAGAATGAATTTGAGCACCATGCTGTAAAATATACTTTTCTTTCTGTCCCAGATCTTTAGCCTAGTAGCGTGGGGACTCCAAAGTCTGTCAACCCACTAAAAACCCCCCATGTTGTTCCATTTATCTACGCTGCTGGAACCGCTTGTGGAGCTTCTACCTCAGGTAGCATGTGGGTTGTCCTATTTGAAATTGCTTATCTCTTTCTTCGCTCTCCATGATCATGATTCTATTTATCATGTTATGGATCATCTGCCACCTTTCGGGAGAAAATAGCATGTGCACAACCAGATTACTCAGAGTGACCACTCCAAGCTTGTCGCTAATCGCTTTCTTGGCGTCGCACCAACGGGAAAACTCAAAAATTCTGTGTTCCGTTGTGTCTTGAACAATACATGCACTCGTCCGTCACATCTTCCCAAAACGTTTGGCATAATATGTAAAATACCCATGAGCAGTAAATGCTTGTGTTAGAGAAGTTCCCGTCTACCAGGGATTTGATATCTTTCCTCATCAATAATTGAGCCATTTATTTTTCGTTATCCCATTGTTCCTGTCAGATATCTAGAGTCTCTTCTCTGACATCCTTCCTGCCATTTTTGGTTCTTCTTTGGACTCCGTCAATCGTGCTCTTTCCTGGATCATTAAGTTTATTCGCACCATGCTAATTGCCATCTGTAGCGACACCGCCGACGACGTCGTCCTAGTACGCCGACGCCTCCCAAAGGACGCTCTAACCAACAGGTTAACATGCCTTCGACATCTAAGAGCCTCCATCCAGATAGGAGCCTCATGCAAGATGATATTATGAATCGCCCCACAAAACACCTCTCTCCTTTTGCTCTTCGGGCCTCCAAAGTCAGACAGGGTCCTGCCCAATACAGTCACACGACTTTCCGCTTTGATCACGACCGTGTGTGCACGTGTTGGCCAAAATTCACCTTTTCGTCGATGACAAGGCCTAGGTATTATAGTTCCCTCTTCAGGGCAAAAGTCCTTTCACTATCATCGTCTCGGCCTTTTTGGGCGCCAGAGTCGATTCATGTTCCTGCTTCCAATTCTTGATCTCACTAAGACAACGGTTGCAGGTTCTTCTCAGTACCTCTTCATTACTTCCTTCGACTATCAAGATTAAGTCGTCCGCCAAAGTGACAGTCACAGCTCACGGTTAGCTGCAATCTTAACCACCTTGTATGTGTCGCAACCTCTTATGTACTCCATGGCAGCCTTTAAGGCTTGGATGGTCGATCGCCCTTTGCGATCACCGAAGTGGTAATAACGTTAATGATCTCCTTCAGTTCAGTTATTTTAAGAGTCTATTGCTTATAAGGGTTTCCACTCATGGTGTTCAACAGGTCTGAACCAACTCGGGCGATCCGGTATCTTTCCGCTTTTTAAGGTTAAGGCCACTCTGTTAATTTCTTAGGGAATTCCTGGGCTTTCAATATTCCTTTCATAGCATGGTATCAAATTTGGTCGATCGCTTGCCATAAATGTAATTGTTTCTGGCGGTATTTGGTCCATTCCAGGTGCTTTTCCATTTTTCATGCTTCAAGCTAGGCATATAACGTTCTTCTAACGTGAAAGCCTCTACGTTGGCATCCATCTCTTCATCGCTTCACTCCCCCTATTCGGATGGGAAAAATTGACATGTTTATGACTTTCCTCAAAAAGCATTAATTACTTTTTTATTTGTCTCTTGGTTTTTTGGTGTATCCAACCCTTCTATCCATGTGGTTGGTATAATTTTCTTGGTTTACGGCTGTATCTGTTTTCTTCCGTATTTGTTTTAATATTTTTAATGGAGTCTGCCTTTAGCAAATTCTTTTTAGTGATTGTTATATCACATCTTTTCTTGTTTTGATGCATTTATTTTTAAAGTTCTATAGCTTTCTCAGTTCTTTAGCATTTATCATTGCTGCATTGTACTGTAACTACTGCTTTTCGTCTTGTTTATGTAAAAAGGCTTTTTTTATCGTGTATTGCATTGCCTGTTTGATATATTGCAAATTACGTAAATCCTTGTATGGTTATAAAAATGGTTTTCCTCACTAACATTTATTTAGGTTTAAAATTTTCTTAGAGCAGTGATTCCTTTGATCTTTCTATTATTTCTGTAGTTCTATTTCTATTATTTCTATAGTTCTTCTAATGAAACTAACATATAAAAAATATGATTCAATAAAAAGAAGATTTGAAATGGTTTTTACCGTTTATTTATTTATTTATTTTTATAAAAGCTGTCCAAAATTGAGACGTTGTACCATTTACATTTGAAAGTTGTTTGTGTGTATAAATATAATATATACAAAATATATAAGATAAGTATTATAGATAAAAGTCTAGGATCTAAAGATCACATTTGTAGTAAACAACGTCTATAAGGTATAGGATATTGGAACATAGGATAGTGGAAAAGAAATAATGTTACGAGGCAGTAGAAGGAAATGAACACAATAGAGATATGTATGTTTCTTTTTTTTTCTGAGGAAATTTACAAGTGTACATGACAACAGTTTGTCAGCTGGCTGTCTGGCTTTTCTCTCTAGTGACAGAATGGATAGTTCGGACATGAGTGGGGATCGACGCCAGCAGGTACAGGAGCTCCGTGTCCAGCACCTGGATTGTACGCCCCTGGATTGTATGCGCCTGGATTGTATGCGCCCGGATTGTAGGCACCACCTGAAACAATTTAATAAATAGGCATATGTAGTTATTGTTAATGCCGTTAGTTCTATTAATTAAATTCAAATAGCTAATAATTTATCCTGTAGCATTTTCCTATTCTATATTTTATTAATAAATATTCAGCCCGTAAAAAAGAGAATGTAAATAAATTAGCCGACGCCTTTTTCCTTATAAATATTACAATGAGTTTCCGCTTGACCGGCAATAGTTTATGGGCGGTGCACTGCAAGAGAATGTTTCAAGTTGCCATGATCATTCAACTAAAAAAATATCACACACGTACTACCACATGATATTATGCTAAGTAATGCAAGAAATTTATTATTAAATCGTAGCAGTAATAACTGTTCCAGATCATAAAAAAATCGTTACCTTGACTTTAATGTATTCAAGCTCATTTTTTGCGGAGATAATACTTTGCAGGAATGATTTAATTTTAATTTAGAAGTCTAGTTTATAGTTTGTACAGTTTACGTGGTATATAAATGGCTAATAATATTATCAGATTCAAAATTTGCATTGTGTAAACTGCTAATAATTACTCCAATAATTTACTATTTAAATGAATGTTGCTAAATGTCATTGAGATTGCTGTTTTGCCCAAATATACTATTGTTTATTTGTTAGAAATAGGTATTTTTAGATATTTCATTACTGGGTATTAAAATTGTCCAATTAGTAATTTCTAATATAAATGTTAATTTTAAAACATTTGTCTTAATCAATATAACAGATGTTGTTGAAAATATTTTGTTCAGGCAACTGCGTTCTTAGCTATATAAGCAAATTAATATTTTACCGGTTCTATCAGAGAGTACTTACATAATTTAGTTATTAGCTTAAATTAATTTTATTGTTAGACCTAAAATGTAGTTTAACATTCAAAATTAAATTAATCTAACTGCAGTGATATTGGTGCAATTCATATAGTTTGTTCCATTTATTAATTTTATCTAAAAATTTTATGTGTAATTCTAATGGCCTAGTAGAAGGTAGCTTTGATTCATATTTTTTACCTAACTGTATGTCTATAATAGTGATGATTCTGATTATATAATATGCTCCCACGCTAACCATTCTCAGGCTTATTTTATTTTTAATTTGTATTATTGATCTATCAAGCTAGAATACTGAAAAGAATATGGCAACATTTAAATTACAGTAAAGAAAACAGCTACTAATAAAAATAAAATAACCATCGTGTTCGACAGGGCTAAACTTAACAATTAGTACGATTTCTCGCACACAAAACTTAAAATAAGACAGATACTTAGTTCTTATATATTACTGGGACCAAGATATTGAGCATCATTCGACAAGAATATAGAGTGGAGTCAGCATGTAGATTATATTTGTAATCAGTATCTTTTATGTCTTTCTATCATTTAAGACAGGGTTGTAATTTATATATTTTGAAATTCATTTATTATGAACCGTTATTTTCAAGAATTAGGTACAGAGTTTTGTACTGAAGAACAGCTATTTTCACATATAGAATTTTCCGTTTGCAAACCTTTATTTCAGATAAATGGAATACTTAAATTTGGTAATATTTATATTCTGGATTTGTTTGTAATAGAAAATAAATGCCAGAAAAATAAGTTCAGCTCTACAAAATCTTAACTGTGAATCAGGAAGGCAAATCCTACAAGAACAGCTTCTTCGTCTGTTTATTTTCTAAAAAGATTTTCACACTGAGAGAAGAGTTTATTAAAAGTTAAAATTAAAGAGTTATTTAAAAATAATGTATATGTTCAGTAGTAACGCGGTATGGATCAATATCATTAAAGAAGGGTGAAGATGAATAAAATGGTTTATTTCTACAAATTATCATAAAAGTATTATGACCAGTTGCATAATAGCAGCTCGAAAAGATGGGTGGAATCCAGTCAATGGTTGGCAGATACATATTAGGTACAATAAAAACTGAATTTCGTATTTTGTACGAATCGCGAATGTATGTATGTTCTCCCGTGCGATTTATAACGTTTTTCCATATTTCTTCGGGTGTGCCTCACTCCATTGAGCACGGTCTCTTGCTATTGCGCATCCGACAGCTCTAATGCATTGACTATATATGCATGACGCAGCGCCGGCTTAGTGTTCTCATAGAGCAAGGAAATTTTGTCAAAGAAAATTTGGAGTGGGTTGGTCATAAGACCATGACCAGCTAGCAGTCTCTCCATTAATCCCCTCTCTTTTTTACTTTGGGGTTTATAAAAAATAAACTGTATGCCGTAGAGATAAACAGTTAAAAGTAATAATTATGGAACAGAATTATGGAGTATGATAGATTACGTAATAATATAGGCATATATCATAGACGCCGTCAATCATTACCACGAAGATTGGGCAAGTATATGTATTCAAGAATGAATCATCAATTTGACACCTTATATTTTTTAAAATTTAGTCACCGGTTTTTGCTTTGTTATGTCATGTTATTAAGCTTTGTTTAAACGAGCAAGTAAAACTATCACAAGTTATTGCCTGAGAGTACTTCTAAAATAAATTGCTTATGTAAACAGTGTCTGAGAGTGCTCTCATAACAAGACGCAAAAGTTGCGGCAAGTACTTGCAGCAAGAATGGGTTGCGTGTCTAAACTAGTTGGGATAGCGCTCTATAGGAAGTTGATATTTATTTCGATTTTGCTGAAAGTTGAGTGAGCAAATAGATAGAACTAGGCGCAAAAATTGACGAAAAATATATCTGGTCAAGACTATTACGCTAATAAATATGTTTGAATGTTTTCCTGAATTATGGCAGAATAAATCACAAATATATAACGATCGAGACAAAAAACTTTCTGGCATACCCCAGCTTTCTACTTATCCATTCTTCGACCTATATTCTTTTCTTAGCCTTTACTCTTTGACGTTTTCGTGACATAGCAATGAAAACACCAGCGGCTGCATCTCGTTTTTTACGACGAGACATTTTCTTAGACTAAAATATACTACGCATGCAATAGCTTGCGGAAGTTCTCTCTGTAGAGCACTTGCGATAGAAAATCCCTTGAATAATTTGCTTAGGTGTGAACGGTAACGCAAGTTAATCGTGCACGTGCTATCGCAAGTTGCTCTCCCGTGTAAACCAACCGTTATTGTTAAAGCTTATGTCGCCCAAATAGTGATTGTTTTTGTTATGAGGTATTAAAGAGAAATAAATTTTCTAAAATAAATTTCAAACTTTTAACACCTTATGTATCTGGAAAACAAAAGGTTTGCGGGCATTAGGGTTTAAAACATTTTTTATATTATTTATGATCGTCTATTGCGTGGTATTATGTATTTTAGTTTATTACACTGTCAGTCCGATCACCGAGTGTCTCGACCCATAACTTTTGTGTTTATATATATATACACTAAAAATTTTTCCTAACTGTCAACATCACACTTAGAAACTATAAAATGTTCCATTCTTTTGTTTATACCCGTACTAGTACGTTATAAAAACAATCTAACAGTTTCTTCATAAAAAGTGATTTTTTTAAATGCTGAAAATTGGAATTATATAGATTTGTAAGGAGTTCATTTTAATATTGTTTTGAAATATACAGTGACCAGAAAAAAAGATTAGGTACCTACACACCAATGTTGTGAATATTTAAATGAAACGTCCTATGTATTATGTCACATTTTGATAGTATGGACTAAATAAAGGCAAGTAACTGTCACGTTTCCTGTACTTAACTCAATCCGTTTCTGAGATAATTAACTATTCTTCAAAATGTATACCAAAATTTAAGACGTTTGCCTTTCTTACATATTTATGCTAGATATTTTAAATTGCATTTATTTTTTAAACAAAGCACCAAACATGACAATAAAATTAAAATGATGCTTACAAATTATACTGAAGTTTCCTACACCTTTTTATCTCCATTAGTTTCCGAGTAAATACGTGGGAAAGTAGATGTGAGACACCCTGTATATTTATTACATTGCCGTTAAGGAAATTGGCAATTATAGCGTTCCGACATACTAATAGCTGGCCCAAGTGAAGTAATTTGAAACCTAATACCTTGAATTATTGAAATTGATGTTATCATTCTCTAATATATAATATACATGTAATTAAAACTATATAAATCAAGGTTATAGTAATATTGAATTGCATGTTATCGAAAGATCTCATTTGACAAAGCAGAAACACGCAACGAAATGTGGTTATAGGTAACTAGAATTGAATTGACATTCCAGAATACGAAATATAGAGAAAAAAAAATTAAAGTTGTACCCAAATAGTTTTAAATATTCATAAATACTATTTTTATGTGCATGATATTTAGAAGAATGTTAAACGGTAAATTCCTATATTGCAAACGGTGGAAGATTTAGTTTATTAGAAAATTATATAGAAAAAGAAGTAAATATGTGCGATAATTAAATAAAAGAAGGAAAAAAAGAAGAAGAAGAATGTTAGGTACAGAAGAGAAGTAAAGAAGTTGAGATATCTGAAGAAGAGAATAAATACCATCAGCATTTCCGTATGCTCCGGATTCGGCGAGTCCTTCGCCATGATAGTCACCGTCACCGGTATATTGGCCGTTGTCCAAGGCATTGTTTCCGCCATTGTAAGCTCCTGGATTATAGGCACCTGGATTATATGCGCCTGGGTTGTACGCACCTGGATTGTAAGCTCCCGGGTAGGCGGCTGCGTTCGGAGCAGCGGCTAGCGCTGGGTTGTTACAGTTCGGATAGTTGGGGCAAGCTTGGGGACTGACGCCAGCGGGGAATTGGTGAGCCGGTACGCCACCGGCGAGTGGTCCGTGCCATGCTGCCAAGGTGGCGGAGAAAGCACAAGCTAATACTGCCTGAAACGAAAATTTGAATATTTCATTGTATAGAATAGAAATTTTTTGTTTGTTCTTGCAATGTCAACTTTAACGTTGCTTTAGTTTAATTATAGTTCAAATAGGTTCAAGTAAAAAGTCAACCTCACACGCAATGGTAGAAACCTAATACCAAAGTATGTGTTGTGTGGATCTGTCAAAGTACGACAAAAAGAACACTGACGTTAGACAGCGTATTTTCTTAATAAAACACATTAAGACTTATGACCGAATTTTTACAGGCTGAGCAGATAACGCCAACTTCCACATATTTCCATTTTGAGAATAAATTCTATAAACAAATAGATGATTTTGCTGTGGGTGCATCAATATCAAGTGTTGTCGCACAGCTTGTATTAGAGGATTTAGAAGAAACAGCAATAAATAGCTTAAATTTCAAACTTAAACTGTATAAGTGATATGTAGATGATTGTATACTTATTTTACCAAAAAATAAAAATAAATTCAATATTATTAAAATTCAACATGTACCATTCGAAATAGTTATTTACATTAGAATACAGTAGGTGTTATTTATAGTGCGAGAATTCAGTTCAGGCACGAGCCGAAGGCGATTGCATGAAAGAATTCGAGCGCTCTAAATAACCTAACGCACGGCGTTTGTATTAAATATTTTGGCTTTGGCGAAAATATTTAAATATTTAAAATTTTATTCAAAAAAAAATATGCCGGTGTCGATAGATGCGGATTAGTACCTACCACTATAATTTAACAACTATACTCTATGTAAAAGTGAATGTTGGCCCTGATGATTTTTCGATGATTAAAGCAGCAATAAAAAACCAATAAATGTTTTTTTCTCACTAAATTAAAGGAAATGATGCATATAATACATTGGAAGCAACTGTGAAATGAGAAAAAATGCAGTGCACGTTTGCGCAGGGTGGTAAAATGAACCTACTGCTGCGGTGGCTGACAGGTAATGCTATGTTTACAGTTGAATAGGTCAAAAGTACAATTTACTTTGTAGATGGAAGAAAATAATAAAATAAGCTATTTAGATATTACACTATCAGTGGCGGTCCGTGCTTACATCATTGGTCGGTTATTACAATGATCTAACTTCTTCGTATAACTTCGTAACATACGTAACATAGAAACATATGTGACGAGAGCATACGAAAAACTTCGATCATCGTAATAGCCCTCCCTGTGACATATGTACGAACCGCCGCTGTACCATATCTACATAAAGAAAATAATAACATATACACAACTTTGTATAACAAAATAATATTCCATAAATTAAATTTTAAAACAAAGATCACATTGATTATATAACAAAATAAAAGAAATCCATAAACCAAATTTAAATAACAATTCACAAGTTATAACACTTCCATACATAAAAATTTATCAGAAAAAAGGAAATTTTATATTAAAATTCAACAGCTTTAAAAAAAAACATGAAATTATTAATGAACACAAATTTAATTTCAATAAAACTTCAATTTCACCTAAGGAAAGTTATTATGCAAAACAACAACTGGAAATTATTTATATAAAAAAAGAAAAACATAATGTCATTTATGGAGTCGACGATTTAAAATAAATAATTAAAATAAAAGAAATAGATACTTTGCATATTGTTTCTCGGCAGGTATGTTTACCAAAAAATACAGTTAAACAAAAACAGCTGCATTGAATTCAGGTTTCAAAAGACAGGCTCTTCAATAATATTTCATTTATTTAAATTAATGTCCTTTTACACGAATATTAAATTTATATGTTATATATCAATGACGTAACTATTAAGTACATAGTTAAGTAAAAAAAAAATTAAGAAGGAATGGAAAAGTATATTGTTGCAAAATAAATAATAATATTGGCTAAACAATAATTATTGTAATACAGATGAAAGCTGTAAACACGAATAAAACGAGTATGTGCAGTTCACTGCCTCGCCTTTATAGTCAATTATTTATAAACAAATTTGAAACTGGTATGAAAACAGACACTTGATTTGATTTACTGCAGCTTTTCCTACAAAATGAAACTCACAATTCGAACCTATTAAATTCACAGCAGAAGAAGAGGTGAACATCAAAATTTCGTTCCTAAACAGCTGAGTTATAAGAAATAATACCAAAATAGAAATAGACATTCATAAGAAAGACACCAACACTGATCATCACGACAGATTAACAATATTACGGGTAGCACAAAGTTGCCTGCATCAACTTTTTAATTAACAAATTAATAAAGTTTCCACTTTACAAATGCGGATCTAAGAGGTACATAAAAGAACAAACAAAATAAAATATCAAAAAAGGATAATTTAGAGGCTCGAAAGTTTCCAAAATTTTTCGAATCAGCGAAAGTCAAACAAAACACACTCATATTAAATTACAATAATGAACATTTATTTAGATAAAGTTTAGCGAAAAGTTATCTAACTGTTAGAACTTGACAGAACTTGCATTAGTAATGGCGTTGGCATACTTTCATTGTTACCGAAATACACAATAGAAAACTTGCCAAGCTAAATTAGAACAGCAAGCCATGTCTAAAGAAAAAGAATTTTGTGAAACTCTCCATCTTTGGATACAAGGGCTAATGTGAGAAGGAACTTACTAAAAGACATTTTGAATTAGTAACAGTAATAAGTAATGGGGAGAATTACGTTCTAGTGGACACCGAACTGTCTTTTATTGAGTAATTGAATGGTAAAAATTGCATTTTAATAAAATCAACACATTAAGAGATAATGGCACTAGTGTGAAAGAAATGGTTGAAAGATATTTTTAAATAATAACAAAAAATGACAACAATTAACAGAAAAGTTATGGTTGGAAAAAATTAAACCATTTTAGGTTAAATTATTAAAGAAGAAGAGCCATTAATTGCGAACAATGTAATGCTCAACTTAAGTTTCGACATATTAAACTTCAATAAAATATTAACGAAAGTGCTACTGATAAGTAACGAATTAAAAAAATCTATTGCATTAAAATAAATTGCCGAAAATACGTTATTAAATCTTCAGTGTTTCCTGGACTTGAAATAAAGCCTTGATTAGTATTCAAAATATTTTAATTACTTGAACTTGCTTTAGATAAAAAGTAGAGCCGTTATTTAATAATCCACATAAGACACTCCAATAATAGGTATCCAAAAAATGTTGAAAAATTTTTCACTTGCCATCACTACTCTTGTTTCCCCTAATTCTCAAATAAAAGAAATTTCACTGGAGAACTTACCAGTTTTACAAACATGTTGATGTATTTCTGCTAAATTTCACAGTGACAATTAATTCAAAGGCATTGTGTTTATATACCTAAACCACACCCTATACGGCCGTTCTAGGGAAATGTAACAAGAAAAAGTAATTTTAATCCCACACATACGTAATGTGGCATAAAATATAGAGGGGAGTACTAGACATGCTCTTACGGCGTGTGCCTACATTTTCTTAATAATGGAAATTGCTCTCCTAGCACAAAACTTGATTCTAATAAATTTGCTCTCCGTTGTTGGTTGTCGCGGTAGAGCCCAAGGTTCCGTGCACCTCATTGCCATGGTAAATAAATTAGAAAAAAATGTGCGAATGCATGATAAGGAAACCTACTAGATGCCTTCTGTAGGTGAGGCTTTCCTGGTTTGACGGGAGAATCGCCGAGATGAGGGACCTCGATTAAGAAGGATGATTCATTTTATTCTATTCTTGAGTATACAAGTCTGTTAATTTAAATCGCCGCTGAATGGTATTTATGGCATACAGGGTTGAATATTTTATTGTGCGATAGAATAACGTTTCAATAGAAAGTGTACATAGATGAAAACGTTTGTAATTCTGATTGAATTGAATAAATATTTCTTTAGTTAATATTATCTATGTATTTGTGGCTTGCAGCATAATACCTGCTTTGGAAGACTTCAAACTAATACCAATAATAGTGACGCAGAAGTATTTTGATAATATTAATAATAGGTAGTTACAAACAGATACTTGCAAGTTCTAAATTTTTGAGTTTGTGTATTATTGTGCGTCAAGTATAGTGAAATATACAGTGCTATTATATACATCGCCATATTCTTTTTGGATTGGCAGTTTTATTAATTTAATTTTAATATTTGTATGCAGCAAATTAAGATTAACCATGTTTATTTTACAAAACATTCTAGCTCTAGTTGAAACGTATTAAAATGAGTTCAAAAGTTATGTGCGCCATAATGATGATTTTTGGAAGCCAATTTATACCTTTGTGATTTCTAAAGTATTTGCAATAGAAACAACAACTTTTCTTTGGGCACTATTGGGGACTATTTTTTTCAACATATTTCCATATACAATGTCGATTCTACTTATAAACACCTTTGAATCCATCTTTTTAGTGGTCTTCCCACATTCCCATGGATAAAAATCAGAATATGCCTTGTTCACGGATATGAAATAAAGCCGTAGGTTCCCATGTGAATGCGATGTTTGGTACATACGTAAAAAATCCCTGCCGGCGGAGGTTGTAACCCTTCGAGTTCGGCAAAATTTCAATGGGAATGGTACGATACGTCAATGAATCTCTGTATCTAGAAGTGTCAAGGCGTATTCCACAATCCAAAGCTTCGTTTAGCAACAAACAAACAATATTCTTCTCAGGTTGTCTGTCTTAAATTGATTAGCTTGTAATTAAGGGAACGTGGGGTTATTGCATAGAGCGTATTACATTATTTTAAAGTAGCAGAGTTCTTTTCACCGTGTGGGTCAACTCACTTTACTTTTGTGAGTTAAGGTGCGAGCTACTCACTACGAACGATAGAACTAGCTAGCCATAAGTTCGAGATTGACGAGTAGCTCGTAACTTAACTCACAAAGCTGAAATGAAGCTGAGACAGACGGTGAAAAGTACGCTATATACTAATCTTTAATATAATCAAAGCTTTAGTTGAGTGTAGGCTTTTGTGGCCGTAATTCATGATAAATAGGTCTTTTGGATGTTGTCGCGTTTTCGCTGCTCTAAAGACATCTTTAGAAAAATTCTGAAGAAGATGACAGTATGATCAGCGAAACGTCAAACCAAAAAGCAATAACGCAATAACATCTAAAAGACATATTTACTAATCACAACCTTATTTGCCAAATTGAAGTTTGTTTGTTGGTTGGAAAGAAATAAAGTTGCACCTATGTAGATATGTCTAACGACAAGTCATAATTATAAACCTTAACTTATAATTAAAATTATTTGAAATCTAGGTAGCATTAACTGTTTTTTTTTTACCTGATCGTATACTAGGTACTATTAGGTACTACATGCATTACATACAGTATTGAGGATCATTAACACCGTCATAATGTGACGATTACAGTATGTTAATGCAGTTATCTTTCATATACCACATCATCACGTTCTCTTCACCTTTTCACGTCCCTATTCATTGTTTCACATATAATAACTCAAGGATAAAGATTTTTTTTTCCACGCACAGATAGTTCCAACCCAACCCAGGCGCATTACTAATCATAAGCATTAAACACATATAATTAATTTTTACCAGGGAATGCCACCTTATACAATAAGTAACAGTACAAAAGTACACGCATACCATACTTTTACCTTTGATTTTGTTTTACTGATATAGGTACGTACTCCAACAATTGAATTGTTGAATACATAATCCACACATGAATGAGAATCTATGAAAACGAATCTATGTAGATAGACGGACGAGTAGCCTCATAAATATGTATTTATTACTGACGGGAGCATCGCCCATAGCTGGTATGGAAGTTCATTGTTTTGTTTTGAATTGCATAACATGTTGTATATTATTAGTACTGACAATGAGTTAGTAGAAGGTATTAGTTCTTTTTTTTTGTGCATATACAGTGTGGTAACCACTTCAGGAATAAAATTAGTTTTCATGTTATCGTAGAGAGGATATATTCGAATTTACAGTTAATTATTAAAACCGGAATGCGGCCACATGATTCACATTTAAGATACTGGAAATTTTTTTTTATAATTTAAGGGATATCTAATATAATATTTTATTGTCGGCTTTAAGTATCAATATTTATAGTTGCGGTGCACAAGTATCTTCTATATTATACATTATATAATAATATAATAATAATAATATATATATATATTTGCCTTCCAAAATGTATAAGAACAGGCCAGTGTCAAAAATACAATAAAGCATTCCATATAGTCCATACATTACGTTATTAACAGTAATAGATAATTTACTAACTTAAGATTTCTTATCAAGGTATTCTTGAATTGTATAAAATGTATTCTCGATTAAATACTTGCGTAGCTCAATTTTTGTTTTCTTTTCATTAGCAATTTCTTTAATGTAATTTGGAAGGGCATTATACGCCGAAATAATTCTATAAAAAGCTCCTTGTTTATATCTAGAAAGACTGTGGGAAGGTATTACTAGAAATCGGTATGTCAGGTAGCCATGCCAGATGAAATATCACGATTGCGGCTAAACAGATGCTTATTAGATAGATAAAAGCATACCAAGTTATAAATGTATAGACATGGTATGGTTTACACGCCGTTTTACTGGCTTTATGCATCATGCACCTAATTATCTTTTTTTGCAATACAAAAACTCGCTGAGCATAGGTTGGTGAACCCTAGAAAATCAGACTATTATAACCTGGACTGAATATGGCCGAAGTACAATGTTTTAAGGGTATCTAAACTAACCGTATTTCGGATTTTATAGAAGCCGTAGCAATACAGACTCAGTTCCACACACACGGACTCTACCTGATCTTCCCAATTCGGTTTAGTGTCCAGTACTACATCTAAATATTTTACTGTGTTTTGAATCATAAAAGTATCGCATAATCTTTGTTTGTAGCATAAAGTTGTAAATATACTTTAATGCGCTCTAAGATATAATTTCTATGATTGTTTAAATAAAATACAGGCCAAATAAAAACAAGAACTCATACTTGAGATTTTTATTAAAACAAGAAATTATAATTTTGGAAAGAAAAATGTCATAACAGTAGCTTTTAATACTGAGTATTGCCACCTCTGGCTCTTATGACCGCTCGCATACGGTTTGGCAGAGATTCGATTAAGCTCCGTATATAAGTCTGATCCAAATTCTCCCACTCGTCACGGAGAGCATTTGCTAGTCCATGCAGGTCGGCTGGGGCAACATTTTGGGTTCGTATCCGTCTGTGAAGGAGGTCCCACACGTGCTCGATAGGGTTCATGTCCGGACTTACCGCAGGCCAATCTAAAACTGGAATACCAACATCGTTAAGGTATTCCTGGACGATTATTGCAATATGCGGTCGTGCATTATCGTGCATTAACATGAATTCGTTTCCCATAATTGGCGCATATGGTACTACATGTTCTTCTAAAATGTCCGTTATATACCTGTGGGCAGTCAGTGTACCTCTGTCTACTGGTACTAACTCTGTACGACCTGTTAAACAGATGCCTCCCCAAACCATAATAGAGCCACCAGTGAAATTAGATCTAGGTCTGATATTACACTGCGAATAGCGCTCACCGTCTCGTCTGTACACTGAGATACGCCTATCTGAGGTGTAAAGACCAAATCTTGACTCATCTGTGAAGAGTATATTGGCCCAGTCATTAATGTTCCAATTTACATGTTCTCTGGCAAACCTTAAGCGAGCCACTCGGTGGTTCCTAGTGAGACGAGGGGCTGTTACAGCTACTCTAGCTCTTAATCCACTCTGTCGTAACCTATTCCGAATAGTTTGAGTACTCACACGAGTATTTCTGACTCTAGCCAAGTCGTTCTGCAATTGTCTCGCAGTTACATGTCTTCGACGTAATGCTTGTAGTAGTAAATAGCGGTCATCTTGGCGAGTAGAACATCTTGGACGACCTGGTACAGGTCTTTTACTGTAAATGCCTGTTTCCCTATATCCGGCTACGGCTCTAGAAACACTTGACTGATTGATGTTCATCAAATTAGCAACGTATGCTTGAGATCGTCCATCTTCGAAGCAACTATAGCAGCCACTTGTTCTGAAGTTAAATTGCTCATTTTAGTTTTAAAAGCGTTGGTACAGAACTCTGACTTCGCACTTTAAAATTTGTCCGTATAGGAAGACTTTCAATAAACAACTGAACAAACCTTACACATATGCATTTTTCTAAATGTGTTCTTTTAGAAAAAAAAAAGTAAAAACGCTAAGTTCCATTATTTTGTTAGTGTTTTTATAGTTCACATACACGAGGCAAACTTTTTGTGAACGTATAAAAATATCTTGGTTCATAAATGCCCTTTTTTAGTTTATGCGATACTTTTTTGGCGGAGTGTATATACTGTTGAAATTTATGTAACTATCTAAAATTACAGACCTTTTAAACATAATCTAATATTACATTTGAAATGTACTAAATTATATCTGAATTTGTCATTATTTGTAGAGACACTGCAATTTGCTGAAAAAAATATTTTTGGGTCGACAATTTTTGTTAACCCTTTTTGTTACTGTGTATACTCATGTAGAGGTAAGGTTAAAATACATACTATATTTTCTAAAGTGCGTTTCGCATGACTCTCTACAATTGACACTCGCTATATATACATGGAATTACATATATATGCGCTTAAGACATTCCCCAACAGTACCACCATAAGATAGTTCACTATGCACGTTGCTGAAAGTAAGGAAGAAGTGTCATTTTTTTTTAAATTACGTACTTGATAAGAAATTGTATTAAAGTTATTCATAATTTGTGAAATATTTATCCACAAGAATTCTTAATTCCTAGTAGGGACGTCTTCTATAAAGGCACAATGGCGAAGGAATTGATCTACATCTGTATTAGGCGTGGTGTGCCATTGTAACCGCACCCTTTATGTATTGATTGAAAGTTTATTAGATACACCTGCCATTTATTAATTCCAAAGTTCTTTCTCTGTTACAGTATATGAATGTAGGAAAAGAGCCTTGATAGTTATTATAAATTTATAGAAAATGTCACGTGCTCACTCTGAGACTATCGTTTGAAACCATTAAAAACCATTTCTCTTTCTTCTGGTCACAATTTGTGATTTATTTCATATTTATGACATATTGTTTCTATCAGAAATAAGTTTCTATAGAAGTTATTTCAGGATTATGTCCTTTTCTGACGACAAAGAGGTAATCTTATTAAGGGAGTTCGGTACTCAGAAAATAGAAAATAACACCGTTGTTCTGTTTGGGAGGAATGATATTGCTTCTAAACAGAATAGTATCTAAATAGTAAAATAAAATTATGGGGAAATGGAAATACTAAATATAGTAAAACAGAATAATTGGTATCTTAAATTCGGCAAATATGCATATACCTAAACAAAGATTCCAAAAGATAGCAAATATTATACTGGAAACTTCAAACGTTGAAAAGTATTTTCCACATTGAAGGAACATTGATCTCATCTAGCATTCATCTGACTTTATACATTTTGATACATCTTTTTATAATAGATTATTTAAGCCCTGATGCACGCGATTTTTGAAAAAAAATTAAGGGATGACAAATAAGAGAAGAAGTCTGTAATTTCACATGGATATTATTTGTCAAAAACATTCTTCAGAATTTGGATAATAGTATAGAGACACAGAAAGTACAGTTGTATTGAATAATTAATTAATTCCCTATATGCTGTTCTTCTAATAGCAAATAGATTTCATATGTTAATTACAATCATTTCCACAACCAAATTATCCAATGTTTCTTTTGTGAATTCAAGGTGATGTGTAGAAATTAGAATGGGCGTAGGTATGTGTTAATAGATGATAGAGGAAATTAATTTGAGTTGTTTCTATATTGGTAAATTGATTTATGTACATGAATTGATTACTTGTGTAAAACAACTTAGCTGCAGAATCGCTGTAGGTAATAAAAACAATCGCTGTATTTGAATAATAAACTAAATCAAGAAAAAAAAAGCATGTTTTGCACGGCGTTAGAAACGAAACCACTAGATGAATCATGATCATGATTTGAAATGCCAAAGAGTTGTAACCACATGCTATATTTATCGCCTTTATAAATCAATGCAAATGCAATGCATCGATGTTTAATCAAAAATATACTACAACATTATAATATGGTAGAGAAAATTTATTGAATAAATTTAAACACAATTAAAATTGAACGTTGAAACTCTTCTACTATCGAACAGAAAAACCAAAGAGCAAGAGAATGTTATCCATTAAGGTACATTCAAAAATGGCAGCGCCCCAGTACCAGATAATTTAACCTTGGATGCAATGAAGATCTTGATGAAAGCGATCTCGGAGGATCTATTAAGGAGTTTAAACCTGACACTGATGTAACAGCTATTTCCGGCAGAGCTTCAAAATTGCCGTTTTAGGCCGTCTTAGGAAAAACATTCGAGCGAATGATGAAGAGTAAATTAGATTTTGAATGGAGGAAAGGGGATGGCTTTCGAAAAGACTATTTGATTTTATACAGGGGAGAACAAGAGAGTTAGAGCTTTTAGGAATCGTAACTAAATGGACGTTCAAAATGTTTTCAATTCATTTTGGAATGCAGTCATAAATGTAATGCAAATATTTACTAGAAAAGAAATTATCTTTAACCCTAGGTCTTGAATTGAACATTGTAAAATATTATATGCGATGGCGTGGAAAATATATCATAATATCATACATTGATGGCAATATCCGTAATCACCTTGTTTGTGGAAGAGAAACAAAGTCTATTCCTCTAGAAAAGTGGGCAAGCAGAGCAGTATAGCGAGCAACGTAGCAATTTCTTGTAGGTAAATGTGTAATTGTAGCAGCAGGAGTCTACGTCATCATACTTTGTATGCTATTTATTGTTAGTGTTCCTAGTTATCATGGTTATCACTTTTGTATATGATCACAGGGTCAGCTTAGGGCTCAGACCCCAGTTGCTTTTACCCAATTTTCTGCACTTGTCCAAGGGGATTTGTTGATTTGTTGCTTGTTTTTAGGATATCTGTTTCACATGCATGTAAGTCTTTAGTAGCTCGTTTCTTTTAACGTACGGATATTTTCCCAGCAAAAAAAATATATTTTATTGCAGATTCTGGGTTTTCAATTTTCACGATTGTCAGAGGATCTTGGAAATGCGCTCTGTAACGCAACCTTTTGCAAGTGTCCCTTCTGCAGAGGTAAATTTATGTGACGAAAAATAGAGTGTCCGATAGAGGAGGTTTCACTGGACTAAGGATGAGAGTCGAGTTGTTAATTTCCAGACTTGGAAAATTAATTGACGGTTTTTGTTTTATTTTTGCACAGAGCCTTGCTAATAAATATTTCTTTATTACGCATTTACAATTACTTAATCCGTGTAATTTATATATAGATTTTACTTATATTATCATTCAATTATGGCAGAATACCCAATTCTGTCCTACTTCACCCGGAAGTATTCTAATTGTTTTAATGTTAGTATTCCTATTATTTTCATTTTTCTTTTATTTGTTTGTGTTTAATAACAACACTGCTCGTTAGCTTTGAGTTTGAATAAAAGGATTCGCAAAACATTGTTTTAAATGCAGTAAAATGGCAGTGCAATCAAATTTGTCCTTTATGACTTGGACATCATATTTTTTATAGGATATCCTTTAATTGTTGAATGCTAATGTTACATAAAATTTCTACCGCAACAGCTATAATTTGATGTGCTATGTATCCAATGAACGTTATATATGTAGGTTAGGATAGAGTAATAAAGATGAACGAAAGAACTAGTTCTATTACTCTATCCTAACCTAGCTATAATTTGGTTGCAGCAGGGTAGTTTAATAGTGATAGTAATATAGAAAGGGTTCTCATGAAATTCTCTTATATCTACATCTCTGGGCATGGCAAGTAGGTATATATCTACTATAAATGCTCGTTGATACATATGTTCTACCCACGTATAATATATTTTTGTATCACACACATATTGTATAGGTACACAGTTGTCAAATGACATTGGCTCAAACATTCTCTTCGCATGACTTTTGCATTTAGGTCATAAAAAAATCGCAAAAAAACCATAATAATTTCAGTTTGAAGGTGTACACACACGTATGAATGTATAAAGGCAAACAGAAGTAAATTTAAACATATAACACTTTCTACAATACTTCATATTTCACCGGACGCGTGTGTTCCTTTTTGTGGGAGTTCGCAAGGAGTACGGAATTTGTCCTTGCCTTTAAAAACGCCGTACGTTCAATCTTTTGTGTAACAGAACTCGGTCACCGAGACATTAAGGTCATTGTTAACCGATATACACGCTGATTTACGTAAAGTTCGTGATTTTGTCTATGTTCCGCTTGATGAAGCTTTCAATACTGAACGGCGGCGACTGCGACAGACGTAATCTGGTTATGCGGTTGTTAGTAACCGCGCTGAACAATGCGGAAGACATGCGAGTTAAGTTATTTAGGCGTAACGAGTGTACGGAGTTATTATCGCGATCACTACAAATTCGAGGGTGTAACGAAAATTACTAAATAAACACCCCCGCAAATTACGTATACGCGATATATGTAGCGATATTTGTTGCAAATGTCCAAGCCTTAATTGTAATAAAGGGGATGTTTATGTTGGGTTCTCATTAAGGAACGTTTTCATTATAGTCTTAATTATGTTTAATAGTGCACGTATTTCTTATTTATCGTCTTTAACAACAATTAGATATCAACCTACTATTAGTTATTGCTTAATCTGGCAATTTATTGCATCTCCGTTTGTGATCTTAATGACGATTAATTGATAATATTATAAGTATATGTGGTTATATGCAATATTTTATGTGAAAATAAGTAGATATAGTAGGAGTGAATATAATAAGTTTTCGTTAAGGGGTTCAGTGTTTTAGCATAATTTAATTGACCTGATGTAAGTATTTTGATTCCTTTTTTATTGGGAATATACATTGGTCTATATAAATAAAAACTAACTCATTATTTGCCAATTGTTTTTTTTTAATTATCTATGCAACGCTTCGTTGGATGATTATCAATATCATCAGGCATTCTGTGGGGAAGTAAAAATATAATCATATTTTTTTACTTGATGATTTCAAACATTCAAACAATTAACTTCTAGACTGTTTTTTTTTTCAAATTGTGCAGGCGCATTTCTAGAATTTTTCAAGTGAAAACGGAGAAAAGCATTTTCTTTTCATTGATTGAGTATCAAAACTAAGTCTTCTTCTACTTAGTAGGCAGTTATAAATGTGTTTGAATTAATTAGACGTTATATATCGGGTTTCCCAAAAGTTCCGGGACAGTCGTATATCTCGAGAAATACACATCGAATCAAAAAATAACAAAAAAAGACACTCCTTTAATAATTTTCAAAAACCTCTCTAAGACACCAAACACAAGCCTCCACCTCCAACCCCAGGGGGTATGACAGGCGGCAACTTTGATATCTAACAAGGAAACCCCATCTTTTATTGCAGATTTCACAGGGAGAAAAATGTAGGAAATTTTACTACAATTGTCAGCATTTATACTACACATTGTAGTACATATAGGGACAAGTACAATTTGTAGCAATGTTTACCATCAAATTGTAGCACTAAGTTTGTAGTATTAATTCTTACAATTTGTATGAAAAACAAGAATGAATAGTTAGTTTTGCTTCAATAACGTTGTAACAACTTTTCTATATACTGGTGGCCATAAATTAACACCTGTTGTAGTAATATTTATTCAACTCATTATTTTAAATTATTATAATTTTAGTTTCAGTCGCCTGTAGCACTTCTAATATTTTTATCATTAATTCTGTAATTTATCGTTAAAGTTTCATTTCATTGTTAAAAGGATCAAAGTAGGTAGTAAAGATACACTATGTTAACAAACTAGAAACATATATTCTTAAACTAAGCAATTTCACAAATAACAAACTTTTACATAACACAAATACCTATTTAAAACAAAACAGCAGTCTTCTGTTCTACTTCCTAATTTATTTATTATAATTTTACTACACTACTACGCTACCGCATCGCGGACGTACCCTCTCCGAAGCTGCAATCGGCAATCGTATTCTACTTTCGGTAATTTTCACATTTTCTTCCATTGACAATTGACTATTAGTACTATTACATCACTAGGTAAGTGCCTGAAGACGGTTTATTAACTGAAACTACCACAGTCGTATAGTAAGATTGTAATAAGTAAATTGGGAAGTATATTAAAACATCAAGAGAGCACTATTCTTCACAACCGTACCTAACACAGGTAAAATCAAAAAGGACAATTGCAGTGAAGTACAGATGTGTATTTCAGTGTCGCGTGATATAGAACGCCAATCGTCGATGAGCTTGTCAATGCAATTTGGTGCGTTATGTAAATGTAATTGGGGATGTGCAAAACAGCACTATTCCCGTTATATCTGTTTTCATCCATTCCATGTCGAACAATGATAGAAGATTTTGTATTTGAATATATAGCCACATTAAAAACAACTACAATCTCTCCAACTATAAACATAAAAAAAAACCTGATTTAAATTATTAATTTCAACGTACACTGTAGAAAAAGTCGAACTTATTAAAATAAAGAATGTATCAAATATTTGTTCACCAGACATTCTAATATGCATGTATATTAAGTGTATAGAAGATTATTTTTATTACGAATTATAATTGCCTGAAATAAATATGTATATTTTTAAGTGCGAAATGGGATGGGTTTTAAACATATAGTCTTTTTTATTATATGATCTTGTGGCTTTATTAGCACATTGTTGTGCAATGGTAGATATCACAGTAAGGTACTAGTAAAAATATATAGGTACTGACATTGTGAAATAATTACAGAATGTGTGCTAAGTTTTCCTACAATAGAGTATCAATTTTTGCTACTTCCAAATATATACAAATTTTAACAAAATTGTGTCACTATTTCAAACAAAATTGATCCTACAAACAGCTGTGAACTTTTCCTACAACGGCTCGTATTAAATGATAAACGTATACGTTAGAGCCCACTTGGTTGTATTACTTATTTCTACAAAATCGTTAGTACTGCGCCATGTAAGTTTTTACTACACGGATTTCTCTCAGTGCAAGCCTCCATCCACCTTCAGCCCTAGGGGGTGTGACGGGCGGCAACTTTGATATCTAAAAGGAAAATCCCCATCTTTTATTGCAGATTTGGATACCATGTATCAAAATACGAAGGTTTCTTCTGAACCATTTTTTTTATTCTTGATAGATCTCGTTGAAATCAGCAAGAAATGATTTTGAGCATTTCAGTATATTCATTCACGGTCTACCTAGTGATGCAGACACACCTCATTGATTTCGGGATACTTCGGGGCATTTAAGTAAAATCATTTACGGTCTGTTTCTTGAAATGGACACATCTTATTCCGTTATTTTTTAGAGTCGTTATTATTTAATAGTCGGTGCAATTTACATAAATAGCAACACTTACTGCACGAGAAACGTTTGATTTTTTAATGAAGTTTGGTTGGTAGGAGTGGAGAAGGACGTAGGAGATCCTTTCAACGAAAACTTTATAGTTGGGATGGTTAGAAACTCGAAGTTAATGGTAGAAAGAATTATCAGGTTTCGAGATACAGACAGCGTTAAAGATTTACCGAGTTCAAGAACACCAAATACAGCTTCGAATGAAGACAATCATTGAATGTATTATTATGATTCACAGAAGATCCTCACAGTACTCTTCGGAGGTCTTCTGAATTTCATCAAACAAGTAAATTATCAATTCATAGAATATTGAAAGGATCGTCCCGGGTGGGACAATAATGGACAATATATTTTTTCATAACCTGTAAAAATACATAATAATCCATCTTCAGTTAATGGACAATTTTTTTTCCTTTTTCTACGAAAGTAACTACACCGGTAATGGATGAGAAGAAAATATTTTATGTTCAACTCATGCACTTGAACTAGGCTTTTTAGGTAATGATCCGTGTTAAAGTGCGCCGAGCCGACTTCTTTCTTGCACAAATGCTATGATTGTAAGTAGTAAGTATGACATTCAGACGCTGTGGTTCGAATCAGCCATCGAGAGCTGCGCTACGCTAAAATTCAATCGCACATTCATCACGATTTCTTAAATCACCGAAAAGTTTTGCTTGAAGACGCCTTCTAGTGACGTTTGTTGTGTCACTACAGAACTAAAATTTTATTTAAGATATGTTGAAGTATTTTATAGAAAGTAAGTTAGTATACAAAAGATGATAATAACATTGTATTTTTTCTTCAAGCTTTTGTTAAAAACAAAAAATGGTACTTCTAGAGGCGAATAGGGACAATTTTTAGAAATTACAAGAAAGTGGAACAAAAGTTTGCCAAAACCATAATTCCCGATCTTTTTAAGTCTTCTAGAATCCGAGGAGACATATAAAATACCAATATCGACTTTATAAAGACAGCAAGAGTCAAATGAAAAAATAATTTGGCGAAACAATCCTCATAAACAATGTGGAACAATATTTTGTGCAGCTTATAGTTTAGGCAGGAGAATGGGGCTATCCGTTTGATGAATTGGATAATCGATGCGCTGTTAAAGGGTATTTTGACAGAAAAGGCGTAAAAGTAAGAAATTTAAAGATAATCTACCAGGTCTGGACCGGGCCAATTCTTTTCTATACTGCGGCATAATGATCTCCTCACGCAGAGGCTCTGCGAAAACGTTAAACTTTGATAATCTTCAAGACGTTTTAAAAAATGTACAGCTAAACTCCGTAGTAAATTACAGCGAAACATATTACTTTTTGCATTTTTTGGGACTTGTACATAGGTATCATATAAAATATTTTTTTTACCATTTCTGTACCGTGCGATTCACTTCTTTTGAAACATAATTGATCTACTGACGTAGATAAATTATATATATATATTATAGTTGAGAAGATTATTTTTCTTCACTGAGGAACTAAGAGCAGTACACAGCAAACACGGTGCCTTAACAACATTTTTATGTGAACGCCTGTCATAAATTATTTATAACCACATATATATTTTGCAGATATGTACACCTTATTTAGAGTTGTGGGAACTTTTCAAGAACTTAATATTTATTTCTGGAAATATTTATACTGGACATGTAGATATTATACACAAAATGATATGTTTTAGTTATATCAGAATATTATTTATTGCAAAAATATTATAATACAATATCCAGTATTCAAGCTACACCATATCCGTATTAGTATCCTTTTTTTATATATGTATATGTGTTTAAATAATATTTACAGAAACCATTCTCTTCTAGGTTAACGCCTTAGGGATACAGTACAATATTTCAATGTTCTTTCAGTGCAGACCTTGATCCAACGTAAGGTTCCTTCAAACGCATTTTGTTGTCACATACTTCTTTGTCTGTTGTTTTAATGTTGTTGATATCTCTACAGCGTTAAATGTTTGTCGAAGGATTCCGATGTGGGCAATTCTAATCATTTCCTTTATTTTAATTACCTATACTGTTGAATTACTAATTTTCACAGTCGACTTACCAATTCTCCATTCAGGAACGGATGTGCTTATTATCACATACGATCTTAGATGCTAGTTCGAACTATATGGTTGCATATAAACGTAGGAAATGACAATAAGATAGTTTATACGATAAATAAATCACAAAACGGAGAACAAAGTCAGATTACAAATTAACCGAAGCAGTGTAAAAAGTACGTGCAGTAATTTTTGTTTTACAGAATACAAGATTATATCATATTTTTTTCATATCAATCGCAAAATTATTAACACTTCATTAACAGCGTCACTCAATACAGTGGCATAGATAAAAAATTGGATCTTCCGCGAAAGTTGTAGGGGGCAACCTAATGATTTTATACTAAAGTACAGATTTAGGTTTTAACTTTAAATTGTTGTTTGCATCGGCATTAAAGTGCTTGTAATACAGTTATCTTTATTCTTCGCTGCTGTCGTTTAGAAGTTTTCATTTGTTTTTTTTTTAAGTTTTTGTCAGTATAGACATACTAATCGCGCAACTCATTTAAGACAGCAACGGTTATCTGAAGTTAGAGATGAAAGGAAAGATCATTTAATCTAACAAGAGATATTGTTATAGGTATATATGTATATCCATTTATCCATCCCACAGAATATTAAAAATCAAAGGCCGTTAGAATATAATTCAAATTTAAATTTAAAAAAAGACTTTTCGGACGTTATATTGGTTTCATGCTAACATAACTCTACCTGGCTCCTATAGTCTTGATATTTTAAGGTAAAAACTGTAGAAAAGAATGTAATTGAAAGTTTGCTTATAACTTTATAATAAATAGAAAGTATAATATGTGTTGAATCTATCTTATTATGTAAGCTCTTGACATGGTCTAATAATCAACATTTATTGATGTAAAATAGAAATTTTTAGGTTTTACAAGACCGCGTGTTGCATTATAAACATAAGTAAGTGTAACACCTAAAAATTTATGAATTTATAATAGAAACCAGTCCTATGAATTGGTGTGGTAATCCTTTATTTACTATTAGAGGTATGTTCGCTGATCTACACCAGTGTATATTTTCTGTTTCTTTCAATACGTATCAGAAGTACGTATCAGACAAAGCATGAAGTATATGTGGATGTACCTAAGCCAATGAATAAACCTAGTTTGTTTGGTTGAAAATTTGAATTTGTTATTAAATTTTTTTGGCCTCTTAACAGTGACAACCAGGTGTTGCAGCGAACATTGGATCTTTGATTGCAGTTCTACTTTTCATTTCAAAAAAGAATATCTACAAAAGTTTTATGGAATTCAATGCTGCATATACCTTAACTCTTAAGCCAAATTTTGTTTTCTTGATAGACACTATGCGATTTCTTTGTATCCAACTTTGTGATACTTCAGTGAACAATTACGTTTCCATTCGTTGATTGTGCAAACTTGCACAACACGTATTCAGCAATTTCTAACAACTGGCCTCTGTATATTCTTCCCCTTTGTAAATATTTTTTCCACCTACATCCTTCCTCTTATAATAGGCATCTATATTACCACCTTCAATTCCATATGTTTCTTCATATTTTTCCTATACATTATATAAACCAAAGATGAAAATCGCTCACTTTCATTTGTAATCTCCGTAGCACGTAGACAAAATATATCTTCAAATTCTAATCCATTGTCGATTTCAAACATCTTTTTTGCATCGTGTTAATTGTTTTTTATCATGGTTATATACTATAACTGCTAGCAAACGATAAATATTACTTCAAACTCGTAGCCTACTTTTATAATAGCCTTGTTTGCGACGTGATTACCAAAATATATTTTATTTAGAAAATTACCCATAAAGTGCCCTTCATTTGGCGAAGGTTTTAATGAATTCATTTTAGAATATATACATACTATGCGCCCTCCTATAAAATAAATAATATACAAGATTATTAAAATTGTTTGGTATCTACTTTTAATTTTTTTGTGATCGTTAATGATGGGCGACGGCAAATAAGTACAAATAGTATTTGCCAGGGATCACTTCTGCGCATATATGTATGCCTTCTTTTTAGTATGTTATGGGTCTTCTAGCCAACATAAGTGTTGTCTCCGCCCTGGTTTTAATTCTCGGAAGTTGACGATTCGAAGTAAGCTTGGAGTCAAGAATAACACCAAGATATTTCACTTCCTCAGACAGCTTTATTTCTTCACTACAGAGCTTGAGCAGTGCGACCATCCAACTTCCTCTCCTTCTCATAAATGCTATTGTGTGTGTGTTTTTTTTTTTTTGAGGGGATCAGTTCTTGGACCTCTGCTATTTATCTTGTTTGTGAACGATGTGCATCATTCCTTTGCAGATGGTGATCTGTTTCAATTTGCTGATAATACTACGGCGGTCATCTCAGGTCGCACGGAGGCAGAGTTGGCACAGGTTGGCAATCAGTACGCTGAAGCAATGAGCACGCGATGTTGCAATAACGGTTTAGAAATTAACCAATCTAAAACATGTATGTTAACATTTAATACAAAACGATGTTTGCCAGATACATCTCCATTAGTACGCTTGAGATCCAAAACTATCCCTGTAACCAATAATACTAAATTTCTAGGCTGTTACATTGACATGGATCTCACATGGAATACCCACGTAGATGCTCTCTGTAAAGAATTGTGTTCTCTTCAGTATGCTGTACGCTAGTTGAAAATTAGTGTCAGTAAGGAACTGCTTTTAACGTATTACCACTCTCATATCTCATCAAGATTGAGATATGGTTTAATGTTCTGGGGCTTATCTTCCCAATTCCCACGATGTTTTATTTTACAGAAGAGGATTTTACGAAGTAAATTCATGTTAAAAAATACTGATACCTAGCGTCCTCTTTTTGTGGGCCATAACTTTAACCGTTTCATACGTAACTGCGATATTAATAATATATATGAGACACGGAATGCCTGTGGGCTGTCGGTTCCGAGACATAGAACAACACTATATGAAAGAAACCCTAGGTTTATATGTATTAAAATCTATAATAAACTCCTTAAAAACTTAACAAATTTAAAGATTGTTAAATTTAAAATATCGTTAAAACGATTTTTAGTTGACAAGTGTTACTACACTGTCTCGGAGTTTTTGACTGAGCCGATTCGTGATTATTGAGTATTTTCTTGTCGGTTATATTGTGTTTTGTATCTTATATAAGTATTCTCATTTATATTTATGTTTTTTTAGTATGTACATACATATGTCTGACAAAGCCTATATCCTATGGATCTACTGGCTAATAAAGTACAATACAATACAATACAATACAATACAACGTTCTGCATTTTTCTTTCTGAATATTCCTGCTTGGTGGGTGATAATAGTAGCGGCGGCAAAAACATTTGATCCACGCTATGTAGTTTGATAGACCTATAGAAGGTGCATTTAGATATATAGATTTTTTTTTTTTATTCGCGATAACGGTGTAAATTGCAAAAATTCCGAAGTGGTTAAAATTTCAGGAACAGCTCCATCCCTTAAACCTAAGCTTCCGCCAAAATGGATAATATATTTTTACGATTATTATTATTCTTTATTATTATGAAACATTCACATCTACGGTTAACCCGTCTCGGTGGCTGAATGGCTTGCATGCTCGCCTTTCACCCCGCAGGTGCTGGTTCGATCCCAGGCCGAGGCGGTGAGTTTTAATTGTGGATAAAAATCAGCACATGCCTTCTTCTCGGATAGGAAGTAAAGCCGCAGGTCCCGTGTCAATGCGATGTTTGGCACGTAAAAAAACCGTAGCGGAGGTTGGAATTCCTTCGGATCCGGCAAAATTTCAGTGGGGTTGTTTGTAAGGTCTGGGTGTATATTCCATACGATTATACTTAAAAGTTCTTTGAGAAAGATCTTTTTGTAATAGGTTAACTTTTATAAAATATATCTTTCATAAAAAGTTCTTTTATCATATTTAGCTTTTCGTTCAATATTGAACTTCGGTCAAGTCCTACATTGTGATATTGAACTGTATCCCAGGAACAACTGAAACAGTATCTTACTTACGAAAATGTGAAGACAGGCAACCATGATTACCGACGTATCTCTATTCCTTTCTAACACATTAGTCACATTACTATATACTTCATAAAAATAAACGCCAAAAAAACCCTTCCAATTGACATAAATCTACAGTCGCAATTCAAACGCATATACAAACATGAAATGAAGTGAAACAGATATACGTCGTCTTCAGACCCCATTCCAGTTCGGATACAGTTCAGTGTCTGATATAAACCGATAGCATTCCTATATTATTGAACAGGATTCGCTTACCGTTACATCCTGATTACCAAAAAGTAAAGGTAGATAGGTATGTAGATGCCTCTCGGTACAATTTTCGATAATCGCAAATAATAAAAGAGGCAAAGACATTGGTACATATATTCGATAGATCGAAAGCGTTCTAATTTATTAACGCTTAACCAGGCTCATTTATTGTCATGTCAGGTTATTAACCCATTTATGCCCGAAACTATTTTTTTTTTCTGAAATCGATGATACTGATATATATTGATATGGGGGCGAAACTAAGCATGTTAGAAAAGTTTAAACTGATTTTCCATATTTTTTTTAGGAAATATGATGTGAGTCATTTTCGACCCGCTGGGCAAATGGGATATCAAAATTAGGTTGAATTATATTTTTTTATATTTGCAAAACATTATAAAATATATTTCTATAAACAATACAAACACATAAACATTCATAATTCTAAATAGTATACAATTTTTACTTGTGGTAATTCAAAAAACACTTGTCATGCAGCGCTACACCACATCTATTACAAGCCTTTGTTGTTTTACTTTTACAACTTGCACGCCTGCGTCGATTTTGACTGATTATTATTAAATGTTGACCTTCTTGACGAGATGCTGGACTTATAAAGCTAGATGAGGGACCGGTTGATAATGGACGTCGTCCGTATTTCTGCAGTATAGATATCACAGCCGCTCTTCGAAATTCTAAGTTATCCATTGTTTTTCCAAACTTCCGCGAAAGAATCCAGGCGTTGTTCATGCAAACATCAAATATCCAAAACATAATCGGTATATACCATTTCTTACCCCGAAACCCTATTCTATAATTAGAAACATTGTTGTCCATGAGATCAACACCTTCCATAAATTTATTATAGCAACTCACTACGTTTGGTTGCGGAATTTCAATCTTTGCCTTATCTTTTGCAGAGTATCGTGCAGCTTGTCGGACTGGTGTTACTCCGTATTCATTAGACAAAAGTGTGACAACATTGTTGTCATTCCACTTCACACACACGATATTATTTTCTGCATCAATAGCGCTGGTATACGCTCCTCTTTCTTTCTTCTTCATGAGAGAATTACTGTCTATAGGACATTTGTCTGTGCGGTTTTCACGCACTGTGCCTGTTGCACCAAAACCTAAGTCACCAAGCTTGTGGATAAGCGAAGCACTCGTAAAAAAATTGTCAAAAAACAAGGAAAATTCTATATCTGTGAAGTTATCATTCAATAAATTTGCGAAATTCATAACGACAGATTCGCCTAAGCCCATTTTCAGAGTTTCATTTGCCTGTCTATTTCGACCTTGATAGATATCAAAGTTCACACAATAACCAGATGGAAGTGCCCATGCTTTGTAGCCAAAACGAATTGGTTTTCCTCTTATGAATTGCTTGCAGCCATTTCTGCCAAAATAAGGAATCATTGATTCATCTATTGACATAAATGAATTTATAGGTGTAAATCTTATAAATGCATCATTTATTTTGTTCATCAAAGGACGCAGTTTTGCCATCTTGTCACCTTGAAGTAAATTGTTATTATCTGCTGCATGGATGAAGCGAAATATTTCTTCAAACCTATTCCTCCTGATAGAATTATATACTAAAGTATTTCTTACGTCTTCGCATACTTCCCAAAACATACGCCGTCTAGGAACAGGGACGTAGCCACTCAAATATAATATAGCAATGAAGACAAGCATCTCGTCATTTCCAAGTTCAAACCTACAATTTTTCATGGCAGCATATTGAACGGTATTTTTTACTAGGTGTTCCAGAATATCATGATTTAAAAAGAGTTTTAGAAACTCCAGGGGATCGCTTTCACTAGAGAGTGGAATTATAGGAATCTTAGTAGTCCCAATTTGTTGCGTTTTTCCCTTTTGTAAATCTCCAATTATCCAGTTTCGTTTTTTTTGGATTTTCTTCTGTTTGGTTTCAACTTGATTATCATGCCTTTCCTTTTCTGTCAGATTATTATCGTGGTCAGAATCATTTCTGTCTGCGTCGAGATTTGTTTCTGCCCTACAGTTCAGCTGTTTTGAATTCAAACGATTAGGGTCATTACAGCTTTCATCTCCAGAGTCCTCGTCACTTTGCCAGTCATTATCGTCAGGGGGAGTGATGTATATAGTACTTGGAATCTCGTCATTTTCCTCAAGCCTCTCAATTTCATCCAACAGCTCTGCTGTTGTCAAAGGTTTTTTCCTAATAAAGAAAACAAAAGTAGTGTCATATGCCCAGCGGGTCGGTACCGACCCATTCAAATTTAGACGGTTATGTAGCACCAAATACTGCATATATCGTAATTTTTGTTAAAACAATATAAATAGTAATGTTATAAAAATAGCTACTACAAATATTTACAGTATCCAGTATTAGTTTTACAAACTTACCAATAATTTAGTTGATCCATGTCAGGCTTACTATAACCTCACATGCAAACTTCAAAGATAAACACATGCGCACTGCACTTTAACTGATTTAACGGAAATCGAGTTCAGACTTGTGCTTCTAATAAACGATATTCAGTATAGGCAACACTCTCAACGTATGTATCTCGTCAATTACATACATTGAAGGTACGGGGTCGTTAGTGACCCGTTGGGCATAAATGGGTTAAACATCGATAAATGATAATAAACATCTACTTACCTTTCAAACAATTTTTGTATATACCTACTCCTTTATCAACATATGTCAACAGTTATATTTTACAAATTGTTTTACGTAGTGTAATATACAGGTAGGTAATATATAAATGTTTAATGGTAAAATATCTTTTATAAAAGAAGTTTTAGTATAAGTTCTATAAAAAATCTTTGTTAAAGAACTTCTCAGTGTCTAATATGCGCCTATAAGAATAAAGATATGATATATGAAAATCTTTGTTTAGTTGTGTAATAGCTAAATATTATCGCTGCAAGTCTTAAAAAAGCACACACTTATGAACAAGTAGGTAGATGTATGTAACTACCTATATATCTAAAAATAGATGTTTGTGACGTTCATGATAATCACGTGTGTCCGTATCCGTAACGCGTAAACATTATTCGCTGCTATCTGAACAAACACCGTTGGTATACATATACATTATACATACATATGAAAGCTACGTCAAGTTACGTTACTGTGTTCGAGGTTCGAGAACGTAAGTACCAGTTGTAACTTGTACCGTAACAAAACACTTTTAGCGCCAGTTATATTGTATTATATTTGAGAAATACATCATGGAATGGACAAATGACACGTGCCTAAAATTAATAGATGAATATAAAAAACATCCGGAACTGTGGAATAAACACCATCTTTATTATTATTGCCAATCGAGAAAGAGAGCCGCGTGGGAATATATCAGCAAAAGAATTGGTTGTCAAGTAAAAGAAGCTAGACGAAAGATGGAAATATTACAAGTTAGTTTGAGAAGAGAAAGAAGTAAACTAAGAAAAAGAGCAGGTAGTAGGTTAAAGCACAAATAAGCAATAATCATAATAATGAGATATTGTCTATAATTTTAGTGTGTAGATTTCTTCATTAAAATCTAGATTGTTTATTTTAATGAGGAATTAAATTAAAATAAAAAATATACATAGTTGCATTTGACAACACCATATAATTTAGCTATTTTCTTTATCTATAGCTTCACAACCCAATTATGAACCTCGATGGTTTGCTTATCAAAGAATGAACTTTTTAGCTAGAAACAGGAATTCAGATGGAACGATTGTTACAAATGTGGGTACCTATTCTATATAAAATGAATCATTTGTTTGAGACATCATCTACATATTTTTGATTCGTTTCAGATCAGGCAAGATAATCAAGAACATCTTCCAGATGCGGTAATACATGAGATAAATGCAAATCTTTTTCCTGAAAACGTTAGTGAAGCAAGTATCTTAAATGAAGTTAAAGTAGAAGAAGTAGAATTGTCTTTAGATTCACGGAGAAGTCTTGAGAAAGCTGTACAAACAAATTTAGAAAATCAATCCACAAATGATGCTGTTAATGATGATGATAGTTCCGTTTTTGGAGAATTTGTAGTTAAAAAGTTACATGGCTACAATCGTAAAGTGAAATGTATTGTGCAGTATAATATAAATAAAATATTGTTTCAAGCAGACATGGGATGTTATGATGATGGCACATATTCAAGCCATGAGCTGTCCGAGTTAGCAAGATTTTCGGTAATGCCATAGCATACCTATGCTGCTTGTTTGATATATTTTGGAAATGAATGTTAGATATGGGATAAATAAATTATAACATATTTTGTGAATAAAATAGATATATAATGGAATCTATGAATGAAAGTGCAGTATAAGTCCACCAACGGTCATTTTGAGCTAGACAACCAAAATGTATAATTTGTATTGCTACATCAATGAGTTAAAAAACAGCATATACGTTATTTTTAGACTTACAGTTCTTTTTCTCACCGATTCAATTTATTATTAGATATATTACACTATTACCTATGCATATAATAGAGTACCTAGTAGGTGCTACGGGGATTCTGCATTAAACATTCAATGCCATATATGTAGATATGCATACCAACACTGGACTAGAAGCCTTTGGACGTCGCATTGCGCTGAACCTTTCTTAAAACCATATCAAAACTATTTTTATCTTTTGCTCTAAGACTTAATGTAGTCGGGGTACATACGTTTTCTAATATGTGCACGTAATAGTGAGTTTGGATATCTGGATCTTTAAAGAGAAAATGCAGCTCCTACAACACAATTGCGCCACAAAATCCCATGTCCGACTATTTGAAAGAAAGCACAAAGCGCACACTCAAGTTACAAAATAGGATGTTTGCAGGAAACGTACTATAAAAGAAATAAAGGTTTGACAATTACAAAGTCGACGGAACAGATTTTTAAGCTTTATTTGATTGTATGACATCTTGCATACAATACATAGTTGCAGCAAGGCAATTTATGAATATATTTTGTCACATTTATTGTCTGTGGTTGTGTGCTGCTGGCATACTTACCACGTAGTACCTACATTTATCCAAGAATAGTAAGTGAAATATCAAGGTTGCGGCTGCGGGTTAATTCCAATAAATACCATAATTTGCCGGTTATTTGCGTGTGTATGTACAGGAAATTGAAGGTGTAATATATTTACATACGCAATAAGGACAAACATTTAAAAATAAGTATTAAAAAAAAATCATCTTACGATGATTTGAGAAGGAAGTAGATAGCATGATTAAAATCACGATATAATCACAATAAGCTTTACTTTGTAAACATGGCCCTTGTATACCTATATATAACTGTAGGTTATATGTATAAACAAGGATATGGCGTTGTAATAATAATAAAACATATAATGATATGATGCACTGCAAATGTTTGTAAAATTTCAATATTATGTTCAGTCATTGCATGATTTATAATTTTTACATGAAGAAAAAAAGCTAGAAAATGATTAGATACACTCGTGTAGGACGTCAATTACATAAGAAGTAAGAAGCCCGCTTTTATTTTGTATACATAGGTACGCAGATATGCAACACTATTTGTACGCAACCCAACATACACTCATGTATTATGGATGCTACATTTGCTACAAATAGGACATGAGAAATATATTTTTAATTTAATAATATTACAATATGTCGCCAGTGAAATTTTGGGAATTGAATTAAAATATTTCTAAGTATATATGTATAGGTACTTAAACTATAACATTTACTATGCCAAAAGTTTAACATTGAACACATTGGCCACATTAAATTCCTATATTTTTCTTAATAATTGATCAATACGTGTACTCAAGGTATTTTTGGTTTATTATATTTACCTTTTAATGATTTTATTTTAATTATTTTAAATTTCCCACAATTATGTAGTATGTAAACAATTTAAAATTGGATACGTCATATCCCCAGATTTACCAGTTATTTGACAGTTACCCGTCAGAACGCGAGAATTATGGTGAGTAAAAAGGCTTCTCCCTTAAATTTTAAAATGTTTACCAAAATAATGAAGTTTTTTTGGAAATTCGTTAATATTCGGTTTTTATTTATTTCAGGCTAATTACACAGAAGACCAGATGGCCGGTAAGTGCGCAAGAAATTAAAATCTAGGCTACTTAACCCCGCCTTAAATTCTTGGATACACTTTTCTTGTACATTCCTTATTTTTGTTTGGATTTGTTTCGCTCTATTTCTATTAGATTATTACATTTATTGGCGTAGCTTAGCTGATATATTTATTTATGAGTTATCCTATTTGTTTCATGTTTGTTTTGATTATTTCTTACATAGAAACCTTTTGTGTTGTACAAGAAACTCAGAATGAAATATCTCAGAAGTGATTTTAATGAATCACTCAGTTGATTTTATCCATATATGGTATGATTTTGAAAGTTAAGAGAATTTTAAGTAAGAAGTAAATGAAGCACAAGTCCTCATTTTCTAGTTGTCATCGTTGTTGCTTATTTGTATAGTTGCTTTAAAAACATGTATCTGTACGAACCCCCTAGTAAATTAAGTTTAACATCTGTAGAAGGTACATTACTTAAAAGTTCATTTTCTACTGGTTGTGTTATTGTAATTATGTTTCTTGTTTATAATAGAGTTCCAAGAGGCCTTTCAACTATTTGATAATCGTGGCGATGGAAAAATCCATGTGAGTCAAATTGGGGATGCTCTGAGAGCCCTTGGTCAAAATCCAACAGAATCGGATGTGAAGAAATATACCCATCAACACAAATCTGATGAAAGGGTTTCCTTTGAAGTATTTTTGCCAATTTATCAGGTATGTTTAAATTTTACTGTGTAAGAAGATGACTCATAAACAACTCAGTACAATATAGCATATGCATTTTAGATTAAACATTACTTCACATTTTTGTCAGTGTTAAAAAAAAAATTACGGTTGATGTTTTGCTTTTTTAGAGAAAATTAATTTACAACTAGAGAAACAAATTATTTTGGGAATAAGCAGTAAGGTTGATTGTCATGTTTTATTATTTAATCTAGAAACCAATTATTAAAGTAAAAAATGTTGCTTTATCCCTTTCTGATAATAGTTCAGCTCTTGCTATTTCCAATAGTTTTATTATTTACTTTCGACATCTTTCTGACATGTCTAGTCGTCTTAGTTCAGCATATGATTTGTATACATTCTTGATAGGTCAATCAAACAAACTTGTACTAAAAATATCGCTATTTGCGTGCATCCGCCCATGAATATAAAGAAAGAGGTGTATGACACTTGATTTTATAAACAGTTTATATTATGTTTTATATACACTGCTGGTCTAAATCTATTCTGAGGTAAGCTAACATGAGATTAATTTTCCAGTAAACTATGTACAATACAGTGCTGTAATTTGAATTTATTGTTGCATATATAGAAAAATGTTCATTGGTTTTCAATAAAAGTAGTAAGTACTTAAATAGACACTGTCCCAAATACATATTAGCAGAGTGGCAACTGTTAAAACTAGGTATGACTGCAATTTCTATATAAAGTAATGTAAGTTAAGTAATAAAAGTTGAATCTATTAAATAAATAAAATGAATAATTGTTTTGAAAAATATTGGCACACTTAAAAACGTAATATTTTATGAGCGATAGAATATACACTTTTCCAGATAAGCGGTGTAATAATTCCTCAGAATATCTATAAAAATCAACAAATTTTACCTAGATGTTACTAAAATATTAAACAAAAATTCTTAGCCATATTATATTTAGGCGGGCCAAAATATCAATGTGTGTTATTGTGTAAAATTTCTACAATTTTTGTGATTGAAAGGTTCGCTTATGGTGAACGCTGGTTTATTTATATCCATATTTAAACATTACTGAACTTTTTTTGCAGTCAAAAGCAATTACTATAATATAATAATTAGATGAACTCATCCTCTGTATTTACCATTTGTTGTAACTGGAATTTCAACTTTTAGTTTTAATGTCCTTTACTATTATACAGTTTCCCAGTATACATCAGCTCTTGCTACTTAGCGAGTCTAGATTTGAAGTAAGCATATATTCTTTTTTATATTTTTTCTATAGTATTATCAGCTGTTACAAAGCCAACTTTCACCGTAGCTGATTACAATACCCATTATGAAGCATTTCATAAAGATTTACCGGATTTATTCTATGACAGAAACTGTATATTAAGCAATTTGCCTAGTATTAGTATTTGTCAGATGTATTCCATTGTGTTCGCAGAGTGTAAAGAGGGCTGCAGACGCATCAACTTCAGTAGATGTCGATGAAAATGTAATACCTTGTGAAATGATAACAGAAGTGTTTCTTATTAATTGCATGCATAGAAGTTTTTGTAATTAATTATTGGAAATGTGAGGTCACTCATTGCTGAAAATGAGTTCTCATATTGTTTTTTTTTTTTTCATCGTAATCATATGTGCTTTTAATAAAAAAGTGCTAACGTATTGCCCTTTTAAATCTGGTCAATCTGATCGGAGATTTTGTTGTGAACTGCTTTTTTTTTGTTTATTTTGTTATAGTGTTTTTATTTTGTGCACTTAATGAGACAGTTTTTTAAAAGAGCAAATACCTTAAATTTGCTTTCCACTATTAAGATTCAAAATTAATATTGTGTGTTTTGTTTATTATCTTATCTGAAGCGTTCCTTCATTTTTGTCGCTATAATTATTTGCTATTACATTTTTATTATCGATCTAACGTTTTGTTATCTCACAGCAAATATCGAAGTCCAGAAGTGCCGATACCGCCGATGATTTCATCGAAGGTCTACGTCATTTCGATAAAGACGGCAATGGCTATATAAGTTCGGCCGAATTACGGCATCTCTTGACGACCTTAGGTGAGAAATTAACCGACGATGAGGTCGAGCAACTGTTGCAGGGGCAAGAGGACTCTCAGGGTAACGTGAACTACGAAGATTTTGTGCGCTTAGTCATGTCCGGTTAAAGACGTGAAGGTGCATTTATTATTTATTTAACGAACGTGTACCCATTCTTAGATTAGAGCGTCCTATTTTTTTTTTTTCATTTTAAAGTGCCTTCCATTCCACATTTTTTTACTTTTACATTGGTTGTAATCTAGATATATTTGTACTATTTTAATAGTATATAAGGTAATAAGTCATTATGAAATTGATATAAAGAGCATTTTTATTTGTGATTTCTTTATTTTGAATTGTCATAATTCGTCTGTAGTAATTTGTGTGAATGTAGACAAATATATATTAGTTACATATTTATATATTGGTTTTTATTTACCAAATTTGTTTCCATGTGGGTAATAAGAAATTGATAATAAAACAAGCAATAACATTTTGCTGTAGACATTTATTGATTTATAGATGACATGTATACTTTTAACACCAATATATTAATTTGATATGTATAATATGATATGTATTTTCTCAGTAACACCGAGAGCCTTTGCGCACAGACCATTTTCAACATCTTATCTACTACATGCCTAGTTTCAAATACTTACAATACATTAAGTACATAGATCTAGGTGTGGAATTTTGTCACAACAGATGCTTCAATACCTTAGCGATTCGCGAATATTGAAAATGTTCCTTTTCTTCGCGCATAAAGAGTTAATACATCACAGTTAGACGGTTAAATCTGAAATATGTTTGTGTTCTACGAAAGCACACAGACATACGCGAAAAACGCACACTAAACCTAAGATATGTTCTCCATTTTATTTTGCTTCTGTTCTGTTTAAAGTTCATTCTACTTCTAGGCCAGATTGAAAGTTTTTCGAAAACATCTTAATTGGAATACTATAAATACCTCAGCCAATAGTTTTACATTTATTATAGTTACTTCGTACATTTTTTTTTTACTTTTTTTTTTGAGATTTATTTGGGACTTTCTGTGAAAGTCTTCGATAATACTATATTATAATTATTTTTGTTTTGTTCATTCGCATCGAAATCAAGCTGTACGATTTTGCGGAGGGCTCTAAATCGAACTCATATTATTAAATGAGAAACAGTCTAGAAAAGGAAATCTATTCGTCACATAAAGTTAATCTTGCAATTTCGTACAGCTTATTTACGAGTAGACATGTACAATACATTTTTGGGTATTTTGTTGATCAATTAATGCATTTGCCTTTTGAAAGCGGTGAAACGGGTTAACCGTTTTTCACCAGCTGTATGTTGAACAGCATTCTTTACTTGATCCGCTGCCACGGGTCCTATACACACTAAAGGATCCTTAAAGTAAGAACACATCTGAAAGAAATTTTTTTTAGAGAGAAAACAATTTTAAATTTCAGGAACTTACTTTTCGCGGTTGTTGTCTGTGACGACGTTGCAATTGGCAGCAAAGACCTCTTGATATATCGCATTCGCTGGACATGTTGCATAATTCTGAATACTGTTTATCTTGCTGTACTGGTGGTCTGCATATCCTAGCAGATATGCCTTGGTCTCCTTCCGAACATACCAGACCAGATTCGCAATCGCTGTCCCTTCGACAAAGCTCACCGATCCTTCTACCATATGCGTACACACAGGTTCCTACCGCTGAAACAAAAGGCAAATAGTCTACAACAAAGGTTTTTTGCTATTTCTCACTGTCATGGTTTGCGTACAGATTAATGACAATAATTGCTTTTGATGTTAGTGAGAAATTTGCTTTCTGAAGAATCCTTTACTTCAGCGGAGCTTTAAATGCATATTAATATGTTCTTATTTTGCATTTGGAAAGCAACTGTGATTGTTTTATGCATTAGATTTTCTGCACCGCAGATGCTTTAAACATCTATCTGAGGGTGAAAGTTGTAAGAATAGAGTTAGTGAAAAGTTAGTAAATGGTTCATGCGAGTAGTTTGTTCGTCCATTATTTATCAATACTTTGCGTTTATTTAACTTACATGTATTAGTCATTAAAGCTACGTTTTTACCAAAGCGATATGCAGGAACATTTATTTGCATTTATGTTGAGTGGGCTAAATACAAAATAGCCATATTTACTATACTGACGTCGGATTCTTTTAATTCTTCTTTCTTTTCTCTGAAGGACTGTCCAAATTATTTTTCTATTGTTTTTTACCTATTGTGTCTTGTTTTCTCTGTCAAAGTTACAAAACATTCTATGTTTCATTCTCTGCATTTATTATTTTATATGATATGAATTCTAGAGTAACAAATTACAATTATCAATTAAGTTAATAGCTAATACGTTCTTCCACGCAAACGTTATATTTTTATTTTGCACTTAATCAATATAATATACTACTAAACAAGTAAACGTAACGAATTTCTGTTCTTAATTTTCATTCGTTTTCGCTGTGCCTGCCACGCACAGCGACTTGTTTTCTTGTCTTGCACATTTTCTTTTGAACTTCACTGCTCAATATAGAAACTGGTTATTAGAGGAGACAATTTGAATTTGTTATGGAAATAACGAGAAACACTTGAGTAATTTTGTGTAACATCTTCGGACATAAGTAAAAGGTTTCCAATGTCTGCACTGAAAACGTAGCTCCTTAACATTACTGGTGAAATTAGAAGTAGAATAGGATTCGAAATTACAAGTGTCTATATTTTTGTAAAGTTAGATTTTATAGTATTTCTTAGTTTCCAAATGAAATCGATATTAGTTATGTTGTACTACTTGTTTGCAATAGTAATTTTGAATTAGAATTTTTGTGCCCCAGAAAAATGTGTTAAAAACAAACAAAGAGTTAAGTTAAATGAAAAAAGAAACTTTTCACGGAATTCAAAATAAAATAATTAACATATCTGAAATTAGAAATAGGTTTATTGAAAATATTAACAGGGCTTATTTTTTTTTAATCATAATGGGTACGACTCAAGACAAAATTTACCAACTCCTATATTTTTCGATATTTGAAGAGAATATAATAATATAATAATAATCCAGGCAGCATTGGATAACCACAAAATATTTCTGACTATACTATTTTAGTATGCACGCTGGCCAGATGGCGGCGTAAAACGCGGTTTCAGGTTAGCCGGGACAGTTACCATTCTTGTCAGGTTATTCTATGACAGAGTGTTCCAGAAGTAGGTAAACGCACACTTACTCTGTTATTTTAATAAATAAACACCTACATGTTATCTAATTTTTCAATTCTACGTAGAAAAATAACATGAGTATATGAATTACTATATAATATTTACCTTTTAGAAAAAAATGGCCTCTATGCTAGCCTCTGGTTAAGGCGATGTAGTTTGTATTTGCATTTTAGATATTCATATTTTAAATGCCATACATACACACTTATTTGGATACAACTGAAAGTAAAATCGATGTAATTGTATATAGGTGTCCACTATATAGTCCTGAATATTTGGTTGACTTAGTCCATATGGTGTAATTTTTTTTTAAATAGCACTCTATATTTTTGCTTATGCTAACTTAACTCTTACGCAAGGCCCATTCAATTCATACTAAAAATGTATGATGCCCAATGCAGGATTTTATATGTAATTAATGATTTTAACTAAGTCCAATGAATTTTCAAGTTGAATAATAATATAAACGCTATACAATTGAATGAAGCTACGAATTAGTAAATATACGTCAGAGTATAAAACTATATAATGACATGTTTTTTGATAAAAGAAGATATTTAATGTTGTTCGTCTTATAACAAGCTCCATTGTAGCACTAGTTGATAACTTTTTCGATTACGAAAATGCTTCATTATAGCAACGAAGAGAAAATGAATATTTGCTTTAATTATAAGCCTATAAAAGACACTAGTTACTTAAATTTTAGTTTTTACTAAATTTAATTTTTTTTTTGTTAAGGTTTTTAATTAAAATATTTTATTTTCTTGTAACTGGACGGGTGGTGGAAGTGAGCTCACTTAGCAATTTATGATATATGGGTTCCGTTGATCTCCAGCACAGATCTTCGAACGTTTTCTCTACTCTATTTGTTACATACCTATCTGTAATCAATAATTAACATTGAAGTGTTTTTATATGAATCATAAATTAATAGATACATATAGCTGATATAACATATAAAAATAAAAAGATTAATTTTACTTTTTGCTTCTCTTCTTCATAGGTATATTGAATTTAGTATGCAGCTGTTTTTTTTTTTTAAATATTTTCAATTTGAATATTGCGTGCATATTTTCCTACGACGCAATTTGATATCTACGAAATGTACCTAAGCGTCAGGCAATAGCAGCATATTCAACAAACAAAACAAATGCTAACCTATAGCAATAAATTTCTCTCAGGAAAATATATTCGTTGTAGAGGCAATTTTCTTCCGTCTATTTGTAAATGTCCAATGTTTCTCAATTTGTTGCTGGTTACTGACTGCGTACTATGCATAGTGCTACGAGAAACATGTATCTGTTATTGTGAGTTTCTATTCTCCATAGAATATAAATTCCGTAATTACGTAGCTGGAAGATGGCATAATATTTATTACTTTTCGGCATTATTATAGTTGTGATATTACAGAAGGAGGTAGTACTTGATATATAAAATAATGGAATTACCTATACCATATATTGCATACCTATGGTTTTAGCAGATAGTTGAGTAATTTCACTATCACAATACCTCTATTAAATAGGTAAGCTCATTAACAATAAGCAACAATGGGCATGTGTATTTGCTAATAATCATTTATCTTGGAAATCTTGGAATGTATTGTGGAATGAATAGCACCTTTTAAAAATTATTAGTTTTTATTTGTTATTTAATGGCAGCGTTACGATTCTTTCTGCGTGAGATTTTTTGTAACTACCTATATTATTTTTAAGGTCATTTTCTAATAAAAGAAAAAGAAATTTGGTTTATATAGGTGGTTTGGTTTCGTATAGGTGCAGATCTAGTAGAAGTGCTGGTTCATAAAAAGATATTACTGCCTCGTATGTGTATTAGTGAGAAAGAAGTCGCTTTATTATATTATTATCATGATGAATGTTAAAGTTCGAATGAAGTATTGATGGATCAATATAACTATCTTCGGTTAGCCTATGACATTTTAGTGCCATTTGATGCTTATATTTTTTAAGGCACGCGTATGTGATTATCGTAAATGTGTGTTTCTAGTTGAAAAATTGAAGAAGACGAAGATTGTCTGGAAGAATACTACGTTATTTTTTTATTACAACTAATTAGTTAATTTACGATAGATACTGGACAGATATACTTTTAATTTATTATAAAAAAAAAGCTGTTGCTTGTTTAAAATACAGGAAATGTTTTATTTTTGTATTCACCTTTACCCTATTTAGAAAAGTAAGTTTTAAGTAATATGTAATATGACTAAAAATATCATAATTATATATCAGAAGAATGCACTATTTTACATACCTAAACCTTACCTTCAGTATTTATTAAATACATAATACTTATTATATATATCTACCATAAATGTGAAATTTTGGAGCCAGTAAGAAGATTGCATGGTTCCAAATTAACTAAAAATGCAGGTAAGACATTTTTACTCATGTCAGTTTTATTTTGGTTGGTTTGTAAGAGTTGCCTGAAAGATTAAAATGTAACTTTTAACGATACCCAGTGTAAGCATGCTAAAGGAAGTACCTACTTTCAATAAAAAGAAATTATGTAACTAATTGTAAGTCTAGTTTGTAAATAATTTAAGTACACTGCTAGTTAAGTTTTTTCTTTTTTGGGTGGCGCTAAGCGAAAAAGTTCAGAATAGGTATCTTGGCTAGTGATGACCCGATAGTATTCCAGGTAATTTGCTATTGCGCCAAGAGATCGACTTAGGTAAAAACGTTTCTATTTTCCTGACAACAACATTTAAAATGATTAATTGTGTAGACTCCAAACTGATTTAGGACTACATAAATGCGCTAAACGAGGTGAAAGGAAATTAACGTTGGCTTAAGTATTCAATCAGATGCACTGGAAGGAGAATGAAGCAGCATCATAGATTACAGCTGGCCCTTCTTTCGGAATTACTAAATTACAAGTTGTAAAGTCCATTAAAGAATAGGTACGCAATAAGTCCAATGAGGGCTAGTAAAAATCATCTGAGTAAAGACAGGACCGTAGACCAAATAAGCATATGCATACCATTGGCCGAGAAAGAATCTCTAGTTCATGTTCTGTGCCAATACAATGGCTTGGCAAATGCCACGTTTTTACAACCTGAATCGGAGAATTTCAGAGCAGAATAGCTATGTAAAGGCATCGCCCTCAACGATGTTAGCTCTCACTAGAAAGGCAAAATCAGGGAGCGTCTTCTGGGATAAAGAAAGTCGTAGGTGAACTGAAAAGGTTGTGCTGATCCTAATCTAATCTAACGAAGATTATATTCTCTAGTTTTAGACTTTTTGATATAAGAATCGTTTTTGAATACTCCCGGCTTTTTATAACCTACATTTAGTTAACATTGAACGTGCATTGAACAGTATAATCAAAATCAAACAGGCACATTTGTATATGTCAATAGTGAATATACTCGCACCAACAGACGAGAAAGAAGACGAGATCAAGGATGAATTCTACGAAGAGCTGGTGGCACTTTATGGCAAAATACTAAAAAGAAATGTGAAAATTATTATAGAGGATGCAAAACCCCAAAGTAGGAAAAGAAAGAATATACTTATAGAACGATAACCGGAGGTGTCGGAAAACATGACGAAAGTAATAATAAAGGAGAAAGGATAACACAACCAGAGAACTAACCAGATAGACCGCTTACTTATAGATGATAAACATACAAACCTGATCCAGAAAGTGAGAACATATCCAGCGACAGAAATAGACTCCGACCATTTCCCGGTTAGGGGCAATATGAAAGTAGAGCAACGGAAAAGGAAGAAAAAAAAACAGACGCTATAGTGCGAAACATAAATACGTATAATATGGAAAAGTAAAACAACGAGGACGAGGGCATGAAATATAGAATAGGTGTAATTTACAAGAAAAGAAACAGATAAACCGAGATAATATTGAGGAGTACTGGCAAATTATACAAAGTGCAATCAAAATGGCAACCAAAAAACATTGTGCAAGAGTTGGGACAGGAAGGAAGAAAGAAACATTGGTTGGATAGGAAATATAACAACGAAATATTAGTGAAGAAACGGTAAAGGAAAAATATCTACAAATCAGATGAGAGGAAGACAAGAGGAAATATCAAAGGAAAGCTGCTAAAAACACGTGGAGGACCAAGAGGAAGCAATTTTAGGAGAAAAAAAAGATTTACGAGCCCCAGAAAAAAATACAAAAAGAGAGAAATAAGAAGCTTTTACAAATGTTTGATGGAAATAAAAAAAGAATACCAGCCAAGATGAGTCTACATTAAGGACAAGACAGGAAACTTGTTAGGGGGACGCGAAAATGCAGAGATGGAACATTTTGAGGAGCTGCTACATGGCGACAGTAGCGAGAACCTGCTTAGGGAGGAAGAATGCTCTTAAAGCAAGGACTCAAACCTAACAGGAGGATCCACCGACAGAAAAAGAAATGGAAGGAGTTGTGCGTAAAATGAAAAATAAAAATAGCCGAAGAGGAAACGAAATTACTAGAATATAAGATATGGAGAGGAAGCTTTGATATTGGAAATTACAAAATTAATAAATGGTTTACTCAGAAAATGACAAAACATTGAAAGAAAGCAATTATCTTGCCACTGCATAAGAAAGGCGATATCTCAAATTGCAATCACTTTAGAGGGATAGTTCTATTAGACGTGACGTATAAGATTTTGACGACAATTATAAAAACAAGATTAGCACCGTACACAGAAGAAATAATTGGTGAATATCAGAGTCGATTCAGGAAGGAGAAGATCGACCATGGACCAAATTTTGGCGGCATGCTATGAGTACAATATTCCAGCGTATATTCTATTTATCGATTTTAAAGCAGGGTATGATTCACTGAGCAGATCACAATTAATAAAGGTTCGTAGCAAGCAAGGTACCCCAACGAAGCTAGCGCATATAGTTATGAGGCCGTTAGAAGAAGCCACTTATTTAGTTGAGTTGACGAATCCACGTTATTACTCAATCTAGCATTAGAGGAGATTATTAACAGGTGTGGAGTAAACAAACAAGGCACACTGTTAAATAAAAGCCATCAATGTTTAGCTTATGTAGATAATATGGTTCTATTAGGAAGAAGCCAATTGGAGCTAAAGAGAATTACACAACACCTAATCGACGCAGCGCAAGAAATGGGCCTCAAAATAAACAACCAAAAAAAGTAAATACATGAAGCTAAGGAGCCAAAAAGAAAAGATAGAGAATCTGGCGGTTCAAACACAATTTTAATTTTCAATGAAACAGGAAGCCTCATGGATTTAGGCGTACAAATTAAGGGAAAAGGAGGAAGAAGCCGAAATAGGTCTCAGAATAACGAAAGGAAACAAGTGTGGGGATTTATTACATAGACTATCAACATCTAAAGGTCTATTACAAAAGGCGGAGTTGGGGAGACCAAGGAAGAGTTGGATGGAAGCGGTCATGTAGGATGTCAGGGAAAAGGGAATGGGGGAGTGGAAGGAAATGGCAAAGGATACAGAGCAGTGGAGGAAGTTTATCAGGCGATAGGGCTACATGGCCTGATAGAAGCCCATAAAATGATAAGCAGCAAACACAAGGGTTTTATCGATGTAACTGTTACCTAGCATCTAAGTACATTTTTGCTATATAATTTGTTTACATCGTTTGTACATAAATACAATACCATTTTGTTACATAGGCCTGGTATTACAGAGAGAATCATCGCTGGTATATTACTACGATAGGGTAACTTAATGCTTATATGTTACATTTGGTTACGTCGCTGTGATAAAACAAAGATGTAATATAATTATAGCCAGGTTCATAGATGTTATATGTAAGTTACGTGGTACATAACAGTTACAAAGTGTGCAACTAGAGATACATTGCCGTAATATAATAGTATTTGCTGGGTATTACGTACCTAGCTATTAGAAAGCCCATCACAAATGTGATAACGATTTTTGTAAGATCGTCTAATATACAAAATTGTTGTAGTAAATTAAGTGCGCCAATATAACATTGTATAATAATAAACTTGTAATTTTTGTTGTTGCGTGTTTGTATCTGATAATTGTTTCATTATTTAAGTTAATTAACAAAAACTCAAAATACCAGATACTCCATACAATTTTGCAATTACAAACACTTTCAGTCCAATATAAAACACTGGTAGTTTCATAAGTGTATGCTTGACATTCTGAATAAAATTAAAAGTGGCTGCCAACATACTTTTTCTTTTATTTCGTTTCTAATTTTACACTTAAGTACATCAAAGGAAGCATTTTTCAACAATTCTTTTTATTTTTTAAATGCATTATAAAGCACTTTTTATTATCGTAGAAGTATTTTGTACACGAAAAGTGGATCGTAATTCACATAAAACTTCTGTTAGTATCCATAGAACTGCCATATTTCAAATTGTACATAGATTGAATATTAAATATTTCAAATGTATCACGTTCATTCGGTTTTAAATTATTTGCTTTAGGTCCTATATTTAAATTTAGTGCGTGTTTCGTGATTGCGCTTTTCTATTTCTATGTACATATGTATGCTGAATATACGTTCGTGTATATGTAGCGAGTATGTGTGTGTGCGCGTCGTCCCGACAACATTGTATACGACCTACCTCCATCAACGTCAATACAAACTTGCGTCGGGCAGCAGTGTTCGTTTGCAGTGCAGGGTCGCTCATAGCACGGGTCTTCATCCCCCCTATTTATTTCGAACTCCTCCAGGATCCCTTCGTCGCCTCCACCAATTCTCTGAAATTGAAAGAACCGTTTCAACCGACCTTTTCTTTTCTAGTGGGTGTAATTTGAGAGAATCGTATAACCCATTTTTACAATCACATTCACTGCCGAAGCACACAAGTGCAATTTTGTTTTATGAAGGGCATTTTATGGATATAGAATTAATTATTATTTATTCGTAAAAAGAGAGGTAACTGTGAGATTTTTATCGAACTGACGCGTACTGATTGTGATTTAGCTGATGTTAAAAATAGGTTTTATCAACACTATAGGCTCGCATATAAGACAATGTAAAGAAAAACTTATAATTTAGCTTTAGAGTCACAGGCTTGCACCCTATGGAACCAAATAAAGGTTTTAAAAGAATACCTAGTGCTTTGCCTAACAATGAAGACATTTCCAAAGCAAAGGAAAAAAGAAAAGCGGCAAAAAGTTGAAGCCTGGAAAGGAGATGAGTGCAACAACATCTAGCCGTTCAATTCCTCTGCTAAAATACCGGAGATGCATCTAACACAAGCGAAGATTTGTCACATCTACCTAATTTAGCTAAACGTGTCGAGGTCAATGTCGATGCTTCTACAACTAGTACCACTCCTCTAAAGACAACCAAAAATTTTTTTGCGAAACAACTCCGGTTTGTAAATATTACAAGAAATAATTTAAAATGTCGCAGGCGTGAAGATTCTGGGTTAAAGTGTTGTCTGTGCCTTAGTAAATTTAAAAATTATGCTAACATTTTTGAGTGGATCCAGTTCAGAAATTGTCAAAAACGATCAAATCTGTGGTTTGTGCGGCGAACAAGGAAGGGATTCCTATTTTGTATGTTCAAGATGATTCATGTGATGAAGATGAGTTTGCGAAATTCGCTTTGACGGAGCTATTATTGTTTTTTATTCTTCAAATTATTGGTTCTAATTTTGTTCTAATTCTTGAAGTTTGCATTGGTTTTTTATTTCTTTTTTTGAAAAATAAAATTTTACTTTTTTTAAAAATTCTTGTCTTTTAGTGCAAATAGAAGAAAAATATAATTGCAAAAAAAGGTTATATCTTGTATTCCTAATATTAAACTGGGGTTATTTTGTCAGAAAACCACAAAATCACCGAGTTAAGCGTGATTTTCTGATGATGATAAAGGTGCCCCAAAAGTAGGGTAACTTTGCCACAATTTTATTTTATAAAGAACTTACTAGCAGTTGTTTCAAGGATTTTTCAAAGAAATAGAAATTTTGAATCGACTTTAATATACTTGGGAATTTTTTATTGCCACTTTATTTTCTATATATTAAGCATCTTTGATAGAAGAATTTAATGTAATCGATTACATCATATTCAAAGATATTTTCAACTATACATAAGTAGGTAAACAATTAGTTACTTTGTCTAATTAGAAAATTATGTGCTGAAAAACCCAAGTGCCAATGGCATCTGTTGCAGCGAAAATCTATTTATGTCAAAATATAATAAAATAGATTATAAAAAGGAATTTCTTTTTTCTCTTTGGCGCCTACAGGATCGAAGCCTATGCGCCTTTGATGAGGGCCACAAACAAATATACATTATATTTCAAAACAGTATTGTATCATTTATGCATCAGAAATGCAATAAAAAGATGAGAGTATTTCTAGGATAAAACTGGGACACTCATTTCACATCTCGGGGCCTAGCGAGATGACTAATACAAAGACACACATTAATTCGGCCACGGTAAATGGGATGACCCACACAGGTAAAAGGAAAAGGATACTCTACATTTTTGCTATATTTTAATTTTGAAGTTATATAGGGCTTCTATTATAAGATCATATATCTTTCTGTTATTAGTAACCAGTAGCGTAATGATACTTATTGGTAAAGGAATATTCTCTAGTATTAAATTCCCAATAAAGTTATTAATTGCATTTACGTGTTGCTGGCATCCCAAGAATATATGATTTAAGTTCGCAGAGTCATTAACCACACCTACATGTTGAGGATTCTATCATTTTCATTCTGGCAAAGTGAAAAGGAAATTGGCCGTGCCCGAATTTAAGTCTGGAAATAGTAGAACGATAGAACCTTGAAACGTTGGACTTAGTGTAGCAAGATTTACAATTGACGTTTGGATGGATGTAAGCATACTGGGTTATATGCGATGAATCTTTTCAGTGTATATCCCATTTTAAATTCAGTAACTGATGTTTTGCGATCAATAATACATTCGATAATATAAAATTTTTCTTATTATTATCATCAAAAGAAGTTGTTTTTGCTCTGAGCCAAAGTTTAAACCTTTGGAAACATGTTCATGTTTGTCAAAAGCACGTCTATATAAGAAAGCGATAGATTTAACTAACTTGGATCCTATTTATTACCTATTATTTGAGCGTAAAGAAATCGCGATCGTAGATAAGGTAGGTTCGGCTTCGATTTACATACCAGCATGGGTGCAGTGAATTTTATATGCGCGTGGGCAGACAAAAAGAACTATCCAAAATCGAAACCAAGAATAATACATTGAATGAACCATCAATTCATCTATGATGTAACCTATCGTCAGCCGTTTGATGCATTTATTGTAATAACATATATATACATTATTGATCACCATTTCCACTTTTTATTCCTGTCACACTTTGGAAGATAATGTCACATTTTACAAGATGTCTTAATTACAAAGGGTAATATTACCCTAAAGGGAACAGCGACACTATGATTAGCCACTTACCGCAATGGAGTTTCCATGCCCGCCGTATCCCATATTGGCCAACATTTCCGGCGAGAACCTGTTAAAGAGACCGCCCCACGCATCTGCCTGTTTGCCTAGCAAACAAATGGCTATCACCGCTATTAATCCTTTCATTGTTTTCCGCCTGTAACAGAGAGAGGGTGAGAGTTTAATCAAATCGCCGGCGTTGATGCGAGGTACTGGATTTCCGTGGCCACATATCAAACTTTATGGCTCTTTACAATCCACCGTTATTGTTGTTTTTTTTTTGTTATCCTTATCTGGTATGTCCGCATGTTCAATTTTGTTATTCTTTTATGTGTTAGAAATTGCATTATTTTGTGTTATATAGCGTGTGACGTAGTATATTTAATAGCCCTGGACGCCTTATTCTGGAATATACGCCATATTGTATATGGGCTGTTATAATCAATAATTTCATCCCAAATGTATTACATTTCAGATTTCAGTTTTAATTACAAAACTTGTTATTCTAGAAATCGCGATGTTGAGGTGCTTTAAATAGGAAAATCTTAGTGTATTGAGTTCTTATTATGACAATATTTTGCAAATATTTCTACCCTACCAGGAGAATTCTTTCTTTTGGCGATGGAAAAACAAGCATTTCATTTTTTAGTATTAATTGTGAAGCATTTCTGGGCAAAAACATAAAATTTCACACTAATATCTATGATAGTGGTTTCGTTGCAGTAAAAACATAAAATTCTTTGAAAAATCGAGTTTTGCGCGGTTATTTCTCTCGAAGCAGCGGAATATAGCCTAGTTATTATTTTAAATGAAATAAGAGCTGTCTATAAAGATATATACCCAAGGAAAATCAATGGTTTTAATTTTAATTTAAACATTTAAACACAGTGGGGAATCTTTAGAAGATAATAAACATCGAGGAAGACCAAATGACATCACGACATATGAAACTGTTATCAAAGTTGAATTTGCCATCATGGAAAATGGTCGGCTAAAACTGAAGGAAATAGCAGAAGTGTTCAACTTTTCCGAAACAACTGTATTGAGAATTCTTCATGAACATTGTGGAATGTCAAAGGTGAATGTTCGGTCCTCCAAAACCTTATACACCTTACCAAAAACAATACTCCGTCGATTGCTGTAAATCATTTTAGAACTCTCTGAGGACAATCAGGTAGGTCTTAATGGTAGGATCGTGATTGGAGATGAAACATGGGTTAATTTTTGCGATCGTGAATCAAAGGCAGGGTCTAAACAGTAGCATATGGTGAGCCAGCTCCAACGAAATTCAAAGTCCAGCCATTGGTAATGATGACAATTTTTGGGATAGATCTAAGAGCGAGACCATTATAGGGGTATGCTATTCAAACATTTTAACTCGTTTGCGAGAAGCCATAAAAAGTTTCTGCTATGGCATCGTGCGGTTTTGAAGAGCTTAATCGTGCACCATACTGACCTGCCTCTTAGTGATTGGTTTTTATTTCCCAACCTGAAAAACGACCTTTGAGTAAGACTTTTTGGGGATGAAATATCATTGAAAGCTGCTGTAAATGAATATTTCGAGAGGAAATCAGAAAATTATTATTACAAATACTAGTGTAAGATTCATGACGTGCGGAGATGTTATAAATGAATAACTGTTACGAGGAAATTACATTGAAAAAATAAAAACTCAAAATTAAGAAATGCTTGTTTTTATACCGCATTCAGCAAATTTAAAAAATGCCCCTCGTATTCCAATTTATACTTACTACACTTATAGTATATTTGAACTTCAAGAAAGTTAAAATTAGATGGAAATTGAAATCTAAAAATTGATAAAATTTCGCACATGTTCGCTTTGATACTAAATATTTTAGTCAACCTGAAAGCCCCAATAAAAAAAATTACACGAAAGCGATTATAATACGCATTTCACGCCAGATTCTCTATTAGTTTTAGATTTGACATTATTTTTGGACGTAATCCTTAGTGCTGAATTGGCAGTATTAAGTTGTAATATACTCGTGTACTAGACCATAACCTCATTTTTTGTAAAACAAAAGTTCAAATTGATGCAAATGACTAAATGGTTTGTTATATCAGTAGCTATAATGACTATTTAATCAACAATTATCACTGGTATTGTTGCATTACATGGTTAGTATGAGTAACAACAATCAAGTGATATTTACATTCATCGTGTAAACAAATTAATTAAAAAGAAAACAACTACCAGGAATGTATCGTAATTATTCACTGAGATAAAATCAAAACAAAGTTCTTGATTCAAAAGCGATTGTTCACTATTAATATTATTAGAGCACTGTAAATTTTACAAAACAAGCTCTAAATAACGAAAAGGAGCCTAATTTCAATCTTGTACTTTTGTACAAGAATATGAAAAGAACTAAACAGACTAGAAATGAAACACATTCCTAAACATTTACAAAATGTTGATTTTATGAACGTTTTATTATTATAGCCTCAAATGTTAATAATATAGATAAAAATTTAATTAACTATCTACAACAATTCCCAAAAAATAACAAAGGGATGAAGTACTCAGATGGCAACCAAAAATAAATAGCCTACTCAATTGTTCTGAATTTAAACTACCAATAAAATTACATCAAAGCGATGAAGCAATAAAATAAATTGCAGAAGCTTAGATTTTGAACAATCGAGTAGATTGTTTATCTTTGGCTGCCAACCCAATATTTCATATCTTTCTGGTGTCTAACAAGTACGGCTGATACTTCGTTTCAACTAAAGATAACATATGTAATAAATTTGAATTTAAATTGTTTGATGAACGGATTATTTAAAATGTTATGGCTTGCATGAGATCTACATTTGCGGTATCTGAGGGTTTAGTGATAAAAAACAAAGCGTTGTTCTACATTTATATTCCTACTTACATTTCCTAACCTAAATAAGTCTGAAGATTATTATGAATTATGTGTAACAAGTATTTTATGCTAGATATAGAAAATCTGGTAGAAAATCTGAAGAAACGTTAAAATTTAGTGATTATTAAGCAGAGGTTTCAGAACTGGTTACCTACAATTATAAATCGGCATTAATAAACATTATGTCTTCAGTTATTGATCAAATTTTCAATTCTTTGTCAAACCTGATATTTTCAGGTTACTATTAGGAACACACACACAGTAGAAATGCAGGTTCACAATTACTCCAAATATCCCAGTAAATCTACAGCGTAAAATTAGTTTTAGAGTATGTGTGCAAAAAATAAATCTCAGGTTTAAAGTATTATTAATGCCGTCAATACACGCTCTACCTCCCTGTTTGAATATTCTTTTTCCTACAATATTTTTGAAAATTGCAGTGACATTCTAGGATATCTAGAGCCTTTACGGGCTACGCAGTTTAAAGCAGTTACTTTTATATTCAATTAGATAGATAATCCGTTCTTTTTTTATCTTTGCTAGATTTAATTTTAAGCAGATTGGGTATGTAAGTATTTTTATGGTGTTTGTTTATAAGGCTTAGAGCTTAAAAGACTGGGGGAAGTTCTACAGAGTTGTTTACCAAGCTTCTACTCTATCGTTATTTAAAAGTACCTATTATTTTAAAAATCTTAACGTATAGATTTTTCCAACAATAAATTTCATTATTAAAAATTATTTTAAAATAAAAGGATATTATTATTGTTATTAATAATTATTTTGTATCATTAATTGTGAGTTTTGATAAAACAAACGAAATCCATTTAACATGCTTCCAAACTCCCCTAGAGTACATATTTTATGTATTATTAGTCACCATTTGCTAACTTTATAAAATCGTTTTCTTACTTCCAGAAGAATTACGAATTGTAATAAGTAAAAAGTTGTCACTTTTGCAAAAAGTGTGCCCAATATATTTGCCTATTTACCTATGAGTTTTCTTTGTACTTTATTTGTAGTTGAAAAGCTCATCATTTTTTAATACTCTTAAATTGTTTGTGATTATTTTTTATTACATGAAAAGCACAAATAAAACCAAGAAGAAGAATTTAGTGTTCACCAATAGCCCAATGTTTATTTCATATATTACGTTTTTAGATTTTATAAAAGTCCATTATCACAAAAAAATGAAGTAAATCCCGTTAGTAGCAAAAGTTTAAATGTTCTGTCAAGAAAGTATATTCGAGAAAATACAAAACGTTGCTGAAAACTTTATTTCCTGTCATGTTACTTTTTTTGCAGACATTCAGCGGTAGTAGCGTTGGGTGTGGTAATGTCAACTCGTTTGTCAGGCTTATTTGCTTTATTCCAGTCAAAACTTTTTTCATTAAAACCAGATAAATGTAGAGGCTTTTAATATTTCTTTTCCCTAAAAAGTCATTGCTTGTTTAAGATATTCGCTCGTAATTCCATTCCCTATCATATTTTCTATAAGGAGTGGGAGAAAGGGAAAATACGATGAACGATTTCGTAAATTTTACCAAACATTTTTTCATTCATGCATTTATTTTCCCTAGGATAATTTTATTTCTTTTCTTATTTGTTTTATAACATAAAGTAGAATCTGACAGAAATTATAAAGTTGCTGTTAATTACACTGGTTAATTTAAAGTTTGATTATAAATTAACTTAATTAGCTAAAGTTCCATCTCCGTTCACGTTAATGCTCTAACGTCTTAATTTTGTTAAGTCGTCTAATTAAAACGACCGGTTTGAGTGGCTCGATTTTGTTGACTTAAATTTTTCCTGGAACATCGTTTTATGGAAATGGGTATATAAAAGATAAAACATTTCCAACTTTTTTTGAACGTTATACCAACATCATTTTAGCTCCCATGTACATAGGAAAGAGAATATGGATTTTATTCAAATTTTTCTTTTTAAAACCAGTTGAGGTTGAGCCAGCATTCAAGATGCCAAACTTTTAGCTTTGTCAGCACTTAGTTTGAAATTGTAAGTTTTAGGATTTTCGACTTTTTAGAACTTCTGTTGAATGCTAACGATGGATGAAATAAAAGTTTTTTCAAGCTCCCACTCCTTTTTTATCAAGTGCTTATTCTTTTATTAAATTGAATGCGGAATCTACTGTATTTGTGTAATTATGGAATCTATTTCCTACATTGTTTCATTCCTGATTTCACCGGAAATAAAATAAAATATTAAATTTTAGGAAGGGCACATATTTTTTGCATATTTGGATTCAGATGCTTTAGCCTAAAGATTGATATATTTTGGATGATATTTCAAGTTTTGCTATTTGAGTCTGATTAAAAATGTTTCTCTCTCTTCAAATGATTTATATTTTATATACGTACCTTTTAGATTTGACTAAAAGTTGGGAGAAGTTAATAATATGAAAAGCCAGTAATAAAAAAATATATCTTTAACTTAGTTAAGTTTAATTTCTCAGTAATTTTTTTTAAAATTTTTATAGCATTTTCTTTAAGAGAAGTAAAAGCAATATTATTATCAAATTATTTAATTGGTCTAAGAGAAGTTCAAAATTTGACGCGCCAAAACCTTAATTCAGTTAAATTATAGTTATTTTATGATAAAATAGACTTATTATATTTGCTACACAGTCTATTATATTGCGTCTGTTAAATAGTCCCTTTATTTCGTTATTGTTTTAGTTACAATTTTAATTTATTATTTTTTTTTACAATATTCTAATACGTAATCATAAAAAAGCAATAACTTTTATGATAACTCCATAACATGCACTAATTAAAAACAAAATATATTCGACTTACCTTCCGTTTCAAGTGCTTTAATAAAGTGCGGCCTACACAAAGACTGTGACGCTTTATGTGTGGTGTGGTACCAAAGCACAAGCTTCAGCCGGAATTTGTGAATGACTTGATTACGACACCGTACCTCAGTTGACTCGATCTATATAAAGGCATTCCGTGTTATATGCGCGCCTGTCGTGTGTCCTCGTGCAGGATCGGCTAGGATACGGCGAGCCCACGTTATCCTAGGTGACCATATTCCGCTTGATACGAGATTTTCGGAGCTTTCGACCGTTCTGCACTTGAACTTGTTGCTCGATGTAGTGTGTGTATTTTCGCTATTTAAAGTACGAAACTCAATGAATTTTCTCTTGTATATAGTATAGTAACAAATTTTTAGCTAATAGCCCGTAACTATGCAAAGCTGAAAGAAAATAAAATCTAACGATTTTTTACTGGCACAAAGCATACTTACATCATAAAATAGTGGTAATAAAATGGCAATAATATAAAAAAAAAACTTTTTTAATGATACCCAGTAGTTTACAAAACCGAAAATTTCGATGAAGCACCACTTTTAAGGCTAAATGGTGGAACAATTTTTTAAAATAATAATTATAATTAAAACATGTTAATAATTGTAACAATAAACGTAATGTTGGATGAAGCTACAGGTAAATTAAAAAAAAAACAATGATTTCCATATCGGAAACAAAACGTGACTGGAGAAATTACAGCTTTTTTGAATTTAACATTGATGGTTAAAGAAATACGTAGTGTAATAGATGTTTCTTATTGTAATATTAAAACACAAGATTATTATTTGTACTATATTGCATTGTAGTGTGAACTAGTTTGATATGGTGTTATGTTTTTGTGGGAGCTGTTTGACATGAAGTTCTCGAAAACAATGCAGTCTCTTGATCTTTTGTATTTATTTTCCCATTCCTTTTGGACTGAATACTGGTTGTGTTATAAACATTATCTCCCCCGTCAGTCATTGGTTCGTGATAGAACAGGGTCATCGAATGACAATCACTTATGGAATCAGTTTGTTTTTAGATATTTCTATAGGTCCTTTCAATGTTCTATTATAAGCTAGCTCGAATCCTATTGGGGCATAGGATTCGAGCTAGCTATAATAATAATAATATATAATAATAATAACTCTATAACTTGCACCTGTATATCCATGGTCTGAATGAGGGCAAGGCTGGAATTCTTCATAACGGTAACAAGGATTGCTAATACTCGTGAGTTTTGACGTCTTTGGGATTATCCTAGAGAAATTACACGACTTTAGCTACAAAAGCTTCAAACTGAATGAAATAATATTCATTGCAGAGTGACAAGAAAAAACTATTTCTCAAAGATGTTAACATAATGGAACGCTTACGTACCTACTTGTATAAAATGGAAGATAGAGTTTCCTGTTTGAAAATCGAAATGCCCCGGGGGAAGGTCGGTTCATATCAACTTGCTGTGAGGTAGAAACTCAGTGTTCTCACTCAGAATTCATCTTTATCTACTTGCACTAAGCAAATATATTCTCTAGTTAAGAAAATTCATCGAAACAAAAGCTTTTTCAATTAAAACTTTCAATTTTCTTAGTGGTAAAAGACTTACTTACCACAAAACCATTTCGTTTTCACTTTAAGAGAATTGTTTTAAAACAATATTTTGTTTTGATGTCAGAATGCATTTTTCTGTGTGTAAAACCTGTCGTTTATTCTGCTATTGTATTTTCAAAAGAAAACACTACCTACTCAAAATTTTTTATTCTAAAACGTGACAGCAGTTTCTGCCGCTATGTCATATCATTGTGCTGTAATAATCTGTAACATCGCATGACTGAGAAAGTATGGAGAAAGATTACGATCTAACAGTGCAGGAAAATATTTTTGTTGTGTTTTTAACAGGCTTGAGATTTCAGTCCGATTTGATCATCTGATACGAAATTTTATTACTCGGAATGTCTCTTCATAAAACCATTGTCCTCATCAGCCTAGCCGCATCAACAAATTGCTGGGGACGCCGGAGACTGTTGGCCGGACATTCCAAGTAATAAAAGTATATATGGTGGATGATCGAACGGGACTGAAATTTGAAGCCCAGTTTGAATAGATTTGGTTAAATGTTGTAAGTATTTATTAATGCTGCCCACTGTTTGCTCTCACTCATACAGGTTAATGATAATAATAAATGGCTTTTGGTTTCATGTCCATGTGAGAAACATAGTAACTGAATGTATGTAATGTATTGAATGTATTGAGCAAGTGATTATCTTATTCATGGATATGACTACTTCGACTTCAGAAACATTTTCATTGATATATTTATCATGGTTGTTTCGTTAAAAATCCATTGGAATTTCTGATAATCTTTTGCAATAGGTATACTAAATAGAAGTTTACTGAATTTCTGTGTTGTAATTTTGTTAAAGTTGGGATGAGTAGACGTAAGTCGGGAAAAGAAACGACAATGGTAAAAGGAAGAGTAGTAGTGAAGAGCCGTTTGTAATAATTTTGGAAATAATGCGATAGTACCTATACCAAAACTTGTTTAAAAGTTATTGTTCCTTAAGGTCGAATCATTGTTACGGTGGGTACTCTTGAAAAATGAGTATATAGAATCAATTTTATATAAAATAGCGACTAAATAAATTTTTGTTTTTAATGTTTACCTTTCAAATTTCTTCAATTTTCGTAAGTGAACACTTACGATAAACACATTCTGAAAATTCCCAAACAGAAGATCTGTTGAGCAAGATATAATATTAATATTTTTAACTATATTTTCATTTTACAAAACGACGGAGACAACCGAAACGTCCTTCTGTAAAATTAAAATGTAGTTAGAAACAGAGTATCCTGCTCAAAAATATCCGTTTGTTTTTTTCTCATTTAGTGTCTTATTGTATAAATATAGAATACACGTTCCTGCCACCCATCTGCACACCCTCAGGCAAAAGTAAATCACGTTTTTGTCAATAAAACTACCGCCGTGTCGCCAGCGCGGTCGGATGCACATGAATATGTGGGTTTTAATATCCTATTTCCATTTGTCTTTTAGATGCGCCGTCAAACAAAACTAATTTGTCGATGCGACTAAGTAGTGGGGACGCGACAGACTCTATGCAGGGACATTACGAGTAATAGAATTTCGTACGTGTTGGGTAATAATATTCAATTTCAAATATAACATAACGATAAGCAATGTCACATAAAGTTAAAGAAAAATTTTAAACATCTTAATCATTCAGTACTATGTAACTTTAATAAGTTCAAGCTATATAAATTTTAAAGGATGAAAATGTTAATTTAAAAAATTTTGTTCTTCAAACCATCATGCTTTAAGATATCAGAAGAAGGCCATATATATTGCTATGTTATTTCCTGTTAAACAAAACCCACATAATCATAATATCGACTATAAAATTGTTTATGTAAATGTATTTTTATCTATTTATATATTTTTGTCAACGTATGTAATAATTTAAACTAAAAACTTATTTCATATCTAATTCAATTAATGCTTGTAATCATGGACTTTAGGGCATGTGTATGTCTTTCGATTAATCTTCGACGAGGGATTTTTATGCTCTCGTATTGTTGGAAACGATTTCTATGATCGTTGCCGGGGTCCTTTTGTCTAGGAGATATTGAGTTTGTTGAACACAAATGTGGGGGACTTCTTTTTTGGTTTTTCCCGAGTGTGACTGAGTATAATAAGTATATCATCCTATTCGTTTGCGGTGTACTAAAAACCCTGTGGTGGGGACAAATTTACTTTTCATGCCCTCTATCATTTGAGGTCTAGCATATCTTTGGAATTAATGAGAGTGTAATAGATGACGCTGAGTGGTGTTTAGTAGAATAAAAACAGTGTTTATTTAATTAAAATTTAAAAGATTTATCTACAAGTTTCGTAGCAATATATATATCCGAAACGTTACAATTATATTTTTTTCGAAATTAAAGGAAAAGTAGTATTACTTGTTATTTTTCCCATCCGCTACTACCAATATTATTACAGGTTCATACCTATACTAGGAATATTGCTATATGTGAATCCTTTGTTTCTATAACTAAGAGTAGAGTATTTCAGTAATAATCTACGACCATATAGCTTTTATTGATCATAATATCCTACCCGTCTGCCGTAAAGGTGATAATGCGCGGTATAAAGTAACAATGTATGTAGGCACCTGAGAATCCTAATATTTTGAAGAAAAAATAATCCCTATAACAAACACATTGAAGCATATCGCTCACGCATAAGAAACGTGACATAAATCCAAAATAGGGGATCTTGAGTTAAATCATTATTTAAATTGCAAATCATGAATATCACCAATATCGATTGGTATTGGTGAGAAAAGATGTCGTCCACATGGTTCGATTAATCGTCGCGTGTATTGCGGCCACTAGGGCCCATTGTAGAGTGGATGTTAGAATTCATCTAGCGAGTTCAGTCTCCTAAAATAACTCAGAATTTTGTTGAATGCGATTTCTTACAAAGAAAGTCAGCTTTTTCAGTGACGGTCTCTTTATTTTCCAAACACAGTTGGCATTTTTGTCTTGAGTTTGCATTGACCTGTAAAAACAGAAATAATTACTTGGCCACTTTTACTATCAAGTTTTGCTGTTTACTTAGTAAAATATCCAAGGATCCTATCTGGCAAGCACCAACCTGGAATCCAAATTTGGAAAACTTACTCAGCAGTCAAAGCTTTCCTTACGGACCTGCCAAAAGATGTATGGGAGATCTTAGGGGCTATTCCTAAAAATACTAAATTGATATTATGTGATGTTAGTGCATCCAACCATTTTCTATGAAGCAATAGCATAGCCGCAGTAGACGCAGCAGGCTAGAATCGTAGCAAAACTTACATCCATACAAAGGACCGCAAGTATCGGCAATCACGGTAGCAGAGTCTTCTTTGTCATTGGCACTAGAAACTCTTTCTAACTTCCCAAAATTACACATTATTGTAAAGAACGAGGTCAGATTAACTATATTCTGCCTTTGGCAAATAGCCAAATATAAATCACAGCAGAGAGCATGCTGAGAATACTAGGCCGGCGCTTGCTAGTTTATGAACGGTTTGAAAACAGAGGAAGGTGTGGACAGAGGAAAATTTTATTGCAATTTAAAAAAAAAAACAATATACCATTGTTTTGGATACACAACGGTTTTAGGCTGAAATTTCGAATAACAACATCAAATAGAGTTAGGCAGCGTGAAAAACACTGAAACCACATCTGATTTGAAGGCATAGAAATATTTTTGATATCTTGGCGACAGCCAACAATCTCGCTTTAATTTGGGTACTTGGCAATCAATCATTGAGGGAAGTGAAAAAGGGGCCATCCTTACAAGAAACGGACCTATTTTAGGCATCAGAACCTGCCATTCGCTTAGCATTCCTGCTTTTTTTTTTGGTTGTGGAAGCCGTCTTTGTATTATATCTCCCATTTCCTTTACCCATTAATTTATGCCAGCCAGTCCAATATCGTAATGCCCTGTACTAGTCTACACATGTCTCTGGCTGGTCGATCGAAATAATCCTGTTGGTTCATTTTTAACTTACAAAAAATTGCTTGTCTTTTTGCGTTCAGAGCCTCACATTCATGTAGGATCCGGTTTCTGTTCTTGTATTACACAGCATTGGGCATCTGCGGTGTTGATTCCCATTTTCTGTAGGTGTTCTTTCAGTGCAAAATGTCCTGCTGTGAACCCGCTACTATGCAAAGATACTTCCTTCAGTAGTTCCTCACTCTTCTTTTTTGAGGCTACTTTGATAAAAGTTTTTCCATGCGTTTGTCTGGTTATGTTTTCCCATTGTTCCTTATGTTTCTCTTCGACCCAAATTATTACCTGTTTTCGTATTGTGTTTTTAGACACCTCTAGAATAGGTTCTGGGCCTATAAATGAAGCCGATAATCCCGTTCTTGCTAACTCGTCGGCTTTTTCGCTTTCTTCGATGCACGAATATCCGAGCACCTACAGTAAAGTAACAGTTGCGATCTGCCAGACTGTCCGTTCTCGAATGCTTTTCCCAATCAGTTTTGGTTGTATCCTGGGGTTCACTACTTCCCTCACTATCGTCTAGCTGTCTGTTGCTATAGAGATCCGTAGCATTCATGGCAGTTGAAGTATTTTCTGGGCAAACTAGATAATAATATTGGACAATTGTCCAGTTTCTGGTCCATATAAAAGGTTGAACTTTGTCCTGTCATATCGGAACCAAGCTACTAAACTTGACCGTAAGTGCCAAAGCAGAAAGCATCTACTAAGATTCGAACTTTCTGATGAAACTAGATCCCTGCTATATTTGGAGGACGACCGAGCAGTAGAGCATATGTTGTGCCACTGGCACCACAAGAATTAGGTGTATGATCATTGGGAAGCTGACTTTCCCTTGAAAGCCCTGGCAGGATTGTAAGCTATCTCAAGGATCTTAAGTTAAGATGAATGTTATGATAATATTCGGTCTGTAATAAACCTTAGTAGCCGCAGTAGACGGAGGTATTAATCCATTTGTGTGAGTGACATCTTTTGCCGCCAATACAAACACTGCTTCGGAATCTTCTGTCAGAAAATTTTGGACTAGTTGAATACATGCAGAATGCACGTACTTCTCCCTCGATGACGTAGGTTAGCTCTTGATTGGGCTCAAAGTGAACTAGAATTAGAACAATCTAGTAGACGATGTATATTTTGTTATTATATCAATATTCGTATCTCTTTTTTTTATAATAAATCTTGGGTTTTTGTGTTTTCAGGCCATAAGCGTTAACAAAAAATAAAAAGACAATTTTAGTGCGCAATATAATAATCTGAGATAGCAAATGAATCACTAAAGGTTAGAAAATATTATTCATAATTAATTATGTTAGTTAATAGAATACCTGAAGTGTCACTATTGTATGAATCTTATTGTTAGCTCCGGCGGTTTTATTATCAGTAGCTTTTGAAGTGTGATCAGTTTGATCACACTTTTCTACAAAGAGGGAGCTGACTGCATTAAACGTTAGTAGAGATAGAAAACAACCATTTGCTAATCGAGTACGTACAGGATCACGTAGGTCTATGCAAGTGCATATATTCATAAATAAACATTTGCTGAAGTAATGCAAAGATGAATGAAGAAAGTATTAGTTACATTAATTAACAAATAAGATAAGTTTAGAAATGTAGCAAACGAAAAATAAGTACCATTCTATGTTGTCGAAATATAATGTAAATTATAAAATATGTAAGAATAATGTATGATAATTACATAATATTTACCGAAAAATAATGCTTTGCAACGTAAAATTCATAAAACCCAGTTCGAATAATTTTCCAAGTATACACAGTAGGTATACTACCCGTGGGTGAGACATACCATCAGCTTTTTTTTTATTATTGCGTGTGAAAAATACGATGCGATGGCTCAGTTTCTAGAAATTGTGTATTAGATTACAACGAGCGGAAAAAAGGTGTACAAAATATTTTTATTGTATAATTATGAGATAATTACAAATGCAAATTTATTTTATAATAGTTTTTTATTTAGTCTTCCATAGTAAAGTTTACATTTAATTAAGACCCTATTGAAGAATTAAAGGTTGGCTTCTGTGACCCACCCACATGAGTTTCACTCGTGTTTTCTTTGAACTTCAACCTAATTTGAATAAAGTCTGGCTACGTTTTGTTTGTCTGATTAGCTTTCCTTTAATTCAGTCACGCAACATAATTTGCTAATTTTCAGGTTCCCTACGAGCTTCTGACACCTACAATAATTATTTTCTTTCCCATGCGAGCGTTTCCTACCTTGTGGCATGTAAAAACTGAAATCTGGTAATGCACGAATACATAAAATAGTATTTAAAAGGCATTGCAAATGCATAATATGACGTTATCATTAAAAATCAAGGTTGAAATGGATCAAAAACAATCTGATATATCCTTAATTAATTTTCCTTGTCTCAAATATATCAAATGAAATAAAAACCGCACATTACTAAGTTAATATCATAATTTTATTTGTTATCTTTATATTTAATAAATAATTTATATATTATATATAAATACGTACATATTTTACACTATAAAGTTTTATAAACAATATGTTTATATTAAAACTGCAATAATTGTCAGGTCCTTTCAAACGACACATCACAAACTTTTTAAACACGGAAAAATGAAGTTAATGAACACCGGTAATTCCTTCAATCCATCGCTTGTAGAAGGCAGTACGCATGTATACTCCTGGCAGGTAGGGGGCGGCACATTTGATTCCGTGAGAGACGGTTCCGGCTAGTTGATATCTGCCGTCTGGTCTCTGTAAAACTAGAGGACCACCGGAATCACCCTGAGGAGAAAGTAAGTAGTATTAGTATATATTTTAAATTATTAGTATTATATATAACTTTTTGATTTAGAGAATTAAACTTAATTTTAATTTTCATGTAGGTACTGTAGTGTTTATTTCTAAAAAACATTTCTTAGTTTCAATGTATGTATACTTATTGCAAAAATAGGAATAATAAGGAATAGATTCTATCAAAAAGTTAATATTAATAGTTTCGAAATTTGCATCTTCTGAGACAATTCAGATGAAGAAAATAGTAGATACCGTGCAATTTAACTCGATTAAATAATATCAGATAACCTAAAAATTCAGTCAGTTCTGCTACCTTTATCAAATTCTTCGAAAATAGCTTTTAATACCAATGACAGATATTTTAGTAATATGTTTAAGCAGAATATACACAAATGGGTTTATCCTTATTTCAATTTACTCAATTCGAACAAAAAATGGAAACAATTTTATCTGAGATATTTTCTAAATTCTATTATAAATCACGTAAGTGTATTCAAACAAATCAAATAGCTTTTATAAAAAAAAAAGTTTGTGATAGAGTTTTAATGACGAAAATAGTATTCGGTTCTGCGAGTTTATGCGAAACAGCGTCATATTTATTAATTCCAAAAATATCTCATGCATTTTCAACATCAAGGCTCAATGTAAATACTGTCCGAAAACTAGCATAGAATACATACATAAAATTCGTCAGAACCAGGTTTTCACATATCATAGTTTTAGTTTGTATATTAAGAAAATCTTAGTACCGGAGCAAGGTGTTAAGTCTGGAAAATGTCATGCTGGTAATTTTGGCTACATGTTTTCTATACCGGAACGAACTATCGATAGTGATTCCTTAGTTTTTTGTTTCAATGAAAAGAAGTATCAAAAGTCGCCGATATGAATGAATATTACCTTACCTCAGATTTTCTTCACATCATTAGGTCTACTAAACAATAAGACTACAGTCTCATACAGATTAACTTTTAGGGAATGATTTATTGAAAAAGTCAGTATCTCTTTTGTGTATAAACTTGAGAAAAATTTAAAAATTAAGAAATTGCAAATCTTTGAAACGTGACGCGTAACGTCGAGTGTAGCAACAGCGAGACTCGCAGCGTGGAGTCTTTCTTAAACACCCGCATTTGAAAACAATTGAGGAAAATTTAAAAATTAGGAAATTGCAAATCATTTTAAATTGACGCGCAAAATTAAAATAAAAAAGCAGAAAATCAAAAAAAAATTAAAAATCAAGAAATTGCAAATTCGTTAAACGTACGTCGAGTGAAACGACAGCGAGACTCGCAGCGTCATGTCTTTTTTAAAGAGGCGCGTTTGACAAAAAAAAGTAAAACTTCAAAAAAACAATAAATTAAGGAAAACCAATCACACAAATAAAAGATTGCCAGACGCGAAGCGTCGAGTCTTTTTACAAGTGACAGGCAAGAATTAAAACAAAAGGAATATACAGGGTGGCTTCCCAAACCAGTCACAGGTGTAGACAGGGGGTTAACGGAGAGTGTTGCGGTCTGGCTGGTCTGCCGAGTTGGGGCGTAAGTGGTGCGATCCAGGTGGAGCGCGGGCTTTCTACTTTCTGCCGAGTGGGGGCGGTAAGCTGACATCAAACGACTGATTAGTAGGCCGGGTGAACCGCCCCGATTTTCTAGTGAACATACTAAAGTCGTATATATAGAAAACAAGAATGGATCCATTATAGACCTCTGGAGTATACCGCTAGTGACAGCCAAGGATTGCGAAGCCCTCCCCGATACAGGCACGTTAGGTGTCAAACCTAACCTAGAAGAAATGATTTCAGCAGAATTAGAGCACCATCGGGGAAACCAAAATAGAAAACAACATATCATGACTAACAGTGTAAAATTTTGCTGAAATTAAGAAGCACTAGCACGGTTAATTGACCCTGATCTTTAGCAGTAACAACGTCATCTATTACTTTTAATAAGGTCGTGATCGGTCATGATCATCGTGGTGCAACTTTCACATTTGATGTGCCATTTACATAATTGTTAAAGTGACAGTATAAACATTTTTACAGCTTTTCACCAGGAAGTTTTTTTTATTATTATATAATCCAACTTTAACAATATTTTTTTTACAAATGTGTCATCATGTGGGTGGTCAAAATGTTGTATTGTACTCTTTCGCTTCAACTAGCAGTAAGAAAAATGAAATTACCAAATAAAATGCATAAATCATTAGAGTAAACGTAAATGACGTAGTTACTTCGAAAGATGCATCACAAAAGAATAAATATTGTGCGATATGACGATTTGAATACAAATCAACATTAAAAATGAAAAACAGCTTTCAGCATAGAAATTTTGATTGATTTCTTAAATAAAATTATACCTATAATTTCTGTTCTAAATGTTTCCGCTGCTCTCAACTTTGGTTTCCGTTCTTGAGACTTAAATTCCGGATGAAATAGAAGAAGAGGTTTACCTAGATAGGTAAAAACTGAAATAACTGTTACTTATTTTTATTAAACTTACAATTTCTTCAAATAGTTAATACTAGGAATATTTGGACAAATTCGGAAAAAGTTTTTCTTTCTTCAAATATTGTCACTAACATACATATGTGCACACGTATCACAGAAAAGGACTCTTATCCCAGTTTATATAAATTATTTATCAGAAATCGCTTTTGCAGGTGTGACACTTTAACGTGCCCTCGTAAAATTGGTAGCAATCGAGTACCTAACTGATATTGGCAGTATATTACGAAAAGCATAGGTCGTAACATAAAATTGCGTTTTGTTGGATTACGTGAATTGAACATTGATGATCAATGCCGACTTTTGCGCTTTTAAATTGGATCTAGAGCGAGTCACATTTAGTATAATAGGTACTACCGCTTGATTCACAATTGGTATTATCTCTACCGTTATTTATCTTTGCAATTTGTAATGTAAGATAGCTATGCTGTTTTAGTATAGTTTAAAAATAGGCAATATATAGGTAATTTATGAATTATTTAATGTAAGTATATATATAAATAGAGACCAAGATATTTATTTATTTTAAAAAAATTTAAACAAGATCAAAAGATAAGTCAATGATAAGGTTTATTTTGTAATGAAACCAACAACCGTTTAATACGGTTGTTGTTTATCTATTATTCACACGTAAGTAGCAAGGCATGAAATAATGGAGTTCAGGAAGTTAATTTAAACAATATAATGTGTTCGCTAAAGCTCGTAACGCAGTTGTCAGGAAAAGGTTCCCCACGTGGGAGTTTAAGAGAAGGGTTTAGGATAAGGATATCTTTTATCCCCGGTAATGTTCAACTGGTTGTTACAGCATAAGGCAAAATGGAACGTGGGATAGGTATAGCGTGTGAAAAAAAGCAAGCAACGAAATTATAAACGAAAATGGAAAAGGGTTTATTTTATAAAAGGGTCCTTTCATAATACTGCTATTGAGTTTTGCGTTATAGGTTATATAAAAGAAAGTAAATTAAAGTTAAATACTTACCTCACTCTTTACATAAACTCTTTTAGCTTCGTTATAATGTCATCCACATATATTGAAAAAAATAGGCGCAGTATGAATACTTTCTACTTTGCAATGTTAATTTAAAACATAAAAACATTGTTTTGATAAGCTTAATATATAAATATATGTTGATATCGTGCACGTTTGATAGTTGATTCAACTAGCACGGAATGTTGAATTGGTTTCGAAAAGCAATTGTCATAATTATTTCGTCTTATATTTGAACCTTTCAATGAAGTAGGATTGGTGAAGCAAATTAATTACTGCAATTTAAAGCGCTATTTTGACATTCATCATTTTGAGATGTTTATTTACTTGATTTAATTTGTTCCGATTTTCAAAATATACTGGATGAGTTCATCAAAATTCAAAAACCGGGAACTCAGAACATATTTAGGGTAGTAGATTTCAAATTTATGTTTATCGCATAAGTAACAAACTATGAATAATAATTTAACAAGGTTTTGAATCGTAATGAGATATTAAATATACATATTATGGGTTTCTTCGCAAATGCTTACACGGTCTGACTGTGAGTTAGCGAAGCTCAGCAAAAATTTAAAAACGCATCTAGAGCCAACATAACCTAAATTAAAGTAAAGAAGGTATTAGGACTAACTGGTAATAATATAGCCGCTGTATATCCACTGTGCTTTCCACATTATTTTTGGGAAAACCATGTCAAGAAATCGACTTGCTATGTATACTATGAAGTTGTAAGCAACTCCTAACGACTGTATAGGATAAAACCGTCGCTTAACACGATGATAAACTAATAACTTTCAATTGATGAATCCATTATCTCTTGGAGAGGTCGCTTGCAATTCTTGGGCTGGGCTACAATAAATTGAAATGTGCGCTAAACTGGACGGTGGACTTGGAAATTGTGAGTAACTATTAGAAACCACCAAGGAAGCAAGAGCATCCTAGAGCTCTAAAATATATTTTTTTTGTGGTTATGTTCTAACCACAACCCTCACTTTTGAGTGTAGAAATCTTGGTTTTAACGTACAACGACCAAGTTTCGGTCGGTTATGAACATATTAAATTAAGAAGTTACAAGTATCTTTTCGAAATTTTAATAAAGCTATTTTAAATTATTTAGTGGTTTAATTCAGTAGATTTCTGAAACTAGAGCAATTGCTTATCTCAAACGATATGACGGTTGCATTGAAGTAATCATAATCAATTATATTCGAAATATTTTCGTACGTATTAAAGCAAAAATATTTATATGTAGGTACATCAATTCTAAATAAATATCATAAAATAAGTGATAGTTTTCGAAACAAGGTTGTTATTAAAACTTTATATAGATCCAAATTTCTTTCTTAAACAAAATTATTTGAGATACGTAAAATTCTTTTCCTCGTCCCTGTTATTTCCCTAATGTACAATTTCTATCGCTCCAATCGGAATTTCATCACAATACGAGCTGATGGGCATGGACTCAGGTGAGTAATTACATATATCCAATTTGGATTATATAAAATTATTAGAAATGCGTATGACATACGTATGTCTCAAAAGTTTTAGCACAAATTTCTTTACAACATATTAAAAAATGATTTTACGGTAATTTTTCAGAACAGATATAATTTTAAATTGAATTAATTGAAATTAATAGCTTTATAAACAACAAACTTGTTATTTTAAATTAAATGTGAAGGTGCGTAGTCTTCAACAATACGCAATCTTCTGGAAATATTTCGCATTCAGCTTTGGATCGTTTCAGCATCACAATTTCTTGAATTTTCCTAAAAAGCGGCCGTTTTAATTGTTGCTCGTTTCAGCTTCCCAACCTCCACCATATAGACAAGCATTGAGCTTTGAGACAAATTGGGCCAGAAATCTTCAATTGGCCTTGCCTGCAGTAAATTTAGAGGTTCTCGTTTTTCGGCATAAAAAGTTTGTTGTGAGTATTTCCCAATTTTGAATCATCTTGAATATGATTCTGGTGGATAAAATTAATCAATCTTCTTAAGCAATTGTTAATATAACTTCGACTGTCTAAAGTTTTGCCTCTAATTCATCCAACAACAGCTCTGGCAACTTCACCAATTGATAAAGCGCACCAAACTAAAACTTTATCAGCAAATTTGACCTTTTGCTTGTATTTTATATTGTCTGAACACTCTTCTACATTGTCGGTGTGAAACACGTCGTTTTTTTCTTTCAATTATTAAATTACTTAGAGTAAAGTACTTTTCATCATCCATCACAATGACTTTATTATTTTCAAAACGAGTGCGCCTTAAAGCACGGCAATATCTCGATATTCTAGCTAACTAATTTGGCGATATTTTAGATCCTTTCTTTTCAATTATCTGGAAACTGTATCCTTGGAAACACTGTGACGATATAAATTTTTTTTAAATGACTGTCCAATTTTATTCTTGACACTTTCTAACTGGTTTTGTCTATGTCTAGTTAACAGTCACGGCCTTCCACTTTTCCAAAAATTTAGAGATGGCAAACCTTGCTCACATTCTGCTATCGCACATTAAATGGCTCTCCGCTACACATTTTATTTTCAGAAAGTTAGACTATTTGAAGTTTAGGCATCTACCCAACTAAATTATAAACGCCCTTTCTAAGCTCTAATTTATAAGCCATTACAATGCAATCGATTACTTTTGTTTGCAAAGTCAACTCGATATTTTGATATTTTTATTTTTACTAAAGAGTTGTATTTTGTGCCAGAACTTTTGAGACATACGTTATAATTCGCAAAGGCTGTCTTTTTAATTTCAAGTTGTAGGTAATGATTCCATTTATTTTCACCTTTGTATTTTGATAAACACTAAAGAATAAATGTTGAGATAGTAATACATTACTCACGGGCAAAATATTACTGCTTTCGAACAAAAAACGGTTGTTTGAATATGTTTTCCACCGTAAGATTGTAGTCGTATAGGTGTACTTAACATTTTAGTTTATGTATGTCGTTTAAGCATATTATACATTCACTAAATAATGCAAATTAATGTGTGGTTACACTTTCTACGAATACAAAAGTGTTGTCAACCGAGAAAATTTATTAATTGATTGATTAGAATAATACTTGAATGTTAAAAACCAATAAAAAAAATTACAGGTAGTAGGTTCAAGTACTAAGATAAAGAATTTAATTCAAATACCATATCAATTCCTTTATACATTAATCAAATTCAAATTTCTCATGAATATACATAACCGAACGATCTCTGTTTTGAAACGCATACATCAAACCGAAGAAGAAATATTAATATTAAATATTATTTAGTAGATGTTAAACCGTTTTATTATTTAAATTAACATTGACTCGTCTTGGTCGCGCACTCATTGTCAAAAATGGCTATTCTTAAATCCTTCAATATCATTAACTGCTCGTTTTATTAATGAAATCCATTCATTGAATGGTAAAGGTACTAAAAATAATCCAAACAGCAGCTGTTCTGGTCCAAAAACGAAGGAGCTGTACTGACTTCTAATGATGGCTTGGTAGAAACAGCCAATAATGTATTTAAGCCGTGAAAAAGATGAAATATAAATCCCTTAATATGTGAGCTATATGAACTAAGTTGATGGAAATATATCAGTAAATGAAAATCTTAGAGAAAATGCAGGCGTAACCTAAAGAACAAGACCTCAGATGTAGTAACTGGTCAACTGAGTATTGGATTTATATTTAGGATAAATTAACATGACACCACGCCATTAAGTTTTAGGACACCATTCGATGTGAACCTGTCAGAACCTATTGCTGTCTCTCTCATATAGTCTTGTGATAGCAAGAGTAAACAATCGTTTTGAGGAAGGTTAAGCGAAATGCTGTGTCTTAAGACTTAATGTCGTCCAGTGTAAATAAATTATAATTTTATAGTAGACGTTATTTTCATTTGATATGGCTTAGAATAGTTGTTTATTCGTTAATTTTTCTCTACATTTATGAAGTGCCAGAGTAATTTAATATACACACATCGATCTATGTATTTAGGTTTCTAGATGAAAAAATGTACTGACCTCACATGAATCTTTCTGGCCGTTGGCATATCCGGCACAAAGGAACGATTCTAAAATAACTTTTGTATGTCCAGCCGTCCTGAACATCTCTTGGCACACATCGTTTTCCATTATTGGCACTTGTACTCCTTGTAATATGGTGGGAACTACGCCGCCATATTTAAGTCGACCCCATCCGGTAACTGTCGCCATCCTTCCCGTGAAATCTTCTCCCTCCCGTGGAAGACATATTGGTACTAAACAGAAATTAGATTAGTATTAATAAACATGGTTATTTGATGATTTTGCTATTTCCCAGTACCCCATTTGTTACGCAATTCGCTGTGTGTTGCTTACTGAGTTACTTTATTTAAACAATTTTTTCTTAAATGAATATTTTATTATTTTGATGTTAAAAAATTCAAAGCTTTACATAACTTTCAAAATGATTGATTATTTTTAAGGCACACTATGAAACAGAAACTGTTGCACTCTCCTCCGACAAATATGAAGTATAAACATTATTTGTCTAACTAAACGAGTTCTGTTGACGTAATTTTAAATTAAGCTTCACCAGCGAAAGTTTTGCTCGGGTGCTTTGGAATGAAATAGCTAGTATACGTAATTAAAGGGATTACAGAGAAACTGGATAAATTTTATGGCTGATAGGGTAGGACGAAATTAACAGAGTGATGTGCTGTGATAGATGTTTGCTTTACGTAGGAAACATTTATCATCCCGATGAAACTCTCTTTTTCTCTTAAACTCCATTTATTATTACGCGAAAAGCACGTCTTTCGTTCATAATATTTCTAATCTTCAAATAAGAGCGAGGATTACTGACAGCTTAAATTCAATTTTGAAAATATGTTGTTAAGATCTTTAATGAACTTATAAAGGTGCGTTTATAGTCTTTCTTTTTCCCTGAAACATTTAGCGTATTCCTTTTAAGTTGGTCATATTGTGCCAATAGCATAGTCAATGTCTAATCCAAATTTAAACTTATGGTTAAATTGGCTGATTTTATTATATTTCTTTCCGCTCAAAGTATAGCTAAAAATTAAAACATGTTTTTTTATGAGATGTTAAGGCACACATTGTGCTTTTGCTGCTCGTATCCTGAACTTAAATGTATGCTTTAAAAATGTTCCGTTTTTTTTTATACTTTTACATAAATATTCTGATACATATTTAGATAACTACCTCACATTTTAATTTACGTTTACGAATATTTGTAGACAGTTGGTATAAGAAATTCTAAGCAATAATTCAGCGCCCTGAACTTTAAAGATTATCTTGTTATACGTGATGTTGATAGACACGAACTGTTATGGTGTTGTCAGTGAATTAACAGCATATCGAAAGGAGATCAATATAACATTTCTTTCCATCGATAACTATCTAATTCTCTAAAATTATTTACAGTTTTAACTAGCCTAAGACTATCTGTTGGTATACCGTGACCTGTGTCTAAAATATGTCGAGAAACGCTAGGTTTATCTGGTCTGTTGTATTTGAAATACGCAATATGTTCTTTATAACGAGTTGAGATTGAACGCCTAGTTTGCCCCACATATTTTTGATTACAATCTCTACAACTTATTTCATAAATCCCAGATTTTTGATCTACCTCAATTTTATCTTTAGTGTTCCCCAAGAGAGTTTTTGAACTGCTCGACTTAAATGCAATTTGAAAATCCTGTTCTTTAAAAATGCTGTTCAACTTACGTCTGGATGAGTGATATGGCAAAGAAACAAATTTATTACCGCGAGTTTGTTGAGGTAGCAAACATGTGGAATCCTGAATATGATTCTTAAGTTTATGTTTCCTAATTATTTATTTATTCAATTTTGCCCAACAGATTAACAATCTAAACTAGGGACAAATTATTAATACAGACTATAACTAATACAACTTACGATGCGTACATGCTACTAACAGAAATACACACCCATAACATAGGTAGTATATTTCTTTCTAACAATAATTAACTTAAATATTTAACTTAAATATATCCTCGCAACGTTAAGTATGTTTTTAAGGCTATCATAATGTATATCACAAGCGTGAGATATAGTGTTAAAATTACGGGACATAACGGATAGTGGGGAGTTAAAGGCCGCATTTATGGTGGATCTGGGAATGTGGAAGGTTAAGGTTTGTCGACTTGAAGATCTCGGAACATGAAAATTCAATTGTGATGTAAGGTAGGTACAATCAATGTTGTTGTGTAATAAGTTATATAAAAACTTTATACTGTTGATATTTCTTTGTAGCTCTAGCGAATCCACATTAAATTGTCTCAGGAGGGTGTTATAATCAAATCCCCGTGGGGGATACACACCCTCAGCTCTATAGACCAAATACTTTAATAGTTTTCTCTGCACTTTCTCTAATGTTTGTATATGAGACTTATAAAATGGACTCCAGACCAAGCATGCGTAATGAAGTTTACTCTTAACGTAAGTATCATACAGCAGCATAATAGTATTGGTGCTGAAACATTTTGTATGGCGTATGACAAATCCTAGTGTTCTGAAGGCAGAAGAAGCTACGTCATTCATGTGAGATGCGAAACTTAAATCAGAGTCGAATCGCACACCGAGGTCTTTAATAGTAGTACAACGCTCAATTATTGTACCATTGAGATAATATTCGTTGTGGAGTGGTTTCTTTTTCTTAGTATATGTTATTACATAACACTTGGATACATTTATTTGAAGTCGATTTCTGTCGCACCATAGAGAAATTGTATCGATTTGTCTTTGTAGGTAAATGCAATCGTTCGGTGTAGTGATTTCGACAAATATTTTCAGATCATCAGCAAAGAGGCATTTTTTACATTCAATATGGTGCAGCAGATCATTAATGAAAAGATTGAAGAGGAGTGGCCCCAGATTTGATCCCTGCGGCACTCCTGACGTGGCTATGTAGCATTTTGATTTAAATCCGTTGTGGAATACATATTGCGTTCTGCAAAGTAGGTACGAAGACAGAAGCCGCTTCAACCTATCACTGAAGCCAAACATATCCAACTTCTTTCTGAGCACAGAATGGTTTATCCGATCAAATGCCTTCGATATGTCTGTATACACCGTATCCACTTGACCATGCGCGTTCAGGACATTTGACACCGCTTGTGTGAAGTATGTTAAGTTGGTAATTGTCGATCTTTTTTTCATGAACCCATGTTGATGTGGCGAGATGTAACCTTTGACGGCAGGATATATGTGCGAATACATTATTATCTCGAATATTTTCGCGAAATTATTTAGTAGAGATATTGGACGATAGTTGGTAATATCCGTTGATGAACCTGATTTAAAGATAGGACAGACCTTGGACATCTTCCATAAGTTGGGAAAAACAGTGGTGGTCAATGCAGTGTTGAAGATTGTTTTCAGTGGCTGAGCGAAAACGGAAGCACAATCTCGGATTAGGAAACTGGGGATTCCATCCGGCCCTGATGTTTTCTTGTTTTTCAGTTTTTTGATAGCAGAAAAAACTTCCAATTCCGTTATATTAGCGATGTCCACCAATGAAGTGTTCTCTGCATTGTTTTCAGGTGCGTCAATGTCGTCAGATATGTATACGCTGCTAAAATAATCGGCAAATGCGTTAATGATGCTGAGTGGATCACTAAGACTGATGTCGCCATATTGCATCATTCCAGGAATGCGTGAAGATCCGCGTTTGCTTCCAACAAAGGCCCAGAATTTCTGAGGGTCATTAGTAAGAGATGCCTCTGTCCTTACAACATACGCCCTATACGCAGACGCTATTTGTTTTTTTACTAGAGCTCTTATATGTTTAAACTCATTAAGTGAGTTTATGCTATTGGTTTTTTTGTAGTGACTATGGTAATACCGTTTTAGTTTAATGTTGTTAATTATTACTTTGTCAAACCATGGCGGATATCTATTTCTTTTATTTTTTTGTAAAGGAACATAAATGTCGAATATAGAATAAAGTTTGTTATAGAAAAGTTCACAAACTGTGTTTACATCTTTTTCATTGTCTAAGAAAGACCAGTCGACTTCACAAAGTGCACTATATAAATTTATAAAATCAGCCTTTTTAAAGTTGTATATTTTAGATACAGGATTTGAGTTAAAGTTAGGTAAATTGTGAGGATATTGCAGATTAATTGTAAGGGCGGGATGATGGGAGTCCTCATGCAATAGTGGGAATTCGTCCTTAACTACTTCTAATGATAAATTGCTTAATACTAAATCTAATAATCGGTTGTTGACATTCAAAACATCGTTGTATTGGGATAAGTTATTAAATTCTATGAAATGGTTCATTAAATTACTACGAACATCATTCATATTGACATTATTAAAGTTTGTGATATTGAAATCACCAACAATAAGAGTATTGGGATTGTTAGTGTTTAATTGCTCAAATACATCTAGAAAACACTCAAAAACCTCCACTGTCGTATCTGGTGGTACGTAAACACTATATACATGGACAACGAAAGAGTTATTGAAAACGCATTTACAACCCACAATGTCGATAGATTTACAAACATTTTCAATGCAAGATAGATCAATTTGATGGGTATTAATAAAGTCTTTTACTGCTAATAACACTCCCCCACCTGTTTGACGCGACGTTTCCTTAAACTTTCTGTCACATCTGTACACTAAGTAGGAGTTGGGAAAATATTCGGAACTTGAAATCTCCTCAGAGAGCCAGGTTTCTGTGATGCCCAATATGTCATAGTCTTCAGAACACAGCGATGTGTAAAACTCAGCATTTTTTGACCGCATACCTCTTACATTCTGGTAACAACAGCTGACAGCTTTTAATCCATTGGACACTATTAGTTTTCCGAAATGATTCGTGGCACTCCTCGAATATATTTAATTCGTAGTCCTTTCTCGCCATTGCTTAATCTATTTTCAAGCTCCTGACGCAAAGTTTTATAGTGCTCCATCTGCTTCGGCGTTTTATCTGAGGAAACACTTATTTTAGCATAAGAATTGTTTTCTTTAAGTTTTCTGGCATTTTTTATTAATTCAATTACGGAATTCTCATCGGTCAGAGTTATTTTTAACGGCCTCGGAGTAATCTTATTGGCATTGAATTTTCCCAATCTGATTGGTTTTATAGAATTCACAGCAACATTTGGAGAAATAAACTTTATTATATTGCTGACGAAATTTCCATCGCTCTCGATCCTTTCATCACTTTTTGCAGCTGTTGATTCTGGAACTCCATGAATTAGTATATTTCGTCGTCTAATCTGTCGCTGCTCCACTTCCTGCACTACATCCTCAAAATCGAAAGTACACGCCGAAGGTTGAGGTCGTATCACATGATCTTTTAAATCAGTGATTTCTTTCTTTAGCCCCTCAATTAGGATTTTCAGCTCAGATATCGGATCTCCAGAGGCTCCTCTACAGGCGGTACAAGTCCACGAAAGACCGGTAATACTTTTCGTAATAATAGTCCTAACATCGGCTGCTGTGAGGCCTACGCACGAGTGATTATATGTGCGTTTACATACAAAGCATATCACAGATTTATGCTTTTCAACTTCTGAATTACAGCAGGTACAAAGCGACATATTTTAGTTATTTACAGTAGTTAAGGTAAAAATATCCGATATAAAACCACAGGCAAAAAGGTACCGGAGCAAAGAAACGTGCACAAGACGATACGGAAAATACCAGATACAACGCAGCAGCACGAACTGTTTTATTAATTTATTTGCGATGCACACTTCAATCTCACTCAAACACAATACTATTTTGTATATAGTATTTAGATCTGTTGAATGGTATAACTTTAAGTCCATAAAAGAAAGTAGTTCGTAAGCAAAATGAAGTTTAGGAATTGCAAAGTAGATACACGTCTGCACACGTTAACGTTTTCACGGACTTATCTTAGTTACTATTTCCGAATTGTAGCCATTGTACTTCGCGATCTTTTTAATTAAACAAAATTCTTTTTCATATCTATCTTTTGTAAGCGGAAAACTTAACAACCGATGGATAAGAAAATTAAAAGAGGCCATTTTTTGCTGAAAACTATGATTTGAGTCCGCTGTTATAAACTTGTTGACATTGGTGTCTTTTCGGCAGATATCTATTTCTATGTTATTATTATTCCTAATAACCAAAACATCTAAAAATGGTAGTTGATCATTGTTTTCCTTTTCTATACATATTAGCTAAATTTTTATTAGATACCCTTATTAAGAGATCGAAATAGCAGCCCTAAGTTAATTAAAAAAGTTAAGGATTTAGAGAGAAGTTATATAGTTCCAGATGAAATATCCCTATTCAAATGTCTTCAATTATACCTCTTAACTTATTTAAAAATTATAATTTTCTTATAAATATATTAAAGGAATGAAAAAAGGTTGTCTCTCATCAGAAACAATCACTCTATAAAAAGTGTAATAACTGTACCAAGTTGACAATAATACCTTAAGTACAAATTTCCTTTCCCAACTGACGTCAAGAAAATTTAAAAGTAAACACTATAAGAGTAAATTACAACATTACCAGCAAATAATTATATTCATGAAAGCTCTAGTTATAAATATTTTCAAGAATTGTTAAACGATAGTGCAATATTTAATGGATTAAGGTTTATGTTGTTTTGGACGATGGATAAAATTAACTATGGGTTGTTTGAAACATAAATTGTAGTAAGATCTGGAAACTTTGATAAAAAATATTTTTTTTACCACACATTTTTCGTAAATTTGTAGTTTTTTTTTATGTATTTGTAATGGATTATATACTATATACATATAATAATGATCAGAATGGTGCAGTTCTTGAAGCTGTTATTTTAATATTGGTAATTGGAGTGAAGTTACTTCTTCATTTAATAAAACAAGAATTGGGTTTAATTTGTATTTGTAATTTCTGTTACGTTGACGGATTCAAATACATGTGTCCCTTCTGCAGACCTAATATACCGGGTGGAAATTAGCACGAAAACTACTAAAGCTAGGTAAGTAAGATTTTCTGTATGTATATAGTATATCAATGCGCATTTTGTAAAATTATTTACAAATATACAGAGTGTTACAAATTCACAGAGCTACTTTCAACTTTTTTATTTTAAATGCATTGCTATATCTTGGAGGACAATGTTACACAACAAATAGTTCAGAAAGAATGCAGGCCAACGGAAAATAGGAAAAAACCACAAAAGATAAAACAGTAGGAAACTAACAACTAGAGCATTATATTACAATTTTGAACGATTTGATAAATTTTATAATTGCGTGTACATCGATGTTATTTTCCCTTAAATCTGGACTACATTCGTTGGTTGTGGATTTTGCGGAAGTAAGAGATCCTTTACTCATACCGATCTCTGTGTTTCAAAGTTCTTTTAAAATTAAAATCTTTGAAGTTGGTCAACTTTTACTATTCATGCTATGGGCAAACGGCAAGGAGACTTTACATATATGTTAAAAAAAAAGAATTTCTTAACTGTCAAATTACTAATTGAAATGCTTCAATACGTATCGTTTCAGTTTGACAGTTAAATGATTCCAAGGATGATCATACATTGTGGACCTACCCTTTATTGAAATGATGAAAAATGTCTATCTAGGTTCCCTCCACCATTATCCAGGTTTTATAAAAGCGCTTCTTTCCACGCTCTTTGTACGCATTCTCTATTGCTGAATTTGCATTAATCGATTATCAATTTCTCCTTCTCTACTTACCAATAGATAATGCAACAGATGTGAAATGTGTTAAAACTTCAATTAAATTTAACTTAATACTCATATGTAGTACCTAAATTAAAATTTAACGTGAAAGTTGGAAGTGTATTTTAGAGGTTGGATATTTTCGAACTTAATACTTAAACGCATTAAAATAATTTCAAACTTTTTATTACATTTGCATTTGGGAATTCCTCCCACGATTATGTATATAGCAGCAACTTTGAAAATGAAATATTCACTTTATTCCCGTCGGAAGCGTAGAACACATCTCATAAAATACAGAAATTTCGAATTTCGCGCAGCATTGAAAAAAAGCGGCGCTTGGCACCGACAATGGGATTACGTTTCGTCGATCGCAATTTCCGCTTCCGCACTGTAGTTCCGCTTTTTACGGTGACGTAAAAAGCCACTTACCTATGTGCTGATCGAAGTGTATCGGATGCTCCATCTCCAGGATCGCCAGGTCGTTGGCGAACGTCGCCGGATCGTACTGCCGGTGGACGATAACTCTCTTCACGTTCCTGCTGAGCGGTCGCTTGCTTCCCATATCCCCTGATATATCGAATTCGCCGAATACGGCGACAAGCGACGCGAGGAATCCCGGCTGACAGTGAGCGGCGGTCATGACGTAGCGATTGCTTATTAATACACCGCCGCATTTGTTCTTGGTGAAGAGTCCGAGCCAAGTTGATTCGCGGACTAGCACTTGCCATGGGAACTCGCCGAAAGCGGCACTCTTTCCACCCACTATTCTGCCGGTTTTTACCAATGGTCGTACGCCGCAAACTGAAAATATTAATCGAAATGTTTTATGTTACTAAGACCAACATACACGAATAACTTTAAAAGGCACATCTAAAATGTGCATATTGATAGAAATACATGTATACATAAAATAAATCAAGAAAAGAATAAAATTAAAAAAAAAAGGTGAAATGATATAATGTGTATGGTACAGAAAGCGTGAAGTACGAGGAAATAAGAATAGCTAGTTTGCTTCCAGGAACTGCTGGTCTGCAGTCTACAGACTTATGCACAGTCAAACACCGATAAGGAAATCACACGATGTGTGGGTACTTAAGGAAGTACCTCTTATGGGATATGGCAAATGACGCTATGGTTCAGAAATTTAACCTGGATAAGAAGTATCAGGTTATAATACCAGATAAGAAGGACTGGGGGAAGGACCCTCTAGTAAGAGCGGACTCAAACACAACTAATATAGCGGAAGAGCCGGAATTTCACTCAAATTTACTGTATGGGCTTCTTTTGTGGGGCTCTTCCTCTGCAGCAAAACCGGTTTTCCTTAAGCAAAAGGCGGCCCTAAGATTCCTTGCGGGTGTCACGCAAATATCGTCATGTAGAGAATACTTTATATCACTTAAAATACTAACATTGATTGCATTATATATTTTAGAGTGAAGTTGTTATGTACACAACTATAGATATAATCAACAAAAACAATAACGATCACAATTACAATATTAGAAATCCACAAATTCATGTTAGGAAACATCGCTTATAGTCAACTACGCAAAGTCTGGATAACTGGGCATAAAGATTTATAATCATTTACCAAATAGTTGGAAAATACTTGGCTCCAAAATATTGAAAAAAACTGTAAAATCATGGCTACAACAGCGTTGTTTTTACACAATTAATGAGTTTTTCGCATGTAATACTGAACCGTAGATTTATTTCTTTATGGCTACCTACTTGTTTAAATTAGATGTTAGATTGTTGTATTTTTTTTTGCTCAGAAAGGCTCAGAAAAGCCTTTTCGATAAGCTTCAGCAAGGATGCGACGATGTTCCAAGAAAGATGGTCCTAGTCAGGTAAAAGCGTCGCTATCCTCTCCGACAGCCAGGCAGCACTTAACGCGACCAGCTCGGAAAGTGTTGACTCGAAGCTGGCTTGGGACCGCGTAAGCACCCTAAATGAGGTGGGCACCCAAAGAAAACTAGCTTGGGCGTGAAGGGAAATGAGACGGCCGACGATCTGGCCAGGCGAAGCTCGTCAAGGTCATCTGTTAGAGCTAACCCTTTCTTCCGCAACACCAAATTGCAAATTAATAAGTCCATCAACAGATGGACACAGAACAGGCAAAAGAGTTCTTAAGAGAACAGAGTTTGCTAAAGACTTCAGTAGGTAAAGACAAGGAGACTGTCTAAATAATAGTAGGTCTGTTGACTTGTCATTGTAGACTAAATAGGCATACGTATAACATAATCCTGGCAGAGGACGCTATTTGCAGATTCTGTTAACAGCAGGAAGAGACTCACGTTCATTGCGACGGCCTGGCGAGGATAAGGTTTCTAGTATTGGGAGTAGAGAACCCCATAGTTACTCAAAGATGATAGGCCTAATTAAAAAGGCAAAATTAGAGGGCGCTTTGTAGAACAAAGGGGATTCCAATAAATCTGAAAAGGTCGCGGTGAAATAAGTCACAAAACTACTCTACCCCTAATCTAATCTAATCTTTAGTTTGCTTCCGAATTTAAAAATTCCTCCCTAACGTAACAATCCTACATGGATTAGTATAACCCCTTAGTTCGTTTTCTGAAGATGATCGTTGGTAGTTGTTGTTGTGTGTAGAGTGTTGATGGTGACTTCTATTTTGAGGAAACAGCTTGCTATTTTGTGCTTAAGTGTTAATAGATAAGATGTATATGGAAGCTAAGGAAGTTATCGTTGACTCCAAGCTTACTTGGAATCGAGAGAATTAAAATCAGGACGGAGGCGACACCTGTGTTGGCTAGAAGAGCCCATCGAAAGACTAAATATGATGCATTGGACATACATATATCACGGTGGTTAGACCCATGATCACTTATGCATCTGTGGTATGGCTGACAAAGATGCAGCGCCAAACTGCTATAGCTGAACTCAGCAAGATACAGAAACTTGGGTGTGTAGGAATAACAGGAGCAATGAAGATTACTTTCACAGCGGCAATTGAGTGCTTAGAGCTTCCTCTTCTCAATTTGGTTATAATGAGGGAGGCAAGCATGGAATATCTCAGACTGCAAGAAATACCAAGTGGCAGGTATGCAGGATTGGGACACAACAATATTGTCCATCATGTGGATGATAGCCTCTAAGGAATGAGATCAGACCACATGATTTCTACATGTCTATTTAACAGAAATTTCGAAATGAAATCACGGATCGGACAGGCTGGAATCAACGCAACTATAGTGACAGGCTTGGTGAACTAATTTGATTTGCAGACGGATCAAAAGCCGAGACTAAGACTGCATTTAGAATTTACAGCAACGGAAATCAGTCAGTTAAATATAGAATAACTGACACCCAGCCAATTTGCAAAGGGATATCATTAATAAATAATGAGAAGAGTACCGGACCAAAACTGGAACCTTGTGGTATAGCTAGATAAGTGAATGAATTTTTCAGAAGCAAAAATATTTATGAAATTCTCGGTTGAAGTAGTCACAAATTGGTATCTATCTCGCAAAAAGGACCCAACCCCTAGGTTAGCGATACCCGTAATACCATAAACTTGCAATTTATTTAATAGAATATTGTGTGAAACACAATCAAAGGCTTTACTCAAGTCTAGAAAAATCGAATAGGGTATGAATGAAGTCACTGTAAGAAGTATTAAGCTATTGCAGTAGAGTGATTCTTTCTAAAGCCATGTTGGCTTTCAGAAATTATATTGAGGTGGGATAAGAGCGACCCCAATCTATCTAAAAAGCAGTGGGTGAACATGCTTTCTCTTTTGATAATGTCAATCAATTCAGGTAAATCTTGGAAAAAAATAATGTAGTAACAGAAACACTTGAGTAACTTTAGTATTTCGTTTAGAATTTTTGAAAAAAAGAAACACTTAAAATACTTTTAATTGTTTACAACTAAATTTCGTTTTCAATAGTTATATGCGTAATAAAACCATTAAATTGTCAGTCTGAGATGACTCTCCTCAGGATTCCTGCGAAATTCAAATTTTCTTCAGATGTTATTTGTGTAAGGACACACCACAGAGTATTGAATGTGGGCGCCATGGGATGACCTCACGAACGAGGTGCTATTTGCTTATATTGGGAGCGTAAACTCAAATTACCTAGGCGGTGGATGTGATGGCAACAAGAGCACCGGCGGCAGTGCCCTACATTGGCCCAGGTTTTTAGCGTGCACTCGGATTTAGGTCAGCCTGCATTGCCAATGTCATCCAGATATCGATTTTCCGCTCCAATTTGCTTTCGTCTTTTACCGTACGCGCTTCTTCCAAAATGTTGCTCGTATACATGAGCATGTGGGGAGAGGAATCGAGATTATTTATGGCGCATATCTTCCTGTCACGCAGGATTTTTTCATATTACCATTTTTGCTGTGACCTGCCGGAACCGATCGTAAAAACATTGACCGACGTTTGGGCTGGGCTTTGAGCGTCCGGCTTGATGTCGGTCGTTATAAAAATAACGGAAATGGACACCAGAAAGGACATATTTTTTATGCTTAACGTGGAAGTATGACAGCTTTATGTTTCTCTGGGTGTCGTTGCTATTATATATTTAGAAATAATCTCTTCCAGTATTTTCCGACTATTTCAATCTAATCTACAAATAGATTTTTTTATAGGATATTTTATATCTCGCTTGGGAAAACTAACTTTTATTGCCTGCTCGATCAATAAATGCTACTAAAGCAATTCCTTAAATAGTGATACTAAACTAGATATAATCAAAAATGTATGAAAATAAATTAAAAAACGTGGTAAGAAGCAAATGTCTACGAAGTTTAGGAGAACACTAGTGAAAGCAAATAACGGTAGCAATAGTATTAGGAAAATCAAATGTAACAAAATATGTCCAGACAATAGAGTTGCCTTAAAAAAAGACAGCACCGATAAGATGAATCCGTGGGAACCAGTAAGTGAAACATTGGATACTGATATTTTTGGTACACGATACTACCAAATAGCTAGCAAAGAGCTTAAAACACCTCCATCCAGGCTATCAGACTAAGAACAACTCCAAATCACAAAAATATTTTATTTTGTGTACATCTTTCCATAACCTGGGTAAGACAAGGTGTAAATAAAAAGGGCATACCATTATTTACGCTGGAAGAAATCACAAGAGTGCTTCTCAAAATCAAGGATAAGAAAGCAGCTGGCCTGATGGTACATTCTCGGAAGTTTTGAAGGCCACAGTAACACAATTTTCGGAAGTGTGTATTTATCTTATGAACAGAATGCTTATGAGTGGAAATTTCCCAAATGAATAGGAAGAGATAAAATTGGTGCTGACCGAAAAGCAGAAGAGGACAGGGATTTTCTAGCTAATAGCATGGTTTCAGTGAAAGATGATTCACAATGGTAGTATTACAGGCAATGAAAGAGATAGCGTAAGAAAAGAAGGCCAGAAATAGGAGACTGTGTGCACTGATAATAGTAGATATAGAGAATGTTTTCAATTCAGCTCCTTGGAGAGGGGTAATATCCAGTGCTATTTGTAAAACATGGTTACCAGTTATTTTGGGGAAAGATATGTCATAATATTTCTCTAATAGTCCCCATTCTATAGAATGTTAAGAATACCAATCTAAATTGGTGTGAAATAAAATTAGAAACGCCGATGATTTGGCGTGAGCTATTAGCTAAAAAAGAAAACCCTAAAGAAGAGCGAATAGAACCATAGTAGTGTCTATCGCCTGACAAGATGGAAGTCTTATTCCGAGTGAGAAGAAGAAATAAGACGTAGATCGAGGTGGGAAATGTCGACGTAGGATATAAGGAATTAACCAAATATCTACGAGTCCATTTAGACGTAGTGCGAGGATGGGTCCTCACATTCGAAAAACAGCTACTACAGCTTTGACGTGCTTGGATATCGTCATACTGAGAATGTTCGGCTCTTAGCACCACTAGGGCAATACATAGTTTTGTACGGGGCCTCTCTTTGAGATGCATATTATGGAAGGTATATAGATTCATTCTGCCATCAGCAAAACGGAAAGAGGCAATTAAAATTACAGGTGCTTACAGGACTAGCCCGACTAAATCTTTTTCTGGCTGTAACCCGAACTCTGTTTTGACTTAATAATGAAATACAGACATGAGGTAGAGGAAGGGAAAGTAGATCATCGAAAAACGGTGAGCCAGCAACTGCTCAACAGATGGCAGTAAACCTGAGATTAGAGCGATGACATTGCAGAATGAACTAAGATCCTGATCAAAGACGGCAAAATATGGCATAGAAAGAAACATGGAGCAATAACCTATCATCTGACACAGCTACTTACAATAAATTGTTCCGTTGTCAAATCAGGAATACTGAAGGGAGAAAGTATTGTGGTTAGTGGGATACTACCAAACACATCTTCGTTGAATGTGTGAGGTGACAACTACATAGGACAGAGATCGAACTACTTACCACAGGAAATTTAGATTGCTCAAATGGCTTGGCTCAAGATCATGTTAACGAACAAGGAGAGACAACAGAGGAAAATTAGCAAAGCTTTATGCTCGAACCCTAACTGCTCGAACATCTTGGTCAACCCTTCGAAGTGTTGCTTCAGTAATTCCCAGGAGAGAAGATATCAGTGGTAAGGGTCACCAGGATGTAGTAGGTTATATTATTTGCCGACATGACAGAAAGAAATAATACCGAAAGAGTGGATATAATTACAACGTAATTATTCCAATCCGTGAGAAAGGCCATTACTCAAATTGCTACAATTACAGAGCTACTTATCTGTCTTCAAAGGTTTTTAATTTATATAGCAGGATTGTGGAAGAAAAGCTAAAAAAATAGGAGCTAACCTATAAGAAGCTTAATAGAAGGTAATATATTAACGGGGGAAGAACTTTCATGGAATTGAAATCGACATCGACTTAGTAGGTAGACGAATAACATAGAACTATCTAGAAAATACTAGCACATCGACAAAAACTAATCGAAAAAATATACAAGAGCACATACGCGTAAGTGCAGTTTAATGGAGAAACATGCAATAGATTCAAAATGGAATGACTGGTATAGGGCGATTCACTGATCTAATTTCTTCAGTTAAAAAAGATGCATTGTTGTATATGAAAAATATAGTTTCGATTACATATATACATAGCAAAGATACAAAATTTGCAAAAACATTTGGTGGATGGAATCGAGAGTTTAAAAATAAAAATGACCATAATAAAATCCAGGGCAATGATGGTAGGTGAGAAGGGAGAAACACGAGAAGAAAAAAGCCTTGAAGTTAGAGGTTTATTAGAAACGGTAAGAACATACCAATATCTATACAATGTTTTAACAAATGATGGAATCTTGAATAGAGTTGGGTATAGCAAACAAACGAAACCAAAAAGAGAAAATAGAAATAAAATCAAAAATGTACAACGCCAAAACTTAGAAAGTAGGATTCTGGAAATGGAACTGCTTAACAAACGATAATACAACCCAAAAAAAATCACAGCCAATTTGTGAGCTATATAGAGGAAAACCGATGGAGCTGGTGTGTGCATATTATCAGAATAAAAGAAACTACAGATATAAAAAGAGGGACAGAAAGAAAAGAGAAGAAAAGGAGAGGCAGGTCGAAAAAGTCAGAATGAATAGAGGAAAAATGGAAGACAAGAGCAGAAGACAGGAGGATATTATCAAAATATGGAAGGGCATGGAAGAAATAAAAAAGCTTAATGAATAATAACTGACACTTTTAGGGCATAACGTTAAGGAAATAAGAAAGGGAAGAGTTATTGAGTTAATTATTTCTATTTTTAAAGAATTTTATGATATTTGTCAGGCCATATCTATAGATTAATGTATAAAAATTATAAACCAGTGAATTTTACCTACCGCTCCTGTAATCTTGATTTATAGGACCCAATGTCTGCTGTTCGGTAGAGGTTGTCGTAACTGTCGCAGGTTTCTTTGTCGGCTTACTAGATATTGTAGCAGGTCTTTTCGAAGTATTAGGATTTTTCGTGGTCACCCTATTCGGTTTGGCTGTAGGTTTGGCATTTTGAGTAGGTTTAGCGGCTGGCTTTTTCGTAGTGGCACCAGTTTTCTTGATGGGTTTCTTCGTTGTACTGCTCACAGAATTTAAGAGCAATGAACTGTTATCGTTGACAACCACCTCTTGTAGGCCCTGAAGAGGTTCTTGCAACCCTAATATAATTTTATTAACAAACGACTCGACCTTTGTATTTAGCACATCGTCTTCCATAAATTCTGGAATGTCATCACTGACGACTGGGATTGACATGTTTAGATTTGGATTTCTGACTGGTGGGAAATTGTTCATTTCATTAGGAGAAGTTTCCGCCTCAATATATACGGAATCTGGATCAGTTACTGCATTAAGCGGAAAAGCGGTTGTCGAAGGTTTCGGTGTTATTAAAACTGTAGGAGCAGGTCTTTCGCTGCTGCTGTAAACATTGTGTGTTATATGATTGTTAATTGTTACTTGTGCTATCGGCCGCCTTTGTGGGGTGTTCGGTCTTGAATTAAAGCTTGGGGATTCCGTTGAATATGTAGGAGTCGCGGGTGCCAACACAATAATAGCAGGCGTTATGCTAGGAAGGGCTGAGTATATGTCGCTAACAGAGTTTGTAGGTGTTGTAGTTGATTCCGTCGATATAACAGGTCTCTTGCTCACAGTTGAGCTATAAACATACGATGTGGAGGGTGGTTTTTTTGTAGTTATAAAAGCATCAGGACTGTTAGCAAAGGTGGAATGAGACGGCCTAAATGAACTGCTACTCACATGTAACGGTGTGGGTTTTGTATATATTTTTGTGGGATATTTTGTTGTTAGCGACGCGGCAGAAGTGGTAGCGCGCGAAGTCGTAGTTCTTCTAGGAGGTAGCGTTGTACTAAATACATAAGAAGTAGACGGAGGTTTCTTTGTGAATTGAGAATCTGCTGTGCTGAATATATAAACGGGTTTCTTAGTAGAAGAATATTGAAATGATGAACTGGTAGAAGATGAACCATTTAGCATTTGTAGTATATTTACTATAGATTCTATTTCCTGCGTTTTATTTGGTTTAGTTTCATGACTGATAGTAGGAACCAGCACGTATTGTTCGTCATTTGGTCGCTGAGGCTTAGGTTTGAATACTGGTCTTGTATATGTGTTAGTCACAATAGGTGGTGGTTTTGAATATATCGGATTTTTAATATAAGATGACATAGTACTGGCTGGTTTAGGCGTCGCAAATTTATTTTCCAAATTTGGCCTAAAATCATCTGGATCTATATCGTTAAAAACATTGTGTATGACGGTATCTGCAGCAGTTGGATGTGTAACGCCGGGAGTACTAAAATCGTCTATATCTACTTGAACAACTGCATTATCTTGTGCCGTTGGCAAAATTCCCAAAAGTGTGTTAGTTATTTGCGAAACCCCACTGGATGTTAAATGGCCAATCATAGGATTGGCTTCAGTGGTCTGCTTCGTCTGTTGGAATATAATATTGTTTGGATCGTCAGAGCCGTTCAAATCACTCTCCGCTAATTCACCAACAACACCTTCCGGTAGCTTACAACACGTTCCGAATAAAAAACCGTCCATGCAAGCTCCCACTACTTCGCCATTCCTTTGCGAGCATTCGTGATTAAACATGCAAATGTTTGGTCCTTTCAAGTTGGTTGTTGATTCTTTAGTTGGCTTGCAGTACCTCGGCGTGATTCTGTATCCTCCAAAAAGCTTTCTGGATTCTGAAAATAATAAATAAGTATTAATATTAATCTTACCGTCTGGCTAAGTGGCGATAACTAATTATTTGAAGAAAGTAGAATGTATTTATTTGAGGCAAATTCATAATCAGCCTGTTATTTGGAGAACACATTTTTTATTTCAGTTTTCTAAGGGCTCAACTATTACTGGGCGTAGCGGGTTCAAACTTCATTATTTTCTCGGTGGTCACATGGTGATTACAAGTGAGACTTAGATCGGCGGAGATGGTTGCGAATGATTAAGATTTTATTTACCTCTTAGATAAATTATAAGAAATTGCTGTTGTTGTCCATAAACGATTGCAAATAGAATCCTTTATTTGTGTTACTCAAAACTGGCTTAATATTCCGGAACAACATACAATACAGCGTTAATTGGAACTATGCGTGACACTACATCTTGCATGAAGTTAGTTACATAAAAATACCACACGTAATACAATACCATATGTCTATGATATATACAGGAGAAATAAAAATTCTTGCTTACATTTAACAACTGCACATATTTTAGTCGGCTGAGTTGCAAACAGTATTTATCTTAAATGTTTCTCCACCTACACTGGATCTAAGTACATACCATGTATACAGCGTTTCAAAATTATTATTAACTTCTTAATGAATATGCAGGTAATGTTTGTGTTTTGGAAGACATAAAGGACTGTTTACTATCGAAGTTTTGCCAAAAGTTTGTTATAACGTTATTGCAAAATATTATAATAATATATGTATCTATACAGGGTATCCCATTTTATATATAATAAAATTCTAAAAAGATTAAGTATTATCCATATAAATTTTAAATACATTTGTACCCCGCAGATGAAACAAATGCAACAAATTGGAAGACTTGTCATGAATGTTATTTTTTAAGTGGGAAATTTTTAGTCGTCATAATTGGTCAGCAGAAAACCAGCATTTGATATTTAAAAGGGCACAAAATGGACTTCGGAGTTGGTGTTTCATGTTTCATTTTGGGTGGACACATATGTTACAGAAACCTAGAAATTCTTGAGGAAGTTATTCCTGAATTGCAGGAAAATGTTCTATTGGCCTGTTACAATTCCATTTATCTCCAACAATTAATTATTATTAAGGCCATTTCTGGACAATAACATTTCTCATAGATGGATAGGCACAAGCAGATCTCTAAAACGGCCCCATGATCACCCAATAATTCCATATTAGATTTCTTTTTGTGAGGTTTCATGCAAAATGAAGTGTAGAAGACACGCCATGATTCCATAAGGCAACTGCGTGAGGCAACTGCTTAGGCCTATCAAACTCTCAATCGAAAGACCATCACTATAATATAAGTGTCTGTAAAAGGTCTTTACACACGCATACCACATATTCCTTAGACCAAAATAAGCCGATTTAAGTAAACTTACCTTAGTCCAAAGTCGCTTAGTTTGGGTGCTATGCGGCCTTGAAGTTAAAATTTTGAAATCGTTCTTTTATTATAAATTTAAAACGGCTTCTGCGATTTTAATAAGATTTAGCATGGTCATTGGACGAATGTTTTGAGAAAATTTCAAGAAAATACTAATTTAATTAATTAAAAAATTAACATAATTTTTTTTGCTGACTATAGTAGAGACACGGAATAATTTTTATTCGATAGAGTAAAATTTTCTTATTTTTATTCGTTTCCGAGAAAAACGAAAAAAAGTGCTTATGGTCGTGCGTTCGAAAAAAGCAAAAAGGGATCCAGTCGCCTATGATTTCTATCATAAACAAATGAATTTCGCATGGCTAAATTTACTGCCCAAATAAAGACGAATAGAATTAGTAAAATTTCACGGTTTCGGAGATTCTGGGTAACTTATTTACTACAAAAACGGCACTTTTTATAGATATAAGAATTGATTACTCTAATGGTTTTTGCGAAATTTGTATTTTAATAATTCGCATTAGGTTATTTTACACAAAGATTATTAAAAAAATTAAATAACTGAAACATGAACACAAATAATAAATATGTCACAAAAACTGTTGAAAGTGTTCTTCACCATTTACACGCATACAAAGATTTATACGACGAAGGAAATTGAACTGTACTCTTTGCAAAATGTCTCCATCACCTCTAAGGACATTTATTGCATGTTGAATACGTTGCCATAGTTGTGCTTCATTAGCCACGGACTTAAGATGTCCCCATACAAAAAAGTCAGCTGGAGTTAAGTCTGGAGAACGTGGTGGCCAATTTACAGGAGCGTCATTACCTCTACCTATCCATTTGTTTGGGTATACTTGATTTAGGTAGTTTCGAACATACCGATTTCTAAAATTTAAATTCAAGGCCGCATAGCGCCCAAACTAAGCGACTTTGGACTAAGGTAAGTTTACTTAAATCGGCTTATTTTGGTCTAAGGAATATGTGGCAGGCGTGTGACCTTTTACAGACAACTTGTATATAATATATTATGCGATTCGAAGAATGGCTAAAATATTCCAATCGGGGATCATTTCCAAAACTTACTTTACACTCTTATTTCTTTGTAGTATACGGACTTTTTGTATTTATTCTTGTTATTATAGTAACATATAAAGTAAAATATAAAAAATAGCAAATTTTTTACTACTCGTTAGTGTCAAAAGTTGAAAGGTAACTTGGGAGGCAGTCAAATTGATCAAATTAAAACGATTCCTTCATATATTAATATGTTGTAATTAAGATTGATCAATTTGGCTGCCTTCCCAGTAACCTACTGGCAAACTATATATTTTTTAATTTTTCAAATTATGTTCAACCGAAATAAAAAATAATATACTGTGTGTTCCGTTCAAACAATCATAAGTATGGTGTATAACTCAAAAACTATTTTACCTAAAAAAAAAAGAGAAACTGACTATGCTACAGAATTTTTCGTAAAAAAACTGGATGACTTCCATAGCAACTAACATGCAACAGGGTTTAAAAAATTGAAAATTTTCAATTTCTTCCTGTATCCTGAAACTTTTGCGGCATCTTTTTTTTCTAAATAAGTAGGACAGTGTTACGAAAACCGCAAATCTTTATTAACTGAGATACCCTGATAAAATGCCAAAAAATCGGACACTATGTAGATGATTACCACGTACCAATTAACGAAATAGTATTCCAATTTAAAGCTGTGGTTTATGGTAGTGTTATTTGAATTGAGCAATTTTGGAAAATTAACTCTAGTAAAATTTAAGCCATTGTGTTAAATTTGCTGAACGCAGATTATCCTGAATTAGTAATTCAAGCGTCAGAAATAAATTTTCTCGTTATGTGAATTAATTTTATCTAACGAATCTAGATATTACGGAATTGATTAGTGTGACATGGATTTAAAAAAAATCTTTAATTTTTCGAATAATTAACTTTCCGTTTTCTCCGGGAAAAATTGATTTCACCACAGCAATTAAACATTAAATATCTTAAAACTAATCGGAATCGCCAATAATAATATTAGCACAGCCAGAACATGTTTAATTGCCGCTTGCCTGTGAAAGTAATTAAGTCCGTTAAATAGGCACAATCCCCATTTCACGACTCCTGAATTTCTACTATTTACTTGGGGAAGATCAAAGGTTCACCTACCTCATGGAAGGGCGCAGTTTGTTCGTCAACAAGCTAAGGCAGTCATTCAATTTCACGGGTAAATTAGCATGATTGTCCATGTGTGAAACTATCGCAGGCAGCGTCCAATACGGGAAGGATCGTATATGCATATTTATGGAAGCTTTCGTGTAAATATAGTCCTCATATTAGTTCCGACGAAATGCTGTTCTATAAATAGCTATCCAAGATTATAATAACAATGGGTGAGCTTTTTAGTAAATTTAATTTATGAAGGATATTTTTATAATGGATTGACGTAGATGAATTTACGCGTTATATACTAATTGTAAGTATATTGATTTTAAAATTGTTCCTTTTTAGTTTGTACTAGAACTTGTAATAATTAAACACAATTTATAGTATCTACTGCGAAAGCACCTTTGTCTACGAATGATTATCAACCCATATCCAGGAAACCATTAACCAGCGTATCTAAACTACTGTTTTGTTTTAAAAACTCTTAGCTCCTGGAAACCTGATAAATGCACATTTATTTATCTATTGTAAGTAAAGTTTATAGTAAAAATATTTAAATAGCTTGCTTGTAATCAGCATGTTTTAAGAGGTATGCATTGTAGGAGATACCTACGTTGAGTTTACAATTTTAGTATTGCTGTCTATAGTACTACGGTTTAAGGTAAGTGAACATCACAGATAAAAAAAATATTTATCTGCGCATTGTTGCTGAACACGTTATTCTCGACATTTAGCTACGTGTATTTGCTCCGCTTAGTATAATGGTGTCACCTTCGTTATACCTATTATTTGAATACCTAATTTGGTTTGTTATACCGTTCTTCGCGGACAACTTTACCGTATACCACAGGCTAAATTATTGTTACTAATAGATGAACACGTATTATATTTCTTACTTCAAAGGCTATTAGCATAAATTGCATAACGAACAATACTGACATGTTATTGTCTTGCATTGATGCTTGCATTGAAAGATTATTAATGTCACGTCTGCTACAATGTAGCAACTATGCTATGCATTATACGAAACATACCGATAATAAAAAGAATACCACATGATTAGTAAATAATCGAGATAACTTTAAATGGTATTTCTACCATTTTCTAATTAAAAAAATTAGTTAGAAGAAATAGCGAGTTTTTTTAAAAAATTAAAAATTACAAAATTAAGAGAAATTAACAAATTAAAAAGTTTTTCAACGAGTTTCCCAAAGCAAGGCACGTTTAAAAAATTAAGAAATTAAAAAAAATTTAATTTTCAAAAATAAAAAGAAACTAAAATTTGATTAAGAGAAACTTGTTGAATTTTACTAAAGCGAGACGCGTAGGGTTGAGTTTACTAAAGCGAGACGCGTTTACAAAAAATAAAAATTTAAAAATCAAAGAATTAGGAAAAATTTATATATATAGTATTAAATTTTTTTTTCAGCTGGATGCGTAGCGTCAAGTTTTCCAAAGAAAAGTAAGTTTAAAAGAAGCATCATAGGGGACAATAGGTCTTCTGGCCGAGTTGTCTTACGGTGTAAAGGTCAACAAAAAAGAAACTAAAAGAGGCATATCCACCTTCTTTAGTTCCAAGTGCAACGCGGGCTTTTTGTGGTGACTAGGTAGTAAACTGTAATGGCTCTGCAGTTTTATTCTTTGATGATCCCTTAATGGAGGGCTTTCAATGAGCTTGTTTGGTTATATTGTTCCGGTGCTCATTGTATTTCCCTTGGATCCTATTTGCTCCCGTGCTGTGCTTTGGGACACTCTTAGGATAGGCTATAGACTGCTACGCCTTTTCGTTTCTTTTGATTCTCGAATGTCCGAGTACCCACCCTTCTCTCTATTGCGATCTGTTAGGCTATTCAGTTCTAGAATGCGTATCTGGACCAGTGTTGGTTGTACCTTTAATATACCTGCCCAAACATTTAATTGCCGTTGACGTTGTGTTTTGGAAGTTATGTTGTGGTATTCACATTGCTGAAATTTGTATCAAGTTAGAGACTTTATCATGTTTCCTCAAAATTCCATTCCTCTGAATATGTCATCAAAAGTTAATTCTTGGTATATGTACAAAGGGGGCCAACGGCGAAAATAGGAAGTAAAAAAAAAACGATGGAAAAAAATAAGAGCTGGGCTCATAGCTTCCAACGTGAAGAAAACTATTCTAAACACTTTAAGAAAACTGTAGATCTAGATATAAACCTTGCAGAGGGCAAGCTTATGATAACACAAGCAATATGTCTGGGCAATACGCGGGATTACAAGCATAAATAAATGACCGTAATGATTTAGATTTCTGTATTCCTTGACCCGCATATTCGCTGGATTTAAGAGGAAATCATTCTGTCATATTCTACCTGAGTACCACACATTGTCCTTGGTAAACACTGAAAGATGCAATTTCATTTTCAAACACTGCTATTTGTCTACCAAAAAAACTTTAAACCACAAGATGGTCAGCAAGAACGGATGCAGTAAAGCAATATATTGAGATTATGAAGCTCTCAAATCGGCTGGCGAAAGTGTAGCGATGAATCCTCACAACCACCTAATGTTAAAGCTCACTCAACTGGCGTCATAAAAACAATGAAAACTTTAAAAACTAGAATTCTACTAGCTTCTTGGAACTACATTCTCATAACTTTTGATGAGTATCAGTAATAAATATTGTCTTGTATTTCCTACTAAAAAGCTTAAGTATTTGTTTGTTTATTTTTCTCTCAAGCATCACCATATTAAAAAATTGGCCCGAAATGGTTTTAATTGCCCAGGACCAAAAACAGTTTTAATCCGTCCCTGGTAACATAGTAAGATACAGTTGGACACATGTTTAATTAGTTTTTGCGTTTGATTTTTATGGCACGAACATCATGACCTTAATTTTAATTTAATATTATCTTTAAGCGTCACTAGCGGTTTAAAAAATAGTTTATTTCATTTTAAATGAACTATACATAGTAACTCCATTCCAATTTACGAAGATCTCCGCTTTAACAGTCTGTGTCGTGAGCTTTTTCATTGTTGGTGAACGTCTGTTCCGGTTATTCGACGATAGCTGGATGCGTTACCGACTCTGACTGTGAAATCGAGAGTTTATCTAAATCAAAAATAATTGCGCTAGAAATCCACTTAAATGTTCCTGCACGGGCAGTGGTCACGATGTTCTCACAATGTCGCTCTCATTCACTCAGGGAGAGCCGGAAGCAAGTCAACATTGCGTGTAATTTATTGCTTATGTTTATACATTATGTATGTTTTTTCTTCGAAACTATTTCCTGGTTTAGAATTGCTTTCTACTGTTTCTTTAATAAATTTAGTAAATTAGCTTAGAGATTCTCTTTTTCAGGTAAGAAAGGTATTTTTAGATGTACTATATATGGTATTGTATATAAATACAAAGTATTTTTTAAGTTTTCTATTTGATTCCTTCAATGCAGTAGTATGCTGGTCTGAAGTATGCGTATTTGATTCAGAATGATCTGTAGACGATTATTCTTTAAATTTTACGCGCACATTATCCGAAAATCTTGTTCCCCGATCTTTTAATTATTCAAATAATATCTAAAGCCGATAATACTTCGGAGCAAACGTTTCATTCGTTCGCATTATTCGAAATTTTCTTCCATGCGCGCGTAGTGTGGACGATCATTTGTAATAAATTAGGGTAAAACAGGAAAATTTGCCGCATGGGGAGAAATGCCCCAAATTGCGTGTTTCATAATTAAGTGGGTACAGGGTAATCTCTGTTAGTAATCTTGGTAACTATATTTATTGCATCACCGCTTAAATGAATCGTTTAATTCGTGTACCCTAAATAGTGTAGTAAATAATCAAGTATACAACATTTTCCTTTCTAAATAGTGATGTACCGTGGACAATAAAATAATTGCTATTTCTAAATACATATAAATTTTTATTCATTATTATTTCTTACAGTGACAACAGAAGTTTGTAGTCTATGCACTAGGTAATACTTGCGCATTGATTACGTAATGTCAATAGGCCACACAAGAGGCATGCTATTCTGAAGAATCAATATATTAACTTGAAAGATGATCATTATAAATTACTTAACTTAATATGAAACGATTTTTATGATAACTTATTCCGGAATTTCGAAAATAAACCCAATGTTGCTTAGGAAATTATCAATCGCGCGATGGAAGCTAAATTAAACGAGCATATTTTATTGAAAGAATGTAAATTGGTCGAATACCCTTATTGTGACAGATGCGCACATTAACATTTGCCTTGGAAATGATTATTATTTCGTTTTAAGGCGGTTAATATAAAACTAGGATGTTTAATTTGTCGTTATATGTTGACATAAAATGAAAATTTAAGAACATTAGTAGTTTTATCTTTATTTTACAACACATACACACCTATGTATATAAGAGGCTATACTATCTGAAGTATGTCTTTTGCTAATGCGAACGAGAGTAATAATTTTGATTCCTCTACGTTGTTTTATTCGTTTCTTTGTATTGTTGTCCTTACTTTTTAACTTTTAATTTCTTTTTGACGCACCCCCTAAAAATATGATCCTTAGTAAAAAATAATATCTGCAAAATTTCAGACTAATTGGACAAAGAGAACCCTTACCAGTCAAAGTTTCAAATATTTAACGATTTCGCTGTAACTTGACATTTTGTCGTGTCTCTTTATTTCGTGAGTATTAGCAAATTTATTTAATAAAAGTATAATATATATCGTACCTATGATTTTTAAATATGTAATACGATATTCGATAGGAATCTCAAAACATTGCGTTTTACTGCAAAATATTGAACATAACGTAGCATTCGAGCTACAGTACGAGCCTATGGTAGTCTGAAAAGCTTTGTAGCAAAAGTTAGTCTTTCATTATTTAGAACAGAGGCTCCCAAACTTTTTTTTCTCATAGACCACTTTCAAAGTTTTGCTCGTTCCGGTGGACCCCCTGCAGCTACATTTCTACCATATTCCCAAAACCCGACAAAAAATGTGAAGATTAGATCTAACTATGGAAATTTGCGTTGCGGCTGAGTTATTGGTTAATTAATTAATTGATTGTGAGTGGATGTCAAAAAAGTGATCCCATCCAACTGTACTCCTTTGACATCTACTCACAGCACAAGAAACCAATCAATTCTCACATATTTTATTTAGAAAACTCCCCATTCGGAGTGGTGAAAATAAAAAGAAAAATAGTATATTTCCTTGTGTTGTATTTATTCAAATATGTAATAATTACACTATTAATTATTATTGTTATCATATTACATTGTAATATGATTAAAATTAAATATTAATAACGTAACGTAACTTCTACAATGACAATCACAAAATAATCATAATTTTAGTGGAAGGGATGTACTTGATGGATTGACAGCAAATTATCAATATTTGGCTTCAGTTTTGTTAGGAATAACCGCCAATCTCCCCGTTCTGTGATATTCAATCTGCTCCTTTTTTTTGTTAAAAGGTTTGTAACGACACTAAAACTTTTCTCGACAAGATATGACAAAGGAAACGCTTTCTCGCAATTCCCCACATTCCAGGGTATTTCTGCCTGCAGCCAAAATGTTTGATACCCTCTTTTAAATTTCACCTTCAGTTCCTCATTAGTACTAAGCTCGAGTATCTCCTCTTGTAATATCACATTCTCCACTTCCGTTTCATCAAGTGATTAATTTAGTTTTAATAGTAAATTTTACCGAGGTGATAATTTAGTGGATTGCGCGCTTGGCTATCAGCCATGGGATCGCCCTGGTCAATTGCGATGGCTGTTTTGTTTTTCGGGGCGTAATTATTATTAAGAGAAAAATGTGGCTCTGTTTTGGTGCCTGATAAGCTGCATTTCGCTGCTTTGGCTTTATCTACCCTATTAAAAGAAAAAATACTACATGTAATATCAGGTATAGGTTTTCTGGGCGCGAGAAAACAGGCAAACTACAGTGTCTGCGGCCCTTTTATATACAATTTGGTCATTATTATAATATAACTATTTCTTATATTCTTTATCTTTTACCAAAAACAAGTCTAAATTAGATTTTTTTATTCACATCCAAAGAAACAATGTATCATAAATTACTCCGTCAAATGTCTGGAGAAACTTTTCAGCGATCTCAACCAATTGAACTTGTTTGTCGTATAATAAATATGCGGATGATCCGTGCGTGTTTACTTTCATGCAATGAAAATGATCGTATAGTAGGCCAATTGAGTCAGAATCCGGCACACTACGTAGAAAAGGGAAGACCGCGACTCACGCTTCGTGCATCTCATTTTTAATGCTATTGTGAACAGCAGTTACCTGGCTGCGAATTCTTGGTTTACTGACCTACAGAAACTTATTGTGCCTTTCTGTAAATAATGTGTGTCTCACAATCATTTACGTGACAAAAGGTCGCTATAATGCCTTTACTTTTACATGCATGTGGGATAGGAAAGTTTAATTGAAGAGTTATATGTCATATGTGCGTGAAATATTCAAACACGAAAATAATAATTAATACCGCGATTTTGTTTAATAAAGTAATATTCTTTACATTAATAAAATACAGAATACAATAAATACCTCTTTTCTTAGAAAACAAAGAAATGTTATTCATTTCAAATAATCTATCAGTGTAGAGAATATTGTTTAGAAACAACTAAATATGGTTAAATATTGGTTTAACAACCTTTTCCATCGGCGCATACACAAATTAAACAAAACGTTTATTAAGATTGTAACAGAATGTATTTCAAGCTTTTTTCAATAAATAAGAAATTGGGTATATATGGTATATATGGCAATGTAGGGTTTTCCACGGAATTGGCTAGTTAGAAGTTTTCGGACTTAACAAAACTCTTCACTTTTAAAAATCGCATTTAGTTTGGTAGTTACTTTCTTTCTAAAATGTTTCGAAGTTTCTTACACTTCCGGTTAACCAGAAGTCGTCATGATCTTTGTTATTATAAATGGAACATCCTGTATGTTATTACATTCTTGAATTGAGCATAAGATTCTATGAACATTACAATAAGGGTTTACTATACCTATCTTGAACTGTTTCTAAGGTATTACGATTTCTGCAAAAATTTTGACATTTTCACCGTGGTACGCTTGAGGAAAATTCAATCCGAACGATACGAAGTACAGCCAGCAAGAGAGAAGACATCGGTTCTCATCCCCGGTAAGCCTCTCTCTCAAGACGTCTACTACTATTTGCCAAAATTTGCATCTTGGGAATTTTATTTAATTGTTCTAATTAGTCTATTTGACGTTTGGACTAGGGTATAGAAGAGAGAAAAAGGACAAGCAGATATCGTTTATTGAAAGCAATGTGATTAGTAATTTAGAGAAATTTAATATTTTGGTCACCACCAACACAGCAATAAAGCGTTACTAAATTTGCATTAGATTTAATAATAATTTGATAGCAATGACAAATTAGTACCAGAGCAATTACCTAATGATATTTCGGTAGCGTTATTTATGTGGTTACGTAGCTTTTAGGATAGAATGAAGATGCTTCTTTTATAATAAAAAACTACTTTAGCATACGTTATACACAATGTATTTTCTATTTGCATTTGAGATTTCAGGACTTAGACCTATTAAATTACATAGGGTATATCAGATTATTCATCATTTTCTCGCGATCGGTTGCAGTTAGTTAGTTACACGACAAAAAAAAATAATAAAAAGCTCACCTGCAACACCATTTAAAAATATTTTTATCTTTCGGAACGTTCTTCAACCTGACCATCAATTTATGAGTAAAGTAGATAAAAATTTAGTTTCCTTTTGACAGAATTTGACACTTTGGACTCCACACAATTTTAATAATAAGCAGATGGAAATGTCGAAATTTGGACAAAGTCGTAAAATCCCAAAAACGGTTGAATACAGAGATTGCCTTTAAACAATGTATATAATCAATTTCAGTAAGTCAAGAGTAAGTTATCTTAATTTTCGGTATCGCGAAAGAGATACAAATATTTTTAAATTACCTTTCAAAACTCAAAGTTTTAGTTATTAAATTAAGTCTATTTTATGCCGCTAAAGTTTGAATGAAACGTAGCAGCATGTAGGCGACACTTTGTATAAATGGTTGCAAATTTATTATGCGTATGTGTATGTTGAAACAGCATATTTAACTATTATTTTAAAAGTATTTCCATATCTCTCAAAATAGGTACAGGATATAACGTGGAAGTAAAGGGCGTAGGTAATTAATTATTTATTAAGGTGAAGTGTAAATTCATGCTGAAATGGGGCAACTTTTAGTTAGTAATTTGTTCGTTGGAGAAAGAAAGTTCATGAAATCTGTTTCACCCTGTTTAGAAATGAGAAAGAATCATAAGAGAGGAATATTCTTCGAGGTTATATTTCGACCTGTATTGAAAGTATCAAGTTTTATTTTAAAAATCGATATTTCTTTTACCACTCTAGCAAAAAGTTTTTCATTTTAAATTAATTTGTTTTTTTTTTTAATTTAGAAAACAACTTAACCTTACCTCTTTTTTTAATGATGTTGGTTTTATATAAAGTTTAATGCACTAGAATCGCCTCAAATATATTGCTGAAGTTGCTGCTCTTTGCACTATTATTACAAAAAAAAAAACAAACGCTTAGTGGGAAAATATTTTTGGCAAGTAATTTATAATTATAATTTTCTTATCTACCTAAGTCTACGTCTATTCGGGACAACTTCTCTCGATCTAGTCACATACATGCGCCATTAGACCTGCTTTATTTCACCAATTTCTTGTTGTTCTGCTTCCATAATACATTCGGCATATCGTCAGATGCTGTTTCCTCAGAAAATATAACATTCTACCAAATATGATTCACCCTACACTGCATAGATTTTCGAAACCTTTAATATGAATGTATCCGTTGCTTGAGCCACCACCAGCTGAAATGAAGATAGATGTTATGATGTTATTTTAGGATGAAATTCTTGAATTCAAAATGCATTCATGGATAAGATATATGCACATAAATACATATGTATAGACAAAAAGGTCTATCGACAGTAAGCGGTCGACGTACAGTGAAAACTTTGATAACATCACCATTAAGATAAAACCACCCATTTTTTGAGACAGCATAATTTAGTCGGCAAGTTAAATTCTTAGGAATAGTCTTTGATTTGATGCTAACTTGGAACCAACATCTGCAGAAATAGCACACCTTGGTGGAACCATAACCTCAGCTTTTATAGAAAAGAATTTTAAACCCTATTCAATCGGGCTAAAACATCTGGGCTCAATATCGTCAAGCTCTACGAGTGTAATAAGGAGATTAGAAGGAAAAAGAGAGAGTCATGGAGAAAGTTTTGTTAGAGATTGTTAAATACACCTGTCACAGCAGGGATGCATAAAATACTCGCAAGAGATCCGGTGGAAACATTATGTTCGCTAAAGTTAATGGATGGCACATTTATGTGCTCGGTAAAAGCAACGTTGGAGATTGTGTCACAGAACCACCTCCCAGGATGTCCGATGATGAATAGCTTCACAGAGGAGACTATAACCTGTAGTATCCAACGTCTTAAGCAGATTAAATGCGGCTAGCTGAGTGTAAAAATCGCTCAAACCAGACAAAACGCTGGATAAGGACGATATCTTTCCGGAACCCTTATAAAAGAGAAGCACGATACTAGTCATTCACCTGGTTAAACTCTTCAGACTACTACTTCCTCTAGACTACCTTCTTTTCAACCAGAGACGATTGGAGAAAACGAAAACACATTGATGCAGGCAGATTCCGATCTACATTCTATCGTAATCCAAGAGTTAGAAAACAGTACATCCTTGGACCACACAAAACTAGTTTTCATGCTGAAATCTAGAAATTAAGATGTGGGCTAGAGAGATTTTGACGAAGAATGCACAAATCAATAAAAAATTTCAGTGACAGTCACAGATGCTGTCTTGAATGCACTTGAAGCTGATTTAGAGCTGTAAAAGCACACTAAATATAATGGGAATAGTCTATCGCTAGCCCGGGTAGCTGGGCCCTCATTCATGGCAATGCGGAGGCAAGTGTTGCGAAAAATTGTACTGCGGAGTATTGCCAGGGATCAGAGCTTGCCATTGGCATCACACCTACGGTAGCTAAACAGCAAATCAATATATTGGCAAATCAGAAAGTGCCCCAACATTTGAACAATTTGGTACATGCAGAAAAGTGCATTTCATCATCATCACGTCAGAACCAAGGAAGTACTTGAACTTGACCGTAAAAACGACAAAGTAATAGTTTCTGTCATTACAGCTCACTGCAAATTTAGAGAGCACCTACACAGAATCGGACTCTCTGAGGAAACTGAATGCCGGCTGTGTTTGGAGGCCGAAGAGACAGTTGAGCACATTTTCGGCTATTGCTCCTCCCCAACGAGAATGTAGTATGCGATCTTTGGGAAGGTTGATTTCTCTAAAAGACCTGAACAAGACCTCATTCAAAAAGATTCAGGGCTATCTCCAGAGTTTACACACTAAAAATTTTTAGTAAATTTGCCAGGATTCCTGCTAAAAATTCCAGTAACATTTGGGGAAAAATCACAAAAAATTGGGTAATTTTATATTTTTTAACAAAATTAGGTATCTATACTTTTCGAAATTTCCGACCAGTATTTTTCAATTTTAAGTAAAAGTGGTACGTAAAAACGTAATTTTACTAAAATTTATATGCTTTCCCAGGGATTCTTATTAAATTACATCGTGATTTTATTTATGGGTTCAATTTGTAGATAGATAGCACATAACACGCACGAAGTGGCAGGGGTCGTTCTTTTTTTTATCTGTAGGCATATTTAGGTGACTGATTTAAAATAAGTCAAGTAGTTAAATAATACATTCTTACTACTGAGGTGACCTACACCTACATTTTCCTAATTTACAAACGTTGAAACCTAGGTTTATGCACACACAAACACACAATGTACCTAATTGTGTTCCAAGAAACACGATAATATGCCTCGACAGGGTATATAAAATATATTTGTAGTTTGTGTATTAGCGTAATGTTAAAGTAAATGGTTGTAAATATTGTTTATTGCAGTCATATTGCTACGCTGAAGTAGCGGTTAGGAATGTATTATTCAACTTGTCTATTTATACTTAGAATATTATCTTATACCTATCTATGCGTTTGTTTTGTTATTTCTTCAGGACGAGTTTGTCTTTAATTCATTATTTTGTTTTTAAGGTGAAGGAGATTGCTTGTTTTACTTCGTCGTATATTTACCGTGCTAACGTTTAAGGGATAGAATGTATTCTACCTCAATTATTTTACCTTTATGTCTCTCATTCAGCACAAAACCCAATAACGGCTAATGTAGTGAAGCGTTGATTAAATGTAAATGGTGAAACGGCTAAATCAATAAGTATTCACGTCGCAGTATAATTGGAAGATGAATGGATGCTGTGGTAACAATGTCGCTAATTAATAAACCTGTCGGTATATATACTTCAATTAGGAATAGTGAACGTAATTATTCAGTGGAAAATGTAATTCCTTCTTTGTTTAATTTTGTGAGTTGATTACATTCATATATTATACTAGCAGCACGGGTTGGCCGTTCAATATAGAAAGGAACGATACAAAGGTTGGTGAGTTGGTGGTTTGAGGATATCCATCGTCTAACCTAAGCATAGATAATTTATCACAAATGAGTTGAGATTTTTTTTTGAGATTTCTGTAACCATGATGTCATAGTCCAAACCTAACCCCCGTCTTGTGGTAAACTCAAGGAAAAACGCCTGAAGGTTAAATATGACAGTACAGAGTGATCTGACGGATCTGACAATAGATCAATTCAAATTCAAATTAAGATGGCCGTTGTGGGTGATTGTGGGCAAACAAATCACGTTCAGTCCGATCGTCAGTCATTTATCCAAGTTGTTCTATGCATTTATGTCATTATGATGGTCATTATGACAGTTTTGATGTCAAAGTTACTTCACTTTGACAAAAGGAAACATATTCATATCAAATCTGGGGGAAGTAGTGCCACGTTTGCCATTAACGGCCATATTGATTTTCATTTGACAGGTCGTTGGATTGATCTATAAAGTCTCAAAATTAGTCTGTTTTTGACAGGAAGCCAAAGTGAGTGCGCCGTATTTTTTTGTATGCAATGGAGAAAACTGAGTTGAGGGTAGTGATAAAGTATTTTTATTTTGACAATTTAACAACATATTGGAAATCGCTCCTTCGTTTTCAGTGGTTAAAAATTGGGTTGCCGATTTTAAGCGTGGATCGTGTTTAACTCCGTAGTTGACGTCTAAAAACTGCTACTGCTCCGAATATGATTGAGAACGTCCATTGTATAGTATTGGATGACCGTCGAGTAATAATGTACATGATAGCAGAGAGAGTGAGTATCTTGAATGACACAGTGTGCACAGAATTTTATCTGTGGACACTTTGGGTGCCCGTTTTCTCACACTGGAGCAAAAATTGAATCGTTTGAATGCTTTTCGCGACCTTTTGGCACGTTTTCGCCGCAATCCGAAAGACTTTTTACGCTGTTTCATAACCGTTAATGAAATCTGGGTCCACCATTACACTGCCGAAACCAAAGAACAGTCCAAACAATTGACACATAAAGGTAAAGGTAAAAACGGTTTTGTCAGCAGCAAAGGTTATGGCTACTGTATTTTGAGATTCTCATGGAATTATCTTTATTGACTATTTAGAAAAGGGGAAAATAATAAATGGTGAGTATTATGCCAGTTTGTTGCAACAAGTTAGCGACAAAATCAAAGAGTCCGGCTTCATTTGGCAAAGGCATAACGCACCTGTCCACAAGCCTGAGGTTGCAATGGCTAAAATTCATGGATTGGGATTTAAATTAGTGCCATATTCGCCCTATTCCCTATAGTTGGCTCCCAGCGATTTCTTTCCAAACCTGAAGAAATAGCTCTGCTGTAAATTTTTGTCTACTTTCGAGATAAGGCTGCTGTAAATAGCTATTCCCAAGACTTGGATTCATCCACCCACAAGGAAAGCATTGCTAATTTGGAATATGATAATATTTATACCACTGATAATATTGAGGTCTTCTAGATCCCAGGTAGTACTGGTAGTGTATACATATAAGAAGATTTCTTAAAGTATATATTCACGCCTCGAATTTGGGCAGTATAAAGCGCTATTATAATCAAAATATGTCCAAGGCTAGCTTATTTATATGGCATAGTGAGGAAAATTTGATTTTTTTGTTAATAGTGACTTATATGAGGCACTTACAATTTCGTTTTTCTTTCATTGATTGATATTTAGTGACACCTAAGTCGATTAATGCTGTGCAATCAATAATTTTGATTACTGAGACAACGGGTTTAACAGTTTTGATATCATGTGTTGAGATTTGAATCTATGAATTGAACATAAAATTGCTAAATAGAAAATTACCTTACATTAAATACTATTTATAATATTTCGTAATTTTCGTATGCTTAGTGCTGTAGCCCGTAGAAATAACTGATATCTCACAGCAAAGTGTCGATCAGAAATGGATTTGCCCGATTGGGGCGATAAGAATCAGATAAACAGACTTACTCGACCGCAGAACACCTGGAGCTGAAATATATGGGCGTAGCGATAAAATTACTATTTTACATCGTACTGAATAGTACGCGCGCGCCTTCCCGAACGTCTCTCAAGTGGGCATGCATAAATCCATTTTTTGCCCAAAAACCTAAACCTCTTCTTAAATATAATATAAAAAATTAATATAATTAAATTTCGAGCCCATCATAATCAAATGAAATGGTATGATTGTATAGAGAACGTGTGACTGGAAATATTTATGTATATTGCTTCGTAATTCAAATCCATCAGATCATATCTGAGTTCAGTATGGAGAGATAAAGAAATGGCAGACAGAACTTTTTAAAATTTACGTCAAGTTGAAATGGAAAATGTAACACTGACCGCATGATTGCAACTAAATAAGCTTGTCTAATATTACTTCAATGTAAGTTACTGTTTTATAATAGGTTAAATTTATTCTTGTAACACTTTGTTGTATTTTTAGCACGTCTCTGAGGCAGCAACAAACTTTTGTGAAAACTTGATTCAAATAAGGAGAAAACAGTTTATTCTTTGTCTGCTCTCCCAATATATCTCCCCATATTGAATCCTTACAATTACAGGCGATACTCCAACCCAACTTTATAATATTTGGTTACATCCTCGACGTAATATTGCGTTCTGTAGAGTTTACATTAATTACTGCATTCCTTAATGAAAACATTAATGATCTTTATGGCGTCTGTAACTTTACCCCGCATCAATTTTAAAGAAATAAGTTTTAACGATCTTTTTTTTTATGAACGCTGACGCTAATGGTGCTGTTCGAAAAGTTACAAGGAAAGAATTTTTATTAACGTAGTAGAAATGTGCACGTGTCATTCGGTAGATGTTAAAATCCACGTAATTTTCGAGAGGAAATATTCCGGTGCAGATAAAAGTGAGGTTTTTATATGAGCACACATATTTATGGAAACCCGGTTAACACGCTCAAATTCGATGTCATCGTTCCATTTTCCGTTGAGCGCCTGTCCAGCGCTGTGTACTCTTTTATGGTGAACATGTGAGCGTGTTTGCCTCTTCACAATATAAGTACTTCCACCAGCATCATGAAAACGCACAATTTTGCATCTAATTTCTTTGATAGCGGAAATTAGCTTGAAGTGTACAGTTTTTTTTTTCAAGGTTTTGAGCTTGGAGCTCTTGTTTTGTTAATTATTTATTATTGAACTAAATAAATAGTATATGCCCAGTGTATCCAAAAAACGGGCTGAAAAATAAAAATAAAAGATGTGCAACGATAACAATACAATTATTAATTTGTAACAGTATTTCTGATAAGTTAAGCCTAAAATAACATCAAGCGTAGTTATTGCAAAAATCGAATCATTATAGTAATCTTATATTATGTACGGTTTGGGAGTCATATTTGATGAGAGATTGTCTTTTAATGAACATTCCTCTATTCGTGCGTCTGCTTTGAAAGCGCTAAGTTTGATTATATGTACTATCTTAGCTCTCTATCTGACCTTTGTTCGTTTTAGGCTTGAGTACGCTTCCCTAATTAGGGCATCTATATACAAACAACATAGCTACTTAATGGAGCAAGTCAAGAGAAACTGTCTCAAGTATTATTATAAATATCCATCTTTGCTGAATATGTTTAATATCGATGCTTTTGATTTTCGATGTAGGCAAAGTGAGCTAAAATCCTTATTCAATATACTCCAAAATTATCTTTACATGCCGGAAGTATCAGATAAAATCAATTTTCTAGCTCCGCGTCCTTCATCCAGACATGCGATGCTCCTCTACTGTCCTGCGTTTAGAACGAACTTATCTTTGAAAGCTCCAATACACAGAATGTGCAAAAATCTTAATTCCATATTAGAGGAGCACCTTGACATTGATGGTCAGGATAAATTTTATACTCTCACCTGTTCTTGATTTTTTTCATTTCTTTCTTCTTGTTTTCTAATCTATACTTGCAATTGCTTATTTACTTAGCTTTAAGTTGATTATAGGTATTTATAGCTAATATTTTGTATTTGTTTTCTAACTTTATATGTATACATTTTCCACCGTCTTGTAATTTGGATTTTGTATATTGGTTGGATGATAAAGTATCGTTATATCATCAAAAACAGTAAAATACTTGACAATTCATCAGAACTGTGTCATAGCATTTGTGTCTATAATATGTGAAACAAACAGGACAGATGATGTTTTTTTCTGTGCATTCTGATGTCAAATTATCCAACAGATTAGAAATTATGTACTTTAAATGAATAGAATACTCGTGTGGCTATCTTGATGGTATAATTACAATAGATATCTGCTGTTCTGCTACTTTGGATAGATAGCGTCAGAGGACTAGCTAACAAACAAGAGCAGAAGTGACACTCGCTATATTTTGTGAGTCAAGTGGGGTTCTCATGCATTCAATTTCCGATATCTCATTTGTAATCAGATTTTATTTGTCATATCTCTAAAATAGCTTAATAAAACCTCAACAATAAAACTTTCAAAATTATTGTCTTATTTTAGTTTCTTATGCATTGGATATTTAGTTAAAAAAATGTTATTTTGGACATTTGTAACCTATTCTTACAGAAAAGCTTTATTCATGAAAATTCTGAATTCAATGGATATCTTGAGTATTTCGGAGCTGAAAAATATACCGAACCCAATATATTCGTAACATAATGTTAACCATTTTGCATTTTGTCAACGATAGAAAGTGAGATTATGTTTAAATTTAATTTTTTTTTTAGTTAAAGTTTTGAATGCTTACCGCCAAATATTCTTTACATTAACAGGAAATTACTCTTATCATCGGATAATCGAGAATCGAGTATATGAGAATCCACTTTAAACATGCACGATTTTGGCGATACTTCAAGCCTTTCAAGCAATTTTTGCAATTAAAGTATCTCTGATGACATCTACAGCGTGTTGTAAAAAGTACGCACAATACGGGATTTTTAAAAAATTGTAATAATACGGAAAGTTTGAGAACCTTTTAAAATCAATTTGAGATCCCTTGAATGCAATTAATGCAAAGGACTTAAGAGTGCCCTTATTTTGAAAAAAGAGGTAAATGTTATTAAGAAAAGTTATTCAGAATTAATAGCTTCCTATCCCAAAAACAAAAGAAAGTTATCTTTCATCTTTATCACCCATTATGCATTTCACAGTGATAACATCTAATCTGTTTAAAGAATTTGTAGTTGATATAACTAATAATAAAAACGCAAACTAGTAGAACTCCTTAGGAGTTTTGAGTTGCTTTTGCGAATTATTCAAATTTGCGTGAAATATTTGTGAATTTTTCGTGCATTTTGGGGGATTTTCCTTGTTAGTTGCTGATAAAACATCGTTTGACCTACTTGCAAAAGAAAGGAAATTCATCTTTTATGGAAGGATAGACCCAAGAGCGGAAGAGAAGTAAGAGATGTGGCGCGGAACTACACTTGGAAATTTTGGCGGAGGCGCTGGTATATAAGATAAAATAAGTAGCAATAAACAGAGAGTATGGGAAATACTAGATAGTATTACGTTACACAATTGCTGACAGGGCATGAATTCTTTCAAGAGTACTTGCTTCCAATGGGAAAGGTAAAAAGAGCCGTTTACGCACATTACGATCCTGCAAGGACAATTATATATTATAAATTTTTATAAAGTCGAAAGCGAGATATTAGAGGATGGCCTTGTTGGGATAAGCTTTCTTCATATGTTTAGAAAGTATTTAAGGTTAAAAATAGTGAAATACAAGATAGAAAAGGGAACGTTCCTGAGATGGATACAAGCCCTTTAAAAGGTTCTTTCTTTGTTGGTGATGCTATACTATATGTTCCATGGTTATCTATGATGACGTACAAAATAAACCTTCTTACTTTCTTCATCGCAAACAATTCTGCTTTCCACTAACCTCGGGTACTAAATGCTTTCGATTAGAAGTGCGAACTTAGCCACGCTTTTCAAATTTGAGAAAAAAAAATATGAATTATAAATATTAATTAGAGACTATTATTATTCCGATGATGATTATGTAAAACGTTATCACTTTTTAGTCAGCAAACCGCGCATGAGTTCCTAGACATAGCATTAACAATCCGTTACTTTACTACTGATGTATGTTAAGGGGTCAATCCATTGAGCGTTCTAATAAGGCTTGTCGTCCAGAGCATACAAACGCTGCTACAACCAAAAATGACCTTAACAATGCCACTCAGGTCCGCTGTCTACGAATACTTTCTGTTCGTATCTACATACGACTACATGGCTGCGAAATATCACCTGCTTTTTAATAGGAGTAATCTTTTCTCACGCCTTATTATTCAATATTAATTTACAGACATTGGCTCTTATGACAACCTTTCTACTAATTGTTAACCTACATACTTTATAATGAAGTTGGTCGCATGAATAAGTGCTACGAGTAGGCATAGTTTTTACCACAACATCGAGATTATTATATCCTAATACGGTATGAGAGTAGATGACACGGTCAATTAGGGAAAAGCAAAACCACAAGTGATTACATGAAGTAAACGATTTAAATATATATATGAATGTGAAAGTTTGAGTTATGGCGTATGTTGCGTCTTTTTTTTAGTAACACTAATTTGGCTATCTCGTAAATTTAAATTTAATGATCCTATTTAAATAAATTTACAATTGAAAGTATAATTCTTAAGGCAAGTTTAACCTAAATTAGCTGCATCCCCAACTAATAATAAATTATTTCCTCTAAGTTCAAACTCAATCAAACGCAATCATAATGTTGATATATATAATTTTTTTGTATGATGTTTCGTATTAGATTTTGTGACATTTTTCTTAAGATTTAACTCGTATTTTCATATACAGAAAAATTCCGGTATATATTCATTGAATTCCTTGAGAGTCATTTGTGACAATTTTTCACTAATTAGGGCTTTAAATTTATTCTACATTCATTGTCGTTTCATTAATAAGTATTTTCCTTCTAATTGTAACGAAAATTTAGCAAAAGTATCTAGAATTTACAGGTCAATCCAAATGATATGGTTCTTTATTGACTGAAAGAAAACTATTCCGTCATCTCATGCTAAATGTTCTTATACTAGATGATTGTATGCTTTTATCTATTTACTTTCTAAAGATCATTTATACTTTGTAAGCGATTTGCGGCACATGTTTTGCGTTTTGTATATTGACGCCATTTCAGCGGTTAGCGTCGCGCTTGGCTTTGTAGTTATTCTAAACCTGTTGTGAATTATACATATAACGTTTAATGTGTCAGGTAATACATAAATCGAATGTGATATTTCCTTCTGTCACTATTGATTTAAAGCTGAATTTTGTCGGCCATTAGCAATAGCAGGGCGTTATTGCAACCTGATAAACTGAATGCAGCCATTTTGGTTAATTAAGGTTGGTGATTGCCCAAATTCAATTTCATGTAGGCAAAGAACACAAATCACAACAAACATCGTTGCAATTTATTTATTCGTTACCATCAAAGAATATTCGAAAACTGTTTGAAATTTTGTTAAAACTGAGAAAAGCAGAGAAATAAAATATGACGTTCACAATAACAGATAAATACGAATATTCCATACCAGTTAACTAAAGTCATATTGAACTAACAAATCCAAAGAAATTAAGAAAATTGTTTATCACAAAATAACAGCGGGAACCTATTCTAACAACTATCGCAGATAACTTATAATTTCACAATTAGAATTAATGTTACTTATATTCTTACTAAACGAAAACTAAAATTATGTTCCATAAATCAATGTTTTATATTATTTAAGTCTGGATTAATGATTGAAAGAGACTAATTTTGGTTCTGACATTGCACAAGACAACTTAAAAATATCTTAATATGTATCAAAAAACAAAATGTAAAGGCTTCCACTAACACCGTTGTGCTAGACAAGCAACCTCAAACTCAAACCAGGATGCGCACTCCTTACTTTATTCCTGTATCAATTGTAATTTTTGTTTGCCGAAATTTATCTTCTATTTTCTGAAATTAAACTTTCATTTCTTGAAATTGAATTTGTTTTCCGATTCTAAAAATTTAATTTCATTGAAGTTGAGGTGGTCTATACCTAGTTAAATTTTGGTATTGTCATACAGACGCCGCCGATTGCAGCGCTATCTACTATTTTCTTAATGTGAATGGACTTCAGCCAAGATTGACATACATATACCGGGTGTCCAACCTAAGATGCAACGGTTCCTAGCCAATTTATTATTGCTTTTGAAAAATTTTTTTAAATAAATGTTGCCTCGAATCATATGCTACATATGCTAAAATTAGTTTCAGTAATGGCGGACTTCCGGTTGTACCGGAAGTAGATACTAACTTTATTATTTTAAATAGAACAGCCTGTATATTATTGCACTTTTGGATTCCTTGTTAAATTTAAATAACAATACGTTAGGAATACATTGGGGGTAAGTTGTACCGTTTCCGAATTACATGACGTTTTTCGAAAAAAATGACATTTGCAGTGTCTTCGGTGTTTGGAAATATCTCAAGGTTGTGAGGGGTGAAGATAGTCCTTCACCTCCCCAAACAACAAGTTCATTTCTGAAGTCGACCTATAGAATACGGCCATCTTCATGTTCCTTTTTCTCATGAATCAGCGAATATTTTTAAACGATTCTTGCTGTAGAAATAATAATAACAAAAAAAGTACTTACTAACTTTCTCTTTGTTTGTTTTTAATTTTAAAATTTGATTATTATTAAGAGTTCATAATGGCATTAGTGCATAGTGCTATTATGAAGGCCATGATCAGGCCATAATAACATCCAAATGGGTATGCTAAATGTGTCATAATGACACCGTCGTAAATAAATTGATATTATAGTGCGTTTTCGTACTATAATAAACTTATTTTGCACTGAAAATATTGTATGTGTAAAGAAATATTAATTATAACCTCACCATAATGCTCTTTTATATAGACATATCTTCTTGGTGCGTGGATTTTGAGTTTTTGACAAGTATATTATTGTCACAATGGCGGAACGTTTACCTCCAGAAAAACAGGATGCCCATGGATCTCTAACTAAACGCGATAAGTTGAAACAAAGCGTCAGCAGCCGTCTCCTAGAGCAAACACGCATAGAGAATAAACAAAGTCATCCTCATTTGGAAAAAGATATGGAACGCTATCCTGTTTGGAACGAGCACACAATATCTAATTTACATAATTTATTTTTCTTATTCGTTCAAAGGAATGAAATGTTGAATTTTGATGGCTTCTCAGCGATACTAGATAATTTAGGAGATGAGAGTACTTGCGAGTATAGAAAGCAAAAGTTTGACGAGGGTGATAGGAATAAGGATGGTTTGATTAATTATAGTGAATATTTAGATACTATATATAACTTTAACGAACAGGATGGAAATACTTTAACCGGATTGGCGAAACTATGCTATGATGCAGCTGAAAATGCAAAATTCGTCAGCGGTCTCTCTGTTGCAGATCAACTTCAATACGGTTTCATTTAAAGTGCTCCCTTCATTAAGGTGACACAAATGTATAAATTAATATAGATCTTTTTCTAATAAATACATGTAATGTACAATAAACTGGCATTTCTACGTCAAACATCAAAAGAAATAGAAATCCTTTTGTTCCTTAACTCGTCTGATTTCTCTTTTGTTGCTGCAAAAGAAATTTCTTACATCGCAACTGCGTATTTGTTTAAAGTTCATTTATGTAGTCACAATTTAGAGCCATTTTTATAATAACATCGATAATATTCAAAGCAAGTCTCCTAAAATGTTCCTTTATCACAGTTGATCTAAACACTTTAAGTTGTTCCTTTGTGTGTTAATTGTATTTTCTAATTTAATAATTATAGGTATTCATCCGTCCTTTACATCATACCAATAACACCTCTCTTGTTTTGATCATCGATCCTCATATCCGTAACACAAATTTTCTAAACGTGTCTAGGATAAAATATTTGCAAACAAAGGTTTTCTCCTCAAACTCAATAAATCGATACGATTGTGACAAATGTCGTTTCGAATCTAGAACGACAAAATGTCCTGAGACGAATAATAATTATTAGAAGCCAGATAGAAATTTGCAGTCTTACGGCGAACATCGTGCTTTCATTTTGATTGTAGACACGTAGAATAGGAATACCACGCTGAAATATCCGGATGCGGGCTTTAATTAAAACTTCTTCTCCGGAAATACAATGATTAAAATTAATATCTGGGTTGCACGCATATAAATTTGGTGCTGTATTCAGATGTTTAAATTCCTTAATACGTTGTTTTTTTTTAGACCAACAAAATAGAAATTTCGAATTCATTGTTCTACTTTTATACAGTTTGGTAATTAATTTTATTGGTATCTTTTTAAATACATATTTATGAATGTATGATGATTTCCTAAATAAACGTTTAGCTTCTATAAGTTCAATAGTTTATAGTTACATAATTTAAAGTTAAAACCATATTCTTTGTTTATTTTTTGTCCCATGTAATATTGTAACTTCCTAAACTTTTCATAATAATTTTCTCTTACACACATAATTGCTATTTAGCGCTTCTTTCTTGTACCTTTTGTATTTGTTAAATTGTGCTTACATAACTGAACGAATCTAATCGTTTTGGACATCAGTTCGATGCTTCGTACGACATAAAATATTTCACCTTTTCACAATCTACCATCATCTGCTATTGTTCGAGATATTGTTAGCTGTTTTGTAACAAGATATTAAGATAAAAAAGTAACTTAACGCGCTGGCAAATTACTTAACGGTTTCGATAAGTTGTTCCTTCTTATAAATGTTGAACATATGCTTAAGTGACCAAAAGTTACCGCGTTATTTACAGTATGAATTCAAGAGCTTCTGCTATATGCGTAGGAATGTTTGCCACACATTTATTTTAACAGGGTTGAGCTAATGGTGAACTTGTGGAGATTAATATCACACGACTTTCTGACTCCTAAACTAATGCCTAAACTGAAAAAAAAAACAGTAGTAAAGGTAGAAAGCAGTCTTTAATACAAATTTACCGTTATAAAATTAAAACTAACATTCTTTGTTTGTTTATTTTATATTTTGATGGTTTAAATTACCAATTTTTATATACTATTTCACTTCTTTATTTTTTTCTCTACAACTACAAAGTAATAAAATTTCTTAATAGTGGGGTAAATTTCTTTTATAAAATTTGATTTTTACCTGAGATGTAAGATGGTTAAACATTTGTAACGTTTGGGCGTATACATTCATTATTTGTTGTTCTTTGTAAGTAAAATCACGAGATTTGTTTCTACATGTTCAGATGTAATACTTGTCTGTACTATGTCTGTTACATCTTTATATTATTATTATTGCAGTTGAAAAAGCAATATACAAGTATCTGATTGTTATATATCTTGTGTTTCTCCTTTTTGATATAACAGCAAGGTCGTGGCGTTATTTTTTTTGTCTTTTTCGACATATCATAACAAGTTCGCTATTGAACCCAGAGAAACCTCCAGAGAATCCATTACTTTTCCTTCTGCTTATTGTTTATTCTGTATTCATCGATTATTTCAATATTCTTTTTTAGTGTAAGTAAAAGAAAGTAAAAATATAAATTAAAGACTATACTATATTCTCGTTAAAATACGGTAAAACGCTGTATTGCATTCTCGTTGCCTTGCAAAACATATATAAAGTCGTAAGGAATTTCATTGTTAAAATCCCCCCTAACTTGCTAAAACTATGGGAAAATTATTAAATAAAATGAAATTTTACGTGCAAGGGGAAATTTTAGGAAGAGTTAAATTATTATAAAGTCTGTTCAATAATATATACAGCCTCAATCTCTGCAAAGTAAACGGCGGGGAAGTACATATACTCCCACCGTCTCCCACTCTACCTAATAGCTAGGTGTGGCGCTGTAGTACGATAATAGTACGTGTAGACTGAGCAGTGATCAGTATTATTAGTCAGTTCAAGTAAGTTGGTTGTCTAAGTTTTAAATACATATTTTTGCGCAAAATGCCGCGTTATACTGTGGAGGAGAGAGCTGAGATGATGCGGTGGTATCACGCTGGCAAATCTTTTCAAAGGGTATGCGACGTGTTTGCAGCTAAATACCCCAACAGGTATTCCAAATAAAGCCACAATTTTTAAATTAAAAAATAAAACCGACAATACCGGTTCGGTTGAAAATTTAAGATCATCACTTCCAACTCGCAGAATTTCTAATAATACGTCCGTTTTAGTATGTGCTGCAGTTGAAATAAATTCGAATATGTCATCTGGCACTATTTCCAATGATTTAGACATATCCCGTTCTTCCGTTCAGCGAATACTCAAAGCAAATGGGTATCACAATTTTAAATATTCTAAACACCAACAATTATTTCACGGCGACGCATTTAAGCGCATGGTATTTTGTGAAAAGTTAAGTGATTTAATTAACCGAGATGCTAATTTGGTAAACAATATTATCTTTCCCGATGAATCTTCTTTTCCTTTGGTTGGAAGTCACAATTTATCTGTGGCAACATACTGGGCCAAGCAAAACGAGCACAGATATTTAAGTTCATCTAGTCAGCAACAGCAAAAAGTAAATGTTTGGGCAGGTTGGTTAAACAACCATATTATTGGGCCTTTTTTTATCAATGGCAATTTCAACGCAAATGCATATTTAGAATTACTGAACACCCACATTCTACCTACAATACAGCAACTTCCGGACATAAATATGCAAACATCTATTTTCAGCAAGATGGTTGCCCTGCACATAACGCAGTGGCTGTCCGAAACTATGTAAGTGAACAGTTTCCTAACCAGAGGATCGGAACTCATTCTGAAAATATCAAATGGCCGCCACGTTAACCAGATTTATCTCCCCTCGATTTCTTTTACTGGGGTTATTTAAAAGGAATAATTTATGGCAATGAAGACGTTAGACCAGTTAATGCAGAGTAGGTGCGCAATAAAATTGTTCAAACGTCAAACAACATTAGCCCGAAAATGTTGGAGAATGTTAGAATGAATTTCTACAACACATTAGGATATAGTTTAGCCAAGGATGGGGGCATATTTGAACCTTTTGTGTGAAGATTCAATGATTTTTAAAAAATTAACATTTATTCCATCTTATTATTAAGGCTTATTTTAGTTTTCTATTTTTTAAATTTATTTACACAGAATTAATTTTTATTTGCCTTTCATTAAATTTACTATTTCTTTTTGAGGGTTTTGCCCTAAATTCATTATTATCACGACAGGGACATTTTGATTTCCCTGTCATGAACAAACCCTAACTTTATATTTCTTTATTTATTACTATTACGAATAGAATAGTAACCGAGCTGATGTTAAAGTTTATTTAATTTATTATTAAGAGTTACTTTTAAGTTTTCATTTTTAAAATTATTTACTCAGAATTAAATTTTATTTTTTCTTCGTTAAGTTTATTATTTTTTAATGAGGGTTTTGTTCTTCGTTCATTAGAATTACTTTAATTTTCTTGTCATGAGCAAAGACTATTTTGAAGTAGGTACATAATAGATACTATAAATTACTGTTTTACGCTTTCATTACCCCTTTTGAGTTTATAAGTACGTGTGTCCAAAGCAATACATTTTGCAATTTATTCATTTTTATAATAAAAATACAATACGTTTCACGGTCAGTAAAAATTAACACATTTCTGCATGTAGATTGAATAGCAAAGCAACCACTGCGCTCGCGTCAGTATTTGTGAGCTATGAGTGGCTATGACGAATAACTAAATGTAGGGGAATACCTACTGCAGTAAGAAGAATGAGCGGGAGACGCACATGCGTGGTATAACCGTTGACTTTGCAGGGATTATGGCTGTATATATAGCTTTTAGTAGGCCTTTTAGGCACAGAGGTGATTTTCTTTCATATCTTCCTTTCCCTAGCCTTTTCTTGCTATCTATTCACTTTCCCTTCTTTTAGATCTTCTAGAACTGCTTCCCTCCATCGTTTTGTTGGGCTGCCCCTCTTCTTTCTGCCCTCCGGTTTCCTACTCGTAATTTGCTTGACTATTCTATCTTCTGCCATTCTTTCTATATGTCCCAGCCACTAGAGTCTCCTTGATATAATAGTCGCATCTATCTTTGGTTCTTCGTTAGTTCTTCTTATATATTCCTCTTCTGTCTTCCTCCATCCCAGAATCTTTCTTAACATTTTCCTCTCCCATTTCATCACATCCTCTTTGTGTTTCTTGTTTAACACCCAGGTCTCACAGCTGTACAATAATGTTGGCTTTAAAATTGATGTATATAGCCTTAATTTAGTTCTCCTCGACAGGTATTTGGAACGGATTTATAGTCCCTGCGCTTTTATTAGCTTTCATAATTCTCATGTTTATTTCTTGTTCTTCATTGCAATTGTTGGTTAATAGCGCGCCTAGATATATAAATTCTTTCACACACTCAAATTCTAAACTTCCTTTTTGTGTTTCAACTTTAAACTTTTCATCTGTATATTGTGTCTCTATCCTAATCAATTTACTTTTGTTTGCATTAATAATCAATTCCATTTTTTCTGCTGCGTCTACTAACTTCCTGATTATGTCCTTCAAATAATTTTCTTTTCTTACAATTATGGCCATATCATCTGCATAACAAGTAACCTGGTGGTTCTTATAGTAAATATGTCCCCCTCTATTCAGCTTGCTATCTCTCATGACTTTTTCCAGTGCAAGATTAGACAATAATGTCGATAGAGGGTCGCGTTGTTTGACACCTGTTCCAACTAGAAATTCTCGTGAGCTTACTATCGTGGTGGGCGCACTGCTTGTAGTTTTTGCTAGTGTCATCTTCACGAGTCTCACCAATTTTCCCGGAATTTCGAGGTCGTAAAGTGCTTTAATTAGGTTAACTCTAGAAACAGAATCATACGCACTCTTGAAGTCCAAGAAAAGTGTTACTGCAGGTATTTTATATTCGTAGCAGGACGTTACAATTTCTTTCATTGTAAATATCTGGTCCGTTGTTCCTCTTCCTTTCCTGAATCCTGCCTGATATTGGCGTATTATTTTTTCCGAGTACGGTTCTAATTTTCTTTTGATTGCGGTAGCAAGGGCTTTGTATACTACATCCAGTAACGATATCCCTCTGGGATCTTAGGATATTAATGCGTTTTAACAAAGCTTGCTACGACCTCTCTAAGAGTATTCTCGCTTTAAACTAAAATTCACTGTAATTCTGTTATTGCTTACCTTGGGACATAGCGCATTAAGCCTTTTATAATAAAAATTATACATTGAAAAATTACGAAAATATTAAATTTATAATTATCACAAAAGTGTTTTATTCACTTTTTTCTCTCCTCATTTCAATCAGCACTAAAAATACCAAATTTGTAGCGAATGTGTAGTCTGCCGAAATCTTTAAGCAGACATAATTGCAATAGGTATCTAATTTTCCTGATGATCATGAAAATGTGTTACCTCTTACTATTCTGCGTTTTATTGAAAGATAGAGAAAAAAGAAAGAAAGAAGATTAATAGAATATTCTATTTAGAGATACATATATTGCGCAAACTTTTGAAAACACGATAAATATAAATCCTCACTTCTGAAACTTGGCCGAATAATTACTACGCTTGTTTGATTTGTTTTTAGTAAAGTAAAACTTAATTTGTTTTAAATCAATTCCTTAAATAAGTAACTATTTGCATAAATACTTCTGCATTATTCTATATGGTATTTGATCTATTCACATGGTTATTGGTCGTATTAAACTTATTTTGTTTAGGCCATTGACTTTGGCGAGTATTAGATTTAATACTTCACTACACACTCGGTGTTGTGTGTAAATACGTTTTAGTTAGCATATGCACGTAACATTCACACTTAAACTGGATACGTTAACATGTAAATTTAACATTTTACGTATCGGTTTAATAGCGCTGCTATGGAGGTACCGTTAGCTTCTGGATCACATCTTCCGAAACGTGAGATAAAACCGTTTATAGTTAATTTCTGCTATTTGCGGAGTGGTAACTGTCATGCTGTTTCATTCTTTTATATCGACCCTAATCACAAAATAAAATTTTTGTCGGATATTACGTTGTTTTGCAGTGTATATCTTTTTATGGTCTACGCAATATTTATTTGGCAATTGATATTTACGATATATATTGTAAAACTGTACACATGCGGAAATACAGAAACAAATATAACTTAATTTAAGTAATATTACGCATTTTAACACTGTGCTAGCGCGAATAGGAATTATTGCTAGTTAAGAGATGAGGCAGTCCATTTCTTAAAGGTGAAATTGTCAATAAAACTGCGATTATTTTAAATCATTGACAGTAGTGTTGCTCTCAGTACTTACACATGAAGGTAGATTAGAAGGATACTGAAATTTTTTCAAATTTATTACAAACTACACTCCGCCAAAAAAGTATCGCATAAACTAAAAAAGGGCATTTATGAACCAAGATATTTTTATACGTTCACAAAAAGTTTGCCTCGTGTATGTGAACTATAAAAACACTAACAAAATAATGGAACTTAGCGTTTTTACTTTTTTTTTTCTAAAAGAACACATTTAGAAAAATGCATATGTGTAAGGTTTGTTCAGTTGTTTATTGAAAGTCTTCCTATACGGACAAATTTTAAAGTGCGAAGTCAGAGTTCTGTACCAACGCTTTTAAAACTAAAATGAGCAATTTAACTTCAGAACAAGTGGCTGCTATAGTTGCTTTAATCGAAGATGGACGATCTCAAGCATACGTTGCTAATTTAATGAACATCAATCAGTCAAGTGCTTCTAGAGCCGTAGCCAGATATAGGGAAACAGGCATTTACAGTAGAAGACCTGTACCAGGTCGTCCAAGATGTTCTACTCGCCAAGATGCTCTCAGTACTTACACATGAAGGTAGATTAGAAGGATACTGAAATTTTTTCAAATTTATTAACAAACTACACTCCGCCAAAAAAGTATCGCATAAACTAAAAAAGGGCATTTATGAACCAAGATATTTTTATACGTTCACAAAAAGTTTGCCTCGTGTATGTGAACTATAAAAACACTAACAAAATAATGGAACTTAGCGTTTTTACTTTTTTTTTTCTAAAAGAACACATTTAGAAAAATGCATATGTGTAAGGTTTGTTCAGTTGTTTATTGAAAGTCTTCCTATACGGACAAATTTTAAAGTGCGAAGTCAGAGTTCTGTACCAACGCTTTTAAAACTAAAATGAGCAATTTAACTTCAGAACAAGTGGCTGCTATAGTTGCTTTAATCGAAGATGGACGATCTCAAGCATACGTTGCTAATTTAATGAACATCAATCAGTCAAGTGCTTCTAGAGCCGTAGCCAGATATAGGGAAACAGGCATTTACAGTAGAAGACCTGTACCAGGTCGTCCAAGATGTTCTACTCGCCAAGATGACCGCTATTTACTACTACAAGCATTACGTCGAAGACATGTAAGTGCGAGACAATTGCAGAACGACTTGGCTAGAGTCAGAAATACTCGTGTGAGTACTCAAACTATTCGGAATAGGTTACGACAGAGTGGATTAAGAGCTAGAGTAGCTGTAACAGCCCCTCGTCTCACTAGGAACCACCGAGTGGCTCGCTTAAGGTTTGGGCCAATATACTCTTCACAGATGAGTCAAGATTTGGTCTTTACACCTCAGATAGGCGTATCTCAGTGTACAGACGAGACGGTGAGCGCTATTCGCAGTGTAATATCAGACCTAGACCTAATTTCGCTGGTGGCTCTATTATGGTTTGGGGAGGCATCTGTTTAACAGGTCGTACAGAGTTAGTACCAGTAGACAGAGGTACACTGACTGCCCACAGGTATATAACGGACATTTTAGAAGAACATGTAGTACCATATGCGCCAATTATAGGAAACGAATTCATGTTAATGCACGATAATGCACGACCGCATGTTGCAATAATCGTCCAGGAATACCTTAACGATGTTGGTATTCCAGTTTTAGATTGGCCTGCGGTAAGTCCGGACATGAACCCTATCGAGCACGTGTGGGACCTCCTTCACAGACGGATACGAACCCAAAATGTTGCCCCAGCGGACCTGCATGAACTAGCAAATGCTCTCCTTGACGAGTGGGAGAATTTGGATCAGGCTTATATACGGAGGTTAATCGAATCTCTGCCAAACCGTATGCGAGCGGTCATAAGAGCCAGAGGTGGCAATGCTCAGTATTAAAAGCTACTGTTATGACATTTTTCTTTCCAAAATTATAATTTCTTGTTTTAATAAAAATCTCAAGTATGAGTTCTTGTTTTTATTTGGCCTGTATTTTATTTAAACAATCATAGAAATTATATCTTAGAGCGCATTAAAGTATATTTACAACTTTATGCTACAAACAAAGATTATGCGATACTTTTATGATTCAAAACTAAATTATGCGATACTTTTTTGGCGGAGTGTATAAGATATTTACTGAAAGAGAGCCAAAAGTAGCAAAATTTTGTATTTCTTTTACAAGTAAACCGTAATTTATTGGGTGTTTTAGCTGTTCTTCGGCGTACATTTGCATCATTTCATTAACATGTATACAGAATTCAAATAGGTTATCGGCTAATTCAATTAGCGTTGAGGTAAGTGGCCCAATTTTCAGACTGACAATATACTTGAATAAAAAAAAATTAAGAGTAGAAACATCAAATAATAGTGGTTCTGTGAAGGTGATTGTAATAAACCCAGACATAGGAAAGATTACGTTTCACTCTGTTATTCCATAGCAGCAAATTATAAAATTACATAATAAGCGAATTTTAAGTTTTTGCAAGAGAAAAATAAAAGTCACGCTAAACATTTTGCTTATCTTCGCAAAATGCATTTAGGTTACTTAGAAAAGATAGCATGATTTGGTTATATCTCGTTATACAACAAGTTTATGTCATTTTCATTCCTCTTTGAAACAAAATGCTAAGGGAAATACGAAAGTGTGCCAACCTCGTACTAAAGTTGCTTAACAAACTCAATATAAGTTCTTGGTCTATGATTTTTTCTATAATTGCATTCTTAGGTGATTCAATAAACTAGTGCAGCTCGACGAATAGTAGAAGATAATAGATATTATAGATATATACTAGATCCCCTTTATTTATCCCTGATTTAATATTTATTAACATGATTTATTAGCCCAGCCGTGATGGCTGTTATACCGCGCTGGCGTAGAACATATCGAGTTAGAACGAACGTGTAACGGTTTATAACACGATTTAAAAAATTCAATAAATTTAATTCATAATATATAATAAGTATGAATAAACTTTAATATAATAGGTATTATATCTTTCTTCCCAACAACTTGGATTGTATTAAACAGTTAAGTACTTTCTCAGAGTGGAAATCACTACAGTACATGCATTTTCAGCTAGCGGATGCGCGATAGCAAGAAGGCGTGCTCAATGGAATGAGACACACCCGAAGAGATATGGAGCAATATTATAAATCGCACGTGATAACATACCCACCCCTACTATCCTCGCGATTCGTGCAAAATACGAAATTCAGTTTTTATTGTAATATGTATCTGCAGTAGTGTACGCTGTTCATTCAGCGATCTCCGCTTACCTCTTCGAGCTGATGATGTAAGATGCACGCGAAGTCGGGGTTTCCCCAGAAGAAAATGCATGCACTGTACTTCAATTGTTCTCTGGTGTATGATCACTCCGTTTTCAGAAACAATTTGTGGACCACTAAAGGTATGGGAAAGTATTTAATCCATTCTAAAATTATGAATAATTCCTTTTTCTTTAGAGTTAACTAACTATGTGAATTTTCTGAAATAGATATCCATAAAAAGGTAATCTTGCTTGACAATAGATTTAAGGAAATAAGGTAATTAAGATACTTCTCTATATTTCCAGTGTTGTCTGTTTACCAGAATAAATGTTAATTTCTTTTTGCGTTCACTATAGGAGACTAAAGCTTGACTTTTACACATTTATATCACTAAAAAGAAAAATATGAAGCTGATGTAAAGATTTTTGAGTGTAAAGTCATTTGTAAAATATTTCAAATCCTCTAAAACGCTGCTGTTTCTTTATATACCAAAGTTTTGTTATTCTCTCTTGCTGGAATTTTTTCTATTTCATTATAGTACTTACTCATTGTTTTCTGTAATTAGATACGTCTCACATAATGCAAATATTTTTGAAATTTATTTTACTTAATTGCGAGTTTCCTTTTAATCTTCATATTTTGTTTTTTGTTTTTTTGTTTTTTAGGTCGTAATTGGAAATAACAAATTTCTTTTCCTTGTAACTTTATTTACATTGCTACGTTTCAATGCCTATGTTAACAACAGTTTCAAGCACTATTTTTCAATCTCTTCTTGCAAACAGTTTTTCTTTGTTAATTACATACAAAAACTTTTTCTTCCTTCTTTCATATTTACATGATATTGATTTTTTTTTGTAAAATGATGTTTTAACTTTTGTAATAAAAGTTTTATCAAGATGATATTACCATTAAAGTATAAGTGTATACACCAAACATATAAACTAAGCGAGAATCACAACTCATACTTCATTCATTTTATTCTATTTATTGTAATTTATGGGCAAAGTCTTCAAAAAGCCTTTCTATATTAAAAAGAAAACTTGGCGCATGGGTAAAACATGTGAAGCAAATTACGTAACGATATCTTTTGAGCAAAACGGCTACAAGAAAAAATTAAATGTAATAAAAGCTGTATTGCGAAAACTCGTTTGCATATCAGAACAGAGCCGTTCGATTAGAGCTAGTAAGAACTAGTGCGGTTGAATTTGTAGCGCATCAACCTTATACAGCTCAAAGCGGAATGTGGAAGATATCGTGTATGGCGCAGACTGGTTTCAAGATACGTTATGCGTATTTTCCTGCTTTGTTAAGGTACAGGTTTGACCATAAACAGGATTTATGTAAGTTTAAATCGTTTCCTTTCATAATATTTTCTTAATACAGTCTTGGTAGGTAAAGATAACGACTTGAGACACATTTACTATGGTTATCAAATACATCAGATACGTTTATTTTAGAAGAAGGGTTTTAATATATGAAGTATAATATATTACATACGAGTAATTTCGTCTCTTATTTTTATCTCTAAATCGTTCCACTGTCAAATATGGATCTTTCAATGTGTATATAATTTACACATCTAGCCGATGTCGATTAATTTTTCATTTCAACATTACCATATTATGTACCATAAGGAATGTATTCGTATGGCGGAACATTACTGTGATGCCAGGCGAAAAATATATTTTGTGCGCGCTATTAGGCAGTTCGTTACTAGCGACAAGAACAATAGAGTCCTTAATGTTTCTAACAGACGCAAATACAATTCTGTTGAAAGGAAACGATTTTGTTTTTGATTGCATAGAAGCGCGGTTCGGATGGTTTGCTCGTATCTCTACAAATCTAACCATGTAGTGGTAATCGCTGTGGTAAGTAATAAGCGTCGCAGTTCTTCGTTGCTTTTGCCCCTATTCATTAAGGGAATATATGAGATAATCTGCTTCAGCATTAAGACGTATTGTACTTTCTACCTTTATGGGCTAGATTAAAGCAACGTGAGAATTTACGAGTAGGTAAACTAAGCTAGCTGGTGCTTACTATTTTAAGATATCAAAATTAATATAAAGTAGCCGCGTTTTAGATGATATTAATGATTTTATCTATGTTTTAATAATAGCAAATTTGAGTAAAGTTACAATTAGATAATATGTAAGCGGAGTATTTTCTTATATAGAAGGTGCAGTAAAATTGGGAACTTAAATACCGTCATAAATCGGCTTCAGATTTCAGTCCATCGCACGAAACTTTATTATGTACTCGGAATGTATCGCCATACAGTCTCTTGCGTCTCCACCAATTTGTCGATGTGACTAAGCTAGTGGGGACGCCAGAGACTGATGGAGGGACATTTCGAGTAAAAAAAACAATTCGTACGACGGATGATTGAATTGAACTGAAAACTCTAGCCTTGTCATAAGCATGAATAGCTTGTTTCGTACATTGACAGCGGCTCTGGTTTCCACAATATGATTTAAAGAGAAGCAAATACAACAAGGAATAAATACCTAGAGAGTAGTATTTAAGTTTGTTTATTTAATACGGGAAAGTTGTTTCTGTAAACGCATTTTATAATAAAAAATACACCAGTAAATATAAAAAAACAGAAATCTAATGTTGTTGAGACTGCCTAGATTAGTTAAAAGCAAAATCACTGTATTCAGATCTGTTGCACCAATAATGTTATCTGGAGGTCTTTAAGCATTTATAATAATCTATCCACTCATTAGTAATTTCAAAAGCGTTATTATTATAATCGACATTATACTGTCAGTATTGTATTTGGGCAAACGTACTAACAAAACATTGCAAATGAAAAATAGCTGTACTAGAGAATATATATTTTGGCAATTTTTTCGTTTTGCATCTAGATAGCCCTCTATCGTGTGCCTGGAATAATACAACCAGGAAAATTCATGGAAAGACCATTATAAAGGAACCATCAACGAAGAAGATTGGAACAGCACTAAAGTTTAGCATTATCTTCACCTATACACAGAAAAGTGTTTTCTATTGCCAAGTACACCTATTTTCTTAAATATTTTTACTAAATCTAAGATAGTATTTTCTTTAATCTAGAGAATGTACCAGATTCAAATGAATGGCCGTACTTCAATATAATAAACCATTTTCTTGAAACTTTACTAATTTCAAAACAAAATGTACTTCTAAGAAATGTTGTCTCTCTAAATATAAATAATTCTATGTTCTTATGAGAAGGAATTCACTTCCTTAGAATGTTTCTAATTTCGAACAATATTTCCTTGAAGTAAGTAATATAATTTCTTTTATTGAGAACAGCAAAAAAGTAGGAATGTGGAGGGGTTCTTACACGTTGAAACTTAGTTATAGATAAACAATATGACGTACGGGATTTTATAGCTTTTTCGACTTATTGCACTTTACGCGTGGAAGTATATCTATCTCCTTTACTAATATTATGTATTAAAATAAGATGAAAATACAATCAGTGGATAAAAGTGCACTAAGTCAAAAATGCTATTAGTTCACCTTGAAGCCAATAGAGGCGTTATTTTTCATACATTCGGATATGATTCGGATCAGATACGGATGGGATAACGTTGGGTGAAATAGTTTGATTTAGTGTTGATTTGTAGTGATTGGAATGTATCTATTTTCTTTTGTTCCTGTTGTATATAGTATAGCTCACAGTCTCTATATAAGTAACAATGTATAAAAAATGTAGGAAACAATGGAAAATATGAATAAATGCAATAATATTACAGATTTAGTCGTGTTGGTTGTAAATAATTCATTGACGTTACGCCAGTCATGTTGCAGGCATCTTCAAAATATCTGACTAGTTAGTTAAATTTTGAAGAGGCTAGCAGCATGACTGGTGAAATGTCAATCACTTCTTACAACCTACACGACTAAATCCAAAATATTGTAATTTTAGGGGTAAGTACACATAATCTTTTTGATTTAAAAAAAAGAGTTCCTCAGTTCAAGTATACCGTTCTCGTATTAAAGATAATACTGTTTTGAATTAAGAGCATTAAGAGGTCACTATTAGAAAATCGGGGACTTGTGTTAAGTTAACTTCGTATTCATTTGAAGGAACCACATGGTTTATATGAAAGTCAACTTTTCTCATATCAAGTTTATCACGTGTTTGACTTAAACCGGTAGAATTTCTTGGAACTAGAATTTTTATTCATTTGTTTCAAATAACTTACTTTCCTATGTTTAAGGACATAAAATTTCTTCATACAAGAAACTAATTTCTTGATATTTTGAGAAAATGATGTTCTTCGTTCAAGGAATTATTCATTTGCTTATATATGAGTACGAGAGGTACTTCAATTAAGGAATTCTCACTTGGTTCTAGAAATTACTTCTCTGTATAGGTGCCTAAAAGGATACATCAGAACATTGGAATCAATACTAAAAATACGTTGTGTGAATGCAAGGTTCTGGGCGAAAAGGACGGACAAAAATGAATTCAGAGGATTATTTTGATCAACGAGCTATAAATTTGTGATTTATCGAGTAATATACATGAGAGATTAAATAGAAAAAGCCTTCCCCCATGAAAACGCAACACAATTTATTAATACTAGTGGTTGTTGTTGTTACATGTAAAATGAATTGTGAGTGAAGGTGACGACTATCAATGTTATATTATGTTGTTAATGTATGAAAAAGAAAAGAGAGATTCCTATTCCATCCTTTATTTATTAAAATATCTTTTATAGCCACTCTTTTCTTCTTCATACATTAACCAAAAACTCCATTTACAAGGATATTATGAGAGTATATTATGTTGTGTTGGATAGATTATGATACTTTAAAGAAGAAAGTTAGTTTAAAAAAGGAGTTTTTAGCGAATATAGTTTTCAAAGTATAGATTTTGATACTAAAATAAAAAACGATCGAATTGAATGAATAAGCTTTATCCAAATCAAACTCTAATTTCCTCTGTTGTTAAGAAGTGGTAATAGGATTAAATAAATAACAACTTGTAGTACTTACTTCTTTCTCAAATATTTTACGAATTTTCAATTTACTACAATTTCAATAATTCTTGGAATATCTAAAACGAGCGCTGACCACTTCTATGTCAAGTAAGAGACATTGGAAGGCCTGAAAGTAGGTCGTTTAATGTTTACAATATCCTACTAATGATGATGATCGTAGATACGTAGTACCTACCAACTTTCATTGGTTCGTATTCTTGATACATATACATGTATCATTATGTGAATTATCGTGTATTTTGTAATGTATATCAAGGTGCAGACTGTTATTATTCATACCGCAATATGTTAACAGTTTCTTATACATAGGATTGGTATTATCTAGATTAGCTACCTATGTCTTTTTTTTTGTTATGAGGTATAAGTCGTTCTAAATACCTTATTGTTATGGGGTTTAAGATTTATGACTAGGAAATATCTACATGTAAATTCCGTATTGTTAGTATTTCGTTTTATTTTTGCTTATATCTTTCAATCTTTCCAGGTAGAATAAATACGCCCTTAAAGGACTTACCTCTGTTGCGATTTCCATGTCCATTGTCAGTACTGAAACTGAACACCTGCTGTACACACAAACACAGTACGGTTAAAGAAATCATTTCCATCTTCTATTTCTCTTTGTATTTATCGAATTGTCATTATCGAACACCAATTAATAGTATGAGTCCTTATTGTTATTTTTAAAGACTTGGCTCTATTTCCCTACCAAGTATTATTTTGAATTATAATGTGTCATGCTCTTATAGGATATATCTATATTTAAATAAAATCGATCGATAGATCTTAAAACAACTTTCGCGTTGCTCTTCCTGGTGGTATTTTGAAGATAACTTCCGTTATAGGGCGACGGTATTTCTTATGAATGAGAGAGTTTGTATTTAAATCGGCCCGCTTTTGCGACGACGTTGCGTAGAAAACGTAGACGAAACAAACGCGTGGGCGAGACTGCAGATACTATAGGTGTTAAGGATACGTCAAGCAGCCGAAGTACTACTGAAGAAATGGTTGTCTATCGGCCACCAGAGCAGTCCAAGTGGGTCACTAGGACACTATAGCGGTCTTCCGAGTTCCCCTCTGGCTCCACTTTGTCCCCCATAATACACCTGCCACACGGAATTTTCAAGTGTGAAATAATCAGCAGCCTCGTATCGGGGAAGGTCCCGGCCGTGGCCGTGACTGTGTCGCGATCTTCTTCTTCCTCTTCCATAGATAAACAACTCAACTCCTCACCGTTTTATCGGTCTTGCTACTCGCTGCTCGCTTACCTGGGGTACCTTCGTGCTCGCGCTTTTCTCTTCTGGCGCTCGGTGTGTTGGTAAAAGGTGTACGCTTTCGCTTCATTTGCAATTCGCTCGTTTTGCACGATTCGATCGGTCTTTCATCCTTTCTCGGCTCTTTTTCTATCTACCGCATGACTGTCCGCAGTCATCACTATGGTCGCTGTCAATTTACCCAGTTGCTTACTTTCGCAACGCATCAATAAATCTGGGTGAAACTTGCGTTGCTTTAAAAAAGAGATCGTCCATTTAAGAAATAGCTGCCTTGTGGGTTTTTATATGTCGTTATTACTATAGGAAATAATAAGAAACTTGGTATTCGTTTTTATATTTTTAAAACTTTCACACAGTTATTTTTATGCATATATGCATATTTCTTTCACGTAGAAGAATAAAGTTAGATTATAAAGATGATCATTTTGTAAAAAATTATATATTTGATATAGAAATATCACATTGAAGAAAAATATCGATGTTGAACATCAATGTCCCTGGAACCATTGTATTTGATTAGAATGACACTAGCTTAGGCTAGGTACAATTGGCAAAAAAATAATGTGCAAATTTAAAATTTAGTTGGCTATAAAATAGATAGTAAAGTCTATAGTTTACAATGGTCGACTAACTTAGCCCAGTAGTGAATGAGGCCCACTAAATTGGCTTACCCTTGATTCTATCGCATTTCATTTTTCATATTCTTCGTCTTGTAGCTTGTTTCCTTCATATTTCACAAACAATGATAATCGCGATATTGTTCCACAAACTTTAAAGTACACACATAAAAATTTTACGTGTTAATTTTGCCAGTTAAATTAAACGGAGTTGTAACTTTTCTAAAAGCAGTTCAATTGCTCAAAACAGCTACTCACTAAAAAGTGTCAAAATAGTATTAAAAAGAAATATTTTGCTCTTTTCGGAAATCTTTCTAACTGCACCTCATGTAGTTAGAAATTCTCAATTCCAAAAAGCAGAAATATAATATCTTTCGACGGTGTTACTCTTGTTAACTTACTTGTTTAACATAGCTCTTGGATAATAATAACTTCAATCGGAAATTGATTTAACTAAAGAAGAGGTTAAGGTAGTACCAAACTGTGAATTAGTAAACCATATTGTAATTTATTCTCGTAAGGTTATTAGAACAATTCCGAAAACTGAACATTAATTAGATACTACTATATCTTAACTCCAAAACAGAGTAAGTGCAACATCTATTGCTAACTGCGCATAGGAGCAATTTCACATTGCAAAAATAAAATTTTACTTCGAAACATGCGTGTTAGTATTAAATTACACAACTCCGATTGCTTTTAACTACATGTGTATTTCCCTCACGGCCAGACCTAACACCGCATTTTTTATGTGTATCGTTTTCCCTCCACTTAATATATTTTTTTTTGTGGGAGGCAAGATGCATTATGCATCTTTGAGTGTGTGGGACTCTCACCCACTCACCTACTAAAAAACCTCCCTATCGGGAAAGATTCCACCTCGGTATCGTTCTTTTACATTCGTCAAGGTGGTGCTTCATGTTTAACGTCCATCCATCTGCTGTTTCTTGGTGACCAGAATCGCGAAGACCTTGTGTGATGTGTCTCGGGCTCTCGGCAACATCGTCTCTAGCAGATTTGCCGGAGTCAGTACTCCGACGTCCTGTTAAAGTTGATCTTTGTGCTTCTTCTGCCCTGGATATTCAAAAAATGTATGGCGAGCATCGTCACAGTTACGGTCTTGCTATGAACAGAAGGCACTGTCCACTGTCCCCATTTTATATAGGTACCCGTGAAAATACCTGTGTCCTGTAAGCATCTGGCTGAGGTAATAATCTACCTCTCCGTGATCTCTGTTAATCCAGACTGAGAGATCCTTAATCAATTCTGCTGTTCACCTGCCTTTGGCGTCCGACTCTCATCACTTCTGCCAGAGCTGCATGGTGCATCTTCTCATATCACGTTTTGTGATTATTCCGCTTTCCAGCTTGTCCAGATAGATTTACCGTCTCTCTTTGGCCAGGAGATCTATAAGAACCATTCCTATTATAACCAGACCCGCTGTCGCTGATACTGTTCTGTGCTCTGGACTGCAGTCATCTTCTTGTGGAACTTCTTCTGCTGGAACACATCCGCTCAAATTTCAGTTCCATACAGAAGCTTGGATTCGGACACCGACATCAAAAACCTCTGTTTACTTGCAGATGGCCCGCCGACGTCGGCCATCAGCCGGTGAGTGCAGTGACCTTCTGGATAGCTTTGTTTGAAAATATTCTGTGTGCAGTCAGTCAATACCTACAACGATGAATTCCTTCAGTCTTGACACTAAGTTGGTTTGGGATTGCATAAGTGTCCTAAACAAAGTGGGTAAAACACCCACCCGAATGCCCAGCCATCCGAGTTTTAAGAGGAATGAGGCGGTAGGTCAGAAAAAACAAAGTCCATCAATGAACGGATACATAAGAAGTTCGAAAAGTATTGGTAAAAATCATTAGGGCAAGAACAGCCATAGAGTTTTTAAAGGAACAAAAACGGTCTGAATTTACAAAGGATTTACTGAGTAGATTGACTGTAAACTAAATAGGCATATGTACACCATAGGAAACTATTTGCAGTTTTAACTCATGTTCTGTGCCCATGCTCCGGTTTGACAACAACAAGTTTCTACAAGTGGGATCGAAGAATCTCAAAGATGATAGGTCTGATTAAGAAAACAAAATTAGAGAGCGTCTTTAACGTCGCAGAGAAACAAGCCCCTATGGCCGTCCCCTGATCTAGTCTGAGGCCAGGGATTAAGGCTTTTGTTTAGATTTCAGGTGTTTTGTACCGAGTACACACTTTATGACACTCCTTCAACAACATTTTTTTGCTTTAATACTCTACTTTTCATTATTTTATTCCTTATAAATTTTCTTCTCTCCTTTAATATGTATCTAAAACGTATACTCAAAATTCCAAATTTATAACTATCTTTCATTGTAGTTTGTTTCATATTTTGTTACTCATATGATTTTGTTTTGTCATTTAAATTTTTATTAATTTTTCAATATAAGTTTAGCTTCAGTTCAGTCGCGTGTTTTATTAATGCCGCTAAAATAAAAGTTGCTACAGCTTGCTTACTTCGGACCTATTTAAGATTTTGAATGAAAGGCATTTGAAAATGAAAATTGAAATTGAAAAAATCTAAAACTTGAAAGCATTAAAAAATGAAAGAAACTTTACAGAAAATAAATTAATAGCTTACAACTTCATCCTAAATTCCCATATCTATTCTACGCGATTAAAGGGCGGGTTGCTACCTGAGGGGTATTTATCTTCTATAGTGAACGCGGGCTAAGGTGGATCGTGGGCTAGGCATACCAACTTTTTCAATAGGTTGAGTTCCAGGCGGGCTAGCTAGTTTATTGTATATTTTCTGACGAAGCCGTTGTACGGCGAAACAGCTGTCATTTTAACATCTTTAACAATAAAGCGTAAATCTCACAACTAGGTGTTGTCTTTTAATTAAAATGCATTTGCATCAAGTAAACGCCGAATCCATTCAAATATTTAATTCATTAATGAGTGGTAGCGGAGTGGTCCATTTTCTTGACGTGTCGAAATATCACGTACTTAATTTATTGATAATTTGAAAATGCGGCATGTAAGTTCAGCATACATGACTTGACATGAAACAAAAATAAGTGCTCTTGGAGCATCTTTGCGCTATAAAATACACCGAATTTCACCTAACCTTTTTAACGTCTATTATTTAATGGACAAAGTCACTTTATTTCAAGATGTTTGGGCAATATTCGTAGAGATCACCATTTAGGTATCATGAAGGGAGTAGAAAAGCCTACATATGACGGCAACTATTGCTTTACACAATATTAAGTGAGAATTACTTGTAATTATAGTGCTGCTTAAAGATTAAGACAATAGATTTATATATTTTAGTTATATAGAGCTAAGCTTTTGACGTTTCATCTCCATTTATTCATTAAAAGCTGTACAGAATAAGATATATAATATTCCCAATCTCAAGTAGCTACAACCATCTACATTGTATGTAGATCTGTCTATGATTTACATATAAATTTATATGTGAATTTGGTTTGCATATTATGATAATTTGTATCTTTGAAAATTTGGAAGTACTTGGATAACCGTCCTAAATAACTTAAATTAGAAAGTATATTGTTCAAAAATATAAACGTTTACTGCTTCATATATCGTATATATAGCATAGAATCTTTTTATTCATATATGCAGAATGACGCATTTTACGAGACTTTAGAAAGTTTTATTACTTTGCGACAGTGTCTAGTGTATATACATCGTTTGGTCGCTACTCTACTTATCTCGTTTACGGCGAAAATGCCTCATACAAAGATAACGTGTTGGAGTTTATAAGTAGTCAAAACGTAACGCACACACTCGTGCAAGTTTCATTACTCTTTTGTGCTTATATTTAAATGGCGTTAAATTCTGCATCAGATTTTTTTTATGAATATAAAATTACTTCTTCCCAAATTAAGGATCAAAGACAATTGTACCGACATTTATTTCATTAACCTTCTTATTGTTATTAAAAGAGAAATTATGCACTAACAAATTTTGTGAAGACTTGACCTTAAAAATGTTTCGTGTATTTAATTACGTGTACGTTAAGACAGATTGTTGTATTGACTTTTTAAATTAGAGAATGTGGGACAGTGTGAAATTTTGTGTTTAGTAAGTGTATCATAAAATTAACTAAATATTAATTGTGAACACTAAATGTTTTTAGAAAATGTTTATCTTGGATAAATAATATACCTACAAATTTAAATTAATATTTTGTCTCTCATTAGCTTATTATTAATTTCTGCAGATGGAACTGTTTTCGCCTTCTTTGGACACGATTCTCCCATTCCAGTCCACTGCTTTGACTGTTCCTTTGTCTCAGGTGTGAAATGGTGGACCCATGGTTACAAGTCGACCCAAAAACTCGGCTTTAATATCTTCACAACGCTGTTCTTGTTCCATTGCGAGCAAACGCGACACCCATCTTGCGCACAGTTTTCTCATCTTTAAATTTTCGGTCAATATGCTATGTATAGCATTTTGAAATGCCTATCATTTCAGCTGGCTCACGCACCTTTAGCCGACGATCGTCCAATATAATTTTGTGGATTTTCTTTACCGTTTATAGCGTGGACACCTCAATTGGTCGACTACTACGGTGTTCATCTTGACAGGTCCTATGTCCTCTTTTAAACTCTACCACCCAATATTTTATACCCGTAAACGAAGGAGCAGACTCCACCATAGTAGTATCTAGCTCGGCTTTAATATTGGTTGGACTGAGAGCTTTCAAATGAAAGTATTGAATTACATAACGATGACCAATTTTTTCCATGTTCACAAATTCACTGAGATCGTTTATTTTTGATGGCTCCAAAAAAATACTAAACAACGTGGCGCGTTGACACTTAAAACATATGTTTTATAACGTTGCCACTTTTCACCAAAGTAATTTTTTTCAAACTACTGCCGCCATCTATACGCCAGGTCGGCTAATTTTGGGACCGTTCTGGTACCTACCATGGGAAACAAGTTAATTGTCATGATCTTTGCGTAGATTAATGTATTCTTATCATTAATTAATCATAGTTAGACTGATTGAGTACTCATTTGTAATAGATTATACATATATTATAGATATATAGAGTACAGAATATAGAGTGCTTTTTTATTCCGACACTTTGGCTTATCTTTCGTCTTTTTCTTCATGATAAACTTTTCCCTATTATCATAGTGAATTTCCACTAATTTCTCTATTTAGGGCGTGGAAAATTTGCTCATATTAAGGAGAACAGTATTCGACTGCTTTTCGTTTATGTGCTGAATTAGTACGTGTAGCATTTTGCAATTGAATGACATTTGTCCAAATATTCCAGTACACACGTTGTTCAAATTTAAAGTGGTTTTGTTCATACATTGGTCTATTAAGTTGTCTCATCCACATGACATTGTTCATGTATTTGCCGATTGGGAGTCGCACCTTTTATCGATAACCATAAATTGCAATTAGTCTACAATCACTCATACCGAACTACGCTCTACCCGCGTAGTTTTCTTATATAGTATTGAATATAATGCCACAGACAAGTACGCACCTTTTTTACACAGGGGTGTGCTGCGGAGATCAGACCCATTAAGCCACTCACTGAATAAAGGTTAGTCTGCTTCAAAAGCCTTTAGAAATGCTAGAAGTTTTTAATTTTTTTTTTTTCAACTGGCGCAGCTGGTCTGTCGACTGTTTGATTGGTGTTGAATCGCTCTTTGAAAACGTTTTGCTCTACCTTTTCTTCGTTTCATTTTTCCTCATCTACGTTGAGGATCAAGAGTTTGAGATTTTACTCTAATGCTTCTTTTATTGTAGCTCTTTTCGCTTCGCAAAATGTATGTCTCTAAAAATTTCCACTTTGGGGATTGTGCCCTTGTTTAATTTTCTGCTCAGTTCATGTGAATCAGAATTTCTACAGCATTGGCATGTACACTCTTCGGGCAACTGAAATTCGAATAACAATTGTGTTTAATTGTAGTTTGTCTTGTTAAACTCCTACTTCATCCAAAATGTAAGGTCGGGGATTGTTTGTAGCTTTGTTAATGGAGGTAAAATGGTGCTCAAGCTCAAGGCTGAAATTGCCGGAACTAAATGTTGTGTTAAAGAAGTGGAGAGACGGTCCGATGTATGTACGGCCATGGAAATATTCTCTGTCCAATCACTCAATACCCACACAGCGATGAATTCCCTAAGTCTTGGCACTAAGTTGGTTTGAGTAACCAAAAAACTTCGGCCCGGGTGCCCAGTCATATGGGTGTTAAGAGAAATGAGGCAGTAAATCAGAAATAACAAAGTCCATGAATGAATGGATACATAGCAAGTTCAAAGAGTGGTGGGCAAAATCATTAGGGCAAAGGCAACCAAACAGTTCTTAAAGGAAGAACAAAGGCCTGAATTTACAATGGATCTATTGAGTACATCTACTAACTGGTCACTGTAAATTAAATAGGCATATATACACCATAGGAAGCTACTGGCAGATTTAACACATTTTCTGTGCCCACGCGCTGGCGCAATCTACAAGTGGGCTCGGAGATTTCCAAAGAAGCCGCTCTCAAAGATGATAAGTCTAATTAAGAAGACAAAATTAGAGAGCATTTTCAGGGTCGCAGTGGAACAAGTCTCTATGGCTAAACAGGTAATAATCATTTCGAAACACAAATCGAAAGCCCACTTTATGTACAGCAGCCAATGTAACACAGCTCTTGTTGAGGGCAGCTTTGTCGTAAACGAGCAGGATACGTGTGGTTAATTTCCTTTTCTCTTCTCTTTAGCGACTGCTTTTAACTTCTCTAGGATTGAAAAATAGAATACCTCAGTAATGGAAACACCTTTATCTTACTTATCCACCAATACAATTCCTTCTGAGTATCAAAACCATCGCCATGAGTTTTCCGGCTGACTATATCACCTTAAACCTTTTTGGGAGGTGTAGTAATTTTTAGGTCACTGCTCAGAGTCTTGCTTGGACTTAGATTCAAAATAATGAATCCAAATTTCATTCATAGTAATAATTTAATATACCATTTGGGTCTTCATTAGAGAGGTCAAAAAATGCACGGAAACATTTCTTTTTTTGTGGAAACCATCTGACATGGAGTTTTCGGAAACACTGCACCCTCTTGGCTTTTTGTGCTAAATCTGCCATTTGATTTTACCTACCATAGTGCCCTGTACTAATCTGTACAGGTTTTCGGCTGGTCGATGAAAGTATAACTCTGGATTTATTTTTGGGTTGCCAAAAATTGACTGTTGACTTTTCGCGTCTAGAGCCTGGCATTCACACAGAATGTGGTATGCGGTCTCTGTAATCCTATTATATAGTCTGCAATTGGCATTTCCAATATAGATCCTAATTTCCTGTAGGTGTTCTTGCAGTCCACGGTGTCCTGTTAGGACACCTACTACTGTGCGAAGATGATTCCTACTGTGGTTTAATAGTTCTTCAGTCCTATTTTTTGATGGGTCCTTAATAAATGTTTTCCCATGCATTTGCCTGGTTGTATTATTGCAATGCTCTTTGGGATCATCTTGCGCGCTGTTGCTTTTGCGGTGGCGCGAGCATTCTCGGTACCCAAAATGATCATGGAGAAATTCACATTGCTGACCAAGAATCCTCTTCAACTAATGACATTTCTTCCCTATCATGTTGCTTGATTGATGATAGTTCAAAGACACAATTATGATAAAGCTTGATATTTACCTTAATAAAGGTTCACTGAGTACATCACGAATTAACTACCATCCAATTCCGCCATTTCGCTAACTTAAAAATGCTCTGCTAATTGTAAGGTAAAAGCACGCTTGATATCAAGCAGCAATAGTGCTGTTTCAGCTCTTCCTCAAGTCTGACCTTAATCACGCGTCAGCATAATCATTAAATTCTGGGAAAATTGAATATCCTTGGTTGTTAGATTTTTATGTTCATATTTATATTAAGTTATAATTTTTAAATTAAACACACAAAAATATATAGAAAGTGAAATAAAAGGAAATCCAATATTTACCTGATAGTTACTTGTAGAAGAATCTATATATTCGAAACCAATTTCTCAGGAAAGATATTTTATCCATGCTATCGATCATACATATTCCATTATAGTTTGTTTGCAGATTCTACAATCAGTTGTCGTACGCATCAGAGAGACTTCACATGCAATAAATGCCACATATCCTCTCAAATTACACCATAATCTTTTCAAACAGAAAAGTGCCATCAATAAATCAAACGTGATTGATGGATTTTACGGCAATAAATTGGTACCTACATTGTACGAAATGAACTGACTAGGAAATCTCATGGGAATTAAGGTAATAAGCGGAACAATTTTCGCACATCTCGTATATAAAACCCACTTGGGACTGAACGCAATGCGCTAGGTAGTTGGTAATTGATTTTTGTAGGGCGTTTGTTATGTTTTCTAGAGTGAGTAGGATCAAGTGAGAAAAATATTTTAGAAATTTAATGTACAATTTTCTGTTGAAATGTACCTCATAAAACCTCATTGAGTAGAAAATCATGAAGCCAATAAATTACTTCTAAACTAAACTAAATTGTTCGTCTTTGTTCGGGACCTTAATGCATTATTGATTATCCTTAAACGAGCAACCTAAAAATATGAGCTCAATATGTAAATGAAATATGCAAGTGTATTGTTATATTGCTGACAACACATAAATCTGATTTTAAACATAAATTATTAACCACCAACTTGCATTTCATCGTATTCTCTACATTTTTCCATATACTGAACGTTACTTTATTTTGTAATAGCTTCGTATGAGTTTTCAGAAGCTGCTTAAACATTCATTACAAACTTTCGGCTTGGTAACCAAGATTAGAGGATTTTGTCTTTATTATTAATTGTTAGATAGGAATTTAAACAAAATAAAGTTAAATAAATAAATATTTATTTTACAAAGTACAAAAACATATAGCTACATGCACCGATATTTACATAAATAATTAATTAACACATTCATCAACGCGCGCAACAAGACAAGTAGTGACGTTTTTCACCCACTTTAAGTCTATTAAACAAAAAAAAAAATCTAACTAAAACATAGTTGTCCATATTTTCACCAACCAACAGTAAAATATTTCGATGTTTTTCAAATAACTTTTTTATGTCATATATGTAGTTGTTAATATATTCAAAAAAGTATTCTTGTCAATTTCTTATAGAGTATCATTCTATCCGTACAAATTTTATGCTAACATTCAATCTTATTTGTATCACACACAAGACGGATATGTATATCATATCTAGTATATGAAATATACTTATAAGTTATATGTAGTAATTTTTTGAATGTCTATGCAGGTTAGCGGACAAAATATAGTGTCATAATATCATAGTCATATCAAGTTTTAAATGCGTAAGAGTATCTATTAAACATGTAGAAATATTACAAATCCATAGTATACGATGCTTAAACATCAAGTAAATGCATTTGTTATACAGCTTCGCAAGTAATACTTATTTTTTTTTACATTTAACTGCACTATACAATAATATAAAAACCGGAAAAAATTTTAAGGGAGAAATCTCGGACAGGATATACATTTCATTTAAAACGTAATTCAGTGAAGTATTTATATTGTAATTCATTCAACTTTTCTTTTGTCTAAACAGTGAGCGGAGAAATATGTCAAAACTCTGAAATTTGTAGGTTCACGTCGAGTAGAAGAAATATTGCTCTCTTTAAATTGCAGTGCCGGCAAAACACTGAAGCACTCTGTTTCAGCGTATCGCGTTTTTCTTTTTCCCCAATATAACTTCTGTTTAGCATAAAACAATGGAGTTCAAGATTTTTTTACTAGATATCTTTCGAAATCTAAAGCTGGGAATACATCTAAACAAATATTACCACTAGTTTCCATTTACTATCGTTCCTAGTGTTGTAGGTCCGGTACAGACATTCCCAGAAATGTTTCTCGGTAGCATGCTATATCTGAGTGAACCACTTGCAATATTTGCAATCGCTAGAATTTAAACTATTTTTACCCACACGTTCTGTTTGTGTGACAACGAGTAGGTAGGTCTAAATAAAATAAAAACACATTATCTAGGAAGTTTTTTCTTTAAAATTTATGCATGGAATTTATTTTCTTAAACACTTATAAGCTTATCAGCTTTGATTAAAGACATCACCTTAGTACTTACTTAAATGAACGTAATTGCAGGTTTTGATATAGGTACTTAAATCGGGAATGTTGGTAGCTGTCTAAAAACATTCTATATTTATTTTGAATATTAACACAAATATTTAAATTTCGGGCCAAATGCAAATTCTGGGAAATGTAGCTAAAGGTCGATAATTAACAGTTAAAGTCTGTAAAAAAGTGTATAATTTAAGTTGAATCATAATTATTTCTAGCTCTGTATAAATTATTCATATGAATAATTTGTTTTCTCAACTAATGATATTTATGGTGTTCTATATTGTTATTATATATTATATCGTTATAATAATAATAAAATTGAATATTTAACATTTAGTGTTTTAAGAAGTCCAGTAAAATATTTGCTTAAAGTTGATTTTCGAAATTATATTAACTCTGTTGGTAGTACTCGCTGTTCATGAATTGATAGTTCAGTCAATGTATTATTTTTGGTCTCGATTTTGGAAAGTCCCTCGCGCATATAAAATCCACTTCGGCAATTGATGGAACACAAATGAAATCCTCACCCCTCTTATCTACAATTACGGTTTCTTTACGCTCGAAAACATAAAGATTCAAGATACATATATCTATCGCTTTCATGACGTACACACATCTCGCTGCAATTTAGGCGGTCATTTCTAAAGTCCACGACTGTACATAAAAATATTTGCAATAGCTTAAACCTTGCTTCAGGGCAAATACAACTTTTTTTTATCGTAATAAGAAAAATATTCTTCTATATTATAGAATAAAAGAATATACCGGAAATATTTAAATTCCAGGTTGTATTTTGGATATGATTGGCAATTTATACTGGGACACTAGTAACAAATAATATAATCAGAGTGAACTAGCAATTCATCTATACGTAAACTATGCAACTGAGGGATGTGCCCTCCAGTAATGGGCAGGGGATATGCTCCTTGTTTAATGATTATTTTGCATTGGTTTTTTTTTAGTCCAGTTCTGTTGATTGCCTGCGTTTAGGCGTTGCGTTGGTAGTGGTTGTGTCGTTATTTCTTTTTACAATGAAATATATAGCCGTATTCTTATTGTTAGATTGGATACGTACACTAGTGGTGGCTCCAATGGGATCCCTCAATCCCATGACATTAATATATTTCCATCAATGTTCAATGTTGGTTTATTAGTTTAATAAGTTAAATAGTTTAATTTTTAAAAAATAACAGGAGTTGGTAACAACTAGATCTGCATTTATTTCCAATATAGTGAAACATTTAATTACATTGGAAATAACCCGAAGAAAAGATTATATTTAATAAGAAATTGAAGGATCTATTTACTGAAATTCACGCGAATCTGTATTATCTTTAATCCATACATTCTTGATTATAAAGCCTTTATTTACGAGGTATCGCTAAGAATTATCTGATAGATTCTTGAATTGTTATTAATTATTTCATCTAGTACAATTGTGACGAGATTTCGCGCACAATACCAAATAATAAAATAAAAGAAATATAGCAAGGCTCATTTTGAATTGACTTAAATGTGAATCGTCAACTTATTAACTGTTACATTGTTTACTAACACAGTGGAGGATATTTTTTCATTGATATCCGTGTAACATCGCGACCTGTTAGGTGTTCTTGATCTAATAAAAAAAATATATACAAACGTGAGAAGTAGGTGCGAAAAAAATGATATCTCTAATTTGGACTATTTTAACTTAATCAATATTAGTTAATTTTAAAACATTATTGTAACAGTATTTATTTTATAATAAATTCTGTATCATTTTAAACTCTCTTTAATTATTTTATGCCCAAACAACGTTTTTTTAAAACTTCTGGAGTAAACATATTCCAATTTAATACTTGTTTGATTAATTTGATCCTTAGCGTTTTTTAATCGAAAAATTGTTTGCTTTGTAGAAATGTACACATGCTGCGATTGAATTTTCGAACTGTTAGCAAATCGTCAAGTATTTTAATTGAAAAATTACTTTATATAGGTAAGTTTTGTTTTGAATCTAGTGAAAATTTTCTTGTTCGAATATAAAATTCATTATAAATGTAATAAGTCGGTTTTTGTGACTGTATTCTAATTATTGAGCAATTTATTTTATCATTAATGTAAACCATTCAGGGTTGCTTTAGTAATTTCTTTTATATCTCGGGTATCTATGAAACTTTCTACTATCGACTGTACTTTTGCGTCAATCGCTTCTATTTGATATGTAGTTCTATTTTTTGTCCGTTAACCGCATCGTCGGCAAAGAAATTCGATTTAACTTCCTTATACTTTAAGATCACAAAAAACAAATTCTTAATAGGAGTCGTAATGTTCCCTCTCTCTCCTCATTCGCCCTCTAGCTCTTGTACCTCAAAATTGAAGTATCTGATTTATCCAGTCTCTGAATTCGCTTATTCTAGTGTAAACGCCGGGCTGGTTCGGTTCTGCGCAACCGATTCCCCAGGAAATGACTCCCGCTAACAGGAATCGCTTGTCTGGCCTCTGTATTACCATGGGACCCCCGGAATCGCCTTCGCACGAGTCGAAGCCACCCTTACGCCAGCCTGCGCAGATGAAAATGTGTGGGATGTGTTCTATGTAGCCCGCCGATCGGTACATCGATTCGCATAATGTGTTGTTGATGACGGGCACGGAAACCTCCTGGAGTATGCTGGGAAGCGGACCGTCTGCAAAACAATAATAAAAAGAATAATCTTGTTGTTTTTCAGGCCACCTGTCTACGCATTTCCCGGGGGAGATTATCATAACTTGCTTTTAATCTACATGTTTGGAAGGAAATAATAAATTTAATATTAAAACATCCAGCTCTTTTGGCAAACGTAAACAACATTATTTCATTACATGTGGATATTCTTCGGAAAATAGGAGTACATTTATAATTAGTTATGAAACGTAACAGAAATGAATTACAAAATGTAGTAGCGCATCGTGCCTTCAAAAATAAGTGAAGATTTGCAACGTCTGTAAATATGTGATCTGTAATGTCAAATAAATTGTATACCTAAGTTACAAATAAATAATGGAACAAGAAAACATTAGTTCTTAGCATATACTCTTTGAAAGAACCCTGCATCGTTTGGTTCAAATCGCAACTAAAACATCACTTTGTGATACATTTAGTGATGTACATATATCCTCCAAATATCCCTAATACACTATTAATTTTGAATTAATTAATGAAGAAATTGCAGGAAGAAGCATTAAGAGGGAGGAAACAATAGTAACTGAATGGAAACGTGATTAATTAATAACAGTTCATAAGAAAGGAAATCAACAAATGCACAAGAATTACAGGGCAGTAATAGCTCTGAATGTAAAAAATAATGACTACCGTAGATGGTGACTAATTACAAAATACAATAGGCGATAATCAAGACGTATTCACGAAGGGAAAATCAATAACTCATGCAATACATGACATCGAGCCAATTATTGTGGAAGAGTAGGAGTACAGCGTGGAATTGGAACCGTTGTGGATTGATTTGAAACTGATGTAGGTAGATAGAAGATATATTAAGACCAAGAAGGGAGGCAGATTAATGCTTATCTTTGTGACCTGATATTATTCTAAAAATGGCATATTTTGATAAGAATAGAAATAAAATAATGAAGCTAATATAATAACTATGAAGCAAGTAAAAGGAAAACAAGTTTTAAGTAAACGAGGATTGGTGTGAAGAAGCAAATAAGTTTAAATATTCGGGGTCACGATAAAAAATAACGGAGCAAGCAATATAGGAATAAACAATAAAAAGAAATGGTTAACGCCAGAAAGGGTAGAAGTAGATAAGACTGATAAAAAAGTAAGAAAATAGAGAACTGAGAGAAAGAAATGTATCTTCGTAGCCTTTTTTAAAAAAATATGTCCATCAGCAGTTTTTGATGTCTATTGCCAATTTATGTAAATTGTCAACAATTGTTTTTAAAACAAACAAACAAGCCTAAATAAAGCCTAAATTTTCCAATATTAGTGGAGGTAACGTATATATTGTATTAGGATGTCTTATTCGCAGTGGGGTGGTCTATCAATCATGGCATGCATTTTTGTAATTTGATTAAAATTGAACAAGAAACAGAAAACAGTGTAGGTTTTACTTTACTGAAATATAAGAAATAACGGATAAAATATTTAATTCTTAATAATATATAAAATATATGTAAAAAAAATCTGTTTGAAAACAAAATCCATTTTTTGACTTTTCTTACAAAATTCTGAAATAATTTTATCATAGAAATCCTCTTTTCTGTGATGATAGGTTCAAATATCTTTTTCTATTGACAAAATTGCCAATGCTGATAACCTGTCTTGTCCGGTAATATTTCTCATATAATTTTTCCTCATCATTAGTTCTAAAATTACTGAGATTTTTATTTATATACAAAGCTGACTCCAAGATATAAAGATTAAATACAGTTGGAATGCCTAGATCTATAAAAGAATTTCGACAAGTTTGAACAGAGTTTAAATTATTGATAATACGCACTGCTTTCTTTTGTAAAAGTAGAACAGTTTTTAAGTTTTTATTTGAGCCCCAAAAAGAGTAAGCCGTACCTCAAATGCGAATGAAAGTGAGCAAAATATATCATCTTTAAAGTTGAGATGTCACACATTTTTTTCATTTTTCTTAATGTATATAAAGCTTTATTAAGTTTAGAAGTTACGTTATTGATATGCAAGTTCCAACTCAATTTCACATTAACAGCTAAGCCCAGCAGAGTGCAATCATTTACGGTTTGAATTGAAGTGCAACTATTGATGTTTAGTATGGAGTCATTTTCGTTTTCTCCAAATATCATTAATTTAGTCTTTTCAGAATTAAGGGTAAGTTTGTTCATTAAGAGCCAGTAGTCAAGCTGTTGTAAGACAGTTCTCGAATTATTTAACAGTTCGCCGCGATCTCGGCCAGTAACTATTAGGGTCGTGTCATCCGCGTACAGCGCAACACTACCGGACAAAAACGAAGGAAGATCGTTCACATATAGAATGAAAAACAAAGGGCCCAATACAGATCCCTGGGGTATTCCTAAGCTATTATGCATGATATCAGAACAATGGTATCTTACATATTTATCCTCATGGAGATGTTTAATTTCTATGTATTGCGTACGGGAATCCAAGTACGAGCCAAACATATCGTAAGCCAGCCCTCTTACGCCAATAGTATATAGTTTATTCAATAAAATTTGATGATCAACTAGGTCAAAAGCTTTAGTTAGGTCGCATGCAATGCAAGCTACCTGAAGACCTCGATTTAAACTATATAAAATGCTGTCAATAACACTTCCCAAAGCTGTAGAGGTAGATCTATTGTTCACGAAACCGAGTTGGTGGGGGGTAATTAACATATATTTCATTAAATGACCAGTCAATTGTATTTTTAAAATGGTTTCAAAAATTTTTGACAAAACAGGCAAAATAGAGATAGGTCTGTAGTTATGTGGATTAGTTTTTTGACCTTTTTTATAAATTGGGATGACTTTCGAAATCTTAAATGCATTTGGAAAATTACCTATTTCTATAAAGCTAGTAATAATGTTCTGGAGTGGAAAACTTATAACATCCGCAACGCATTTCGAGACCTTGACTGGAATTTCGTCGTACCCTGTAGATGAAGAGTTATTTAATTGCTGTATTATTCCTAAAATTTCATTCTCTGTTACCGTTATCGTTGCACCTTATTTTGCTCATCAGTGAATGCCTCTTGCGATAGAATGCATAACATATCTTGCTACCATCGTTTGGGCTATCTTTTTTCTATTATAATAATTTTACTTCTTTCATTTCCATATTTTTATTTGTATCATATCTATTGCTTATCAGTTCGTTATAAGGATGGTAAATAACTAAAAGCATTTGGGCATATTTTTGCAACTGCATGGTTTCGAATAATAAATTTTTCATTTTAAGCGGATATTAAACGACTTGAATATATTACCATTGGATTATTGATGGGAAATAGCCGGGATACTTGCTTGAAATGTATGTACATATAAAGCGGTTTATGATTAATCGATGCCAATTTCCATAAAATGAAGCAGCGTGAGCGGTTCCGTTTATGCGTTTGAATGTACTAGCTTTGAAATATATACCGCTTTAGGGCTTATATCTGGTCTAGTAATACTAAAGGTTGCTTATTAGGGGACATTTTAACAACCTGATACAACTATGTGCAACGTTAATTAAAATACAAAATACATAAAATAAATTGAGTTTTAGCACGTTGTGTGATTGCTATTACGCACTAGTGATCATACAAATATCCGTTTGTTATGACATTATTATACGCAACCACGAACAAGCCACTCTCATCGTTCCTCAAGTTTCTAGAGTTTAATCTATTTATCAAGATCCACAGTCGCTGATGTGACAAGGAATTTCTAACTAGAAGGGGTTCTAAGTAGCTTCCAGAGTTTGATTACCTTCGTATAGTCGTCCCCATCCGGTGACGTAAGCGTTACTCCCAATGAAATCGTCATCGGTTTGCGGAACGCAGACCGGCAGAATATTGGGTTGAAATTTCACTGGTTCGTAGAACCTCAAAAGGGCCAAATCGTATTCGAACGTCCTCGGATCGAATTGTGGATGTGACGCTACTATTTGCACCCGTCTTTCCTGGTGGAGATAAGGCTCGGATTCTGTGGATAGATCGTGTTCGCCCAAGCGTAGTAATAAATCACTAGGCGGAACTCTGAAACAATAACCAGAGGGTTTTATTAAATATAGAAATGGAAGTTTAGGTGCAACAATGCACGATAAAAATTAAATTTGACTTCAATTTGAATATTTGACTCATATATAATATAATCAGTGAAAGCAGTTTAGGAATATATTTAGAAATGATACCATTTTCGATTTTAATTTGATCGATTGATGTCTTTAGGTTCGTGTATGAATGAAATGGTGGGATGAAAGCAACAATAAAACTGCAGTTGGTACATTATTTTCACAATATAAATTTGATTGTGATAAAATTAAAATTGTAAATAACAACAATAATCAATTTACATAATAAGCTGTAATACATTATTTTAATTCGTTTGTGCATGCCTTTATTAATAATTTTACATTTGACATATGTATTCAATTGATTTTCATAATTAACATGACTTTTTCTTTTTCTCTTCTGGTCAGCTTGTCATTTTCTTTACTGCCTTCAATTTTTAACTACACACCAAAACCGTATTTTTATAGTTCTATAAGGTGTCTGTAAAAAGTCTTTACACACGCCTACCACATATTCCTTAGACCAAAATAAGCCGATTTAAGTAAACTTACCTTAGTCTAAAGTCGCTTAGTTTGGGCGCTTTTTACAAGAGACATAATTTGATCGCTTTTGAATACTCTATCGAATAAAAATTATTTCGTGTCTCTACTATAGGCAGCAAAAAAAATTATGTTAATTTTCAAAATGGTCTTGCGTGTTTCATTCACTTCCGGTATTATTATTTTCTTGAAATTTTCTCGAAACATTCGTCCAATAATACTAACTGACCATGCCAAATCTTATTAAAATCGCATAAGCCGTTTTGAATTTATAATAAAAAAACGATTTCAAAATTTTAACTTCAAGGCCGCATAGCGCCCAAAGTATGCGATTTTGGACTAAGGTAAGTTTACGTAAATCGGCTTATTTTGACAGCTTGTATAATTTCATTTTTCTTAAGTTTGTTTTATTTGATCCATCGCAGTACTCTGGGACCATAACTTGTTCAAATTATTGTATTTTTATAAGCAGCTATATCTAGAAATATTCTTTTATACACAATTTATATTTTGATTACTTGACAGATTAAATAAGCAACTGTTTTTTATGAACCAACTTTAAATAAATTAATAATTATTTCTTAACATCTATAAAACTATGATGAAATACATCACTGAAAATCAGTGCTTCAAAACCTTACTAATAATAAGATAAATGTTTTGCGGACATTCTTTCAGATGAGCATAATTAAATGCGCAGAGTAGGAGTTTAACGTAGGCTCTCTCACTTACAATCGACAAAGAAATTGCCATAACGACTTTCCTTGACATTAAGGGAGCATTCAATAATAGGTACCATCACAACGAAGTTTCTGCAGTAGATAAAAGTTCATCCTGAAAACAGGATAATTGAATTCACAATTGGTGAGGCTAACATTCAAGTGGAGGCGGGAGAGGAATATCCACAGGGTAGAGTTTGTCTCCCTTACTTTCATTGTCATTGCTTTCATTATCTGGGGTATGCTGACGACCTTACAATAGTCGGTAGAGCGCGGTTCCCACAGGTTCTGGCAGAACGTATGCAAACCACTCTAAGTAGTATAGATAAGTAAACAGATAGCTCACTGAAGCAGAATTGGCCACATTACGCAGGTTGCATAAATCAAAGGCTGCAATATTACGATTTTATGAAACATAGATAGCTGCGGGGAGCACGGTGTACCGACTCGCTAGTTGTTTTTATTTAAAAAATATGCTTTTTTGCCGCACAGCTGTTATTTACCGAGAATAGAACATTGGAATTTTATACCTCCTTGAATGTGGATTACGCTCTTATTTAGAATATAAATATTTTCTATAGACTGTTCTGATTGAATTGCAGTACACGTAATGTATTTATTTGTATGTGTCTCAAAGAATATATTTTATGGTTGTTATAATATATTAAGTGTTTTCTTGATAGTAATGGAGATAATGAATAGTGATAATTATACTGTATTATTTTTTATTCCCCCCTCCCCCCTAATATTTTTAAAATATGTATTACATATTATAATTTTATATCTGTACCACAAAACAGAAATGTATGAAGTCAATGTTTAACATATTTTCAGTTAGGTACGTTATTGACTTCGCAACTTCTTTAATATGTTATGTTTGTACAATAAAGTGCAAAGTTTGCATATAAAGGCATAAACAGTAAAACTTGTAATATAGTTGACGGTAAACGAAACGTAAGTTACGCGTTATGTAATTTTCTTTTGCAACTAGGTTTCGTAATAGACCTACGATATCCAAATGAGTGCTATAATATTTAGTACAGCGCCCGAAATTTATCGGCATTAGGTTGGTATTTTTTCGTTTGTAGTGCTAACCACTATATCATACCCTACTATAACAAATTCTTTTACTGAAAAAAGAGATTAAAAACGTTAGTTGCAAAAAAGAAACAGGCTTTGTAAGACATTAAAGCACTAATTTTTCTAAAACGTGTCTTACGAAACTAGTTTTTTAATATACTATTTTATGTGACTTAATACACTTCTGGTCTACGATACGGATATGCATATGTGTACTATATTAATTAAAAATAAATAATAATTGTTCAAAGTAAAGTAAAATCAAAAACATATCGGTCTTATGACTTATGTGGTAAGCTTTGGAAATGATCTACTCCTATTTTTTTACACTATTTGTTAGATTTAGCAACCATGCCAAATTTAAGTAAGTAAGGTGAGCTATCTGTATTACTTATCTCTGGTTATATAGTCTTGTTTTATAGGCATAATCATATCGCATATCAAAAAAACTTTGTACCAAGAACCGAAACGTAAAAAAATAAATAACAAAAAGAAATGTTAATGTAAGACAGTATTATTATAAAATATACCGTATAACCAAAAGATTTTTTTCTTACTTTATACTTCTTCGACCTACTTATATTACAGGAAGAACAGAGCCAGCGCCTTGATTACAGTTTCATTAGTGTATGTGAATAGCGCTGTTAATAATTTTAACACAAAAATAATTTGCACCTTATATTCTTCCTCCTGTTCCGTGAGAATTCTCACGCCAGCATCTCTTAATATCTTCGTAAATTATGTAATGTTATGGCTCCTGCGAAATTATAACTGTTCTTTACGGTATTAACATTCCAGATTTTTAAAGCGCACCAACTATAAATTATATACAATTCACGTTTTATTCACATAGACGATGCAGATGTTAAATTTAGACAGTGTACAAATCTTTGAAAACTAGGTTTCCTTAATTAGCAATGCCGACGTGGGTAAAGCACCTTGTTTTTTCTAGAAAATAGTCGCAATTTTTCAGTACGAGTAGAATAAATAGATGTGAGAAACAATGTAAGTAACAAAACAAATTCTGTTTAAAATTTAGAATAAAATGAATTGGGCTAATTGTGTAAATAATAAAGTATTTACATAATTTATACTTTTCCACTCCATGCTACACAAATTTCTTAATTCAGGACAATTTTTGTCGGAAATTCGTAGATTTTTATTTTCAATCGGAGATCGAATGATTTAAGAAAAAGATGTAACGTCTAACTATGACTTTAACGTCCACTTTGCCCTGCTAGAATATCAGGAACTTAAAGATTACCGCAATAAATCAAACAACACCAAGGAACATGTTTTCGATCCAATAAGTTCCTCGTGTACAGGCTATCCCACCGCAGACTGGATCTTTAATTACAGCTCTATTTATCATTTTAGAAAGAAACTTTTTCCACTAAAATTTTATAGAATCCAATGCTGCACAACCTAAAAATATTTCTGACTATATGGAGTGCTCCAGAACTATGCAAACAACAATAAAAACTATATTTCGTGAACTTTACCACACAATTTTCTCGTAAGTACTGTAATTATCAACTGCATAAACCACCATTAGTTTAAATTAAGTAACCTGTAATTAGCGAAAACGTATAATTAGAGTTAATTCTAGCAGGAACAACTTCCTTTTAATTTCACACATCTACCTTGTAGAATGTTAATTTTACAATTTTCAAACAGGATACATACTTACTATTTAATGGAAAATACTCTTTGCTGTTCATACAAATATTACATTTAAACCTTTATACATACATATGCATATACAAAATATATTGATTTCAAGATCAGAGCACCGTGATCTTCACTGATTAACTCCAACTGCGTTTCTCATATCGGTAATTGTATTAGTTCTACCGCAAAGTGCTCCCTTACCTGCTTGACTACACCAGAAATTATTATTCCGTATATAACTTGCTTTGTGCATTAATCCATGAAACTGTTTGATACTGTTCATTTTAGTACGCCGTTCAATGTAATATGAAATTATTCAAACGACTTATTACGGCTTAAGCGCTGGAGAAGTGAAATTCCTTCGTATCAGAGGGAACTAAGAATTATTCATTATAGAAAATAATCATATTCCGACGCATTATAGACTAATTTAATGGTACCCAAATGACAAAAACGTACTGTGGTAAGTCACAATTCAATCAGTTGGTTTGTATATAAAAAGGCTAAACTTCCAATATCTAATTCATACATATGATATGTTGTTAGAACCATTTCCAAAAAACGAAAACTCTTTGGTCGAATTTCGGGAAATATTGGTAAAGTAATCATTATACGAAAAGAGTTACATACAATGTATTTGTAAGAACTTTATTTAGCATTAATTTGAGCACAGAATCACGCATGCAAACCTAGTGCTTCTTCAAAACCTAAGCTTTTATTTTTAGAATTTAATTTGAACAAATTGCTGGGATAGTAGATATCCAACTATTCCAAAATAAGTGCCGCCAAAGGTAATATTCTTTTTTGTGCTGTAGAAAGTCCTCATACTCAAAGTACAATATTGGAAATAGGTTGCTTCCAGTTAAAGGTGTGCAAAACTCTAAAAGGAAATAAATTTTATCCAACAGAATAATGAGGGTTAATGTATTACATGCTGACGATGGAATTTTGTAGGTAGTTTTTGGAAAAAAGTAGCAACCCAGTTTAAACGATAATATTTCATATAGCGACGGAGCAAGCCACTGTTAAATGGTATAATCAGTCGGAAAAAGTACAGATATTGACCAGATGCTAATCTTTGTTGAGTTGAAGGAGAAGCAACGTGCGGTATGGGATTTACAATAAACAAGTGATAGGACCTATTGTATGGAAAACAGAGTGTAAATGTTGAAATTCATAGAAAGTTGATAAGAAACGGACTTGTGATGTGATGCAATAGTGTTGGGGCACAAAAGCCTCTGCTTACAGCGGCCGAAGCAATCTATTGTGAAAGAAACTGATCTAGATTTACCAAGCAATTCCCGTGCTCAACGCAAATCTGAGAGTTTCCTTTGGTGCTACCATTTTCATTATGTGGGAGATATTTCCTCGTGTTCGTAATGTAGTATCCTTTGCTGTGCCAAACCATTGCAAACGGAATATGTGCTCTGCAGTCTCGATTACGCATTCGCAAAACCCTCGCATGTCAGTCTCGGCTTTACCCTTCTTTTAAATGGCAATGTCTGATGAGTAGGCCAGTAAGTAGCGTTAGCTCCGATATGCCGAATCTAAATAGATTTTTAATAGTATTTATCGAAAGACTAACCAGGCGTCTTCCTTTGTTGGAGTTCAACCTGAGTTTTATAGGCACCCAAAGCGGGCTTTCGTCCATAGACATGACTGCTGGTCTCTCGTTTGACCAGATGATGAATCATCTCATTACCTTTAATGTGAGAATGCCCTGGTACCCATACTAGTGTGACTTTGTTTGCCATAGCCAGCCGCACAATATTATTTAAGCGTTAAGCACTCCCACACCAGCTTAGACTTAGAGCTATTTAATTTTAGAGCGCTCAGTGTTGCCTGGTTACCACAGCATATATAGATATTAGCTCCCTTGATCTTCTTTTTGAGGTTTTCTTTGGCACAAACATCTATGGCAAATATTTCTGCCTGAAAGATGGTTAGGGTTTGCCTCAATACTATTAACATATGATAGTTTGCCTCAAAAACCCTGACCCCTACTCCTTTCCCTAACTTGGATCCATCTGTGTACCAAATCTATCAAATTTTGGCCCCATAACCTCTCTTTACGAATTGGAATTGCTTTGAATTGTTTGCCTAAGTTTAACGAGCATAGTGTCCGCTGGCATCTCTAATGACCTTACGTCAGATATCAGGTCGTGTAAGGCTGCAAGATATCCTATAAGGTTACCATCTTTAAAATTGTGCCTCAACTTTAGCATATGAGCATTGAGGACCACCATCCTCCTGATTTACAGATGAAGGGGTGTGATATCTAATATCACCTCCATAGCTGCTGTTGAGCAGGTGCGCATTGCCCCTGTAATTCCCAAGCAAATTCTCTGTAATTTCTATAGTTTAGCCTGCGCCGTTTTTTATTTTAGTTTTGGCCACCATTTTGAAGAAGCGTAGGTGACCATTGCTCCTTTAACAGACTGATGTAACGGACATATCATTTTTTGCTGTAGATCCCAGGATTTCCCAAAAAGCCTTTGGCAGGACCAGTGTGCCATTGTTGCTCATTGGATAATTGTTCCAATTCAGTCTCTGGTAACTCCCCGGTTTAGTTGGCCCCCTTTTAGGAATACTTTGTCGAAAATTAGTTACTTTCTATCAGTTAATGGTACAACTGTGGTTTTCTTAATGTCTACGGATTTGAGTCGGTTTATTTGGCAAAGAGAAGGCCTTTCCACTACTAATATGATGAAGCACCAACGTACTTTATGCAAAATGTACGGGCTCATCTCAATGAGCTGGTGTGAGGAAAGTATATTGGAAAAAGGACTCTAATTGGACAGCCTGCTAGGACGCTTGATCTCACGGCATTAAATTATTATTTGTGGGTTCCTTTTTAAGAACTAAAGTTTACGCAACTTCTCTTAAATGTACTAAAGATCGGAAGTAATCTATTGGGCGCGAAATCAATTATGTAACTATCTACAATTTTACTTTTAGGAGTATTGGTCTATTACTTAAAAAAGTTGGTTTATGTAGAATTTTAAAAAACCGTACACTATAGACGAGTATCCTCGAAGAATGATTGCTTTTACCGAAATATTTGTGCAAAATTTTACCAAAATTATTTTTTTTTACATTTTGCAAAAATGGCTAATGTTTGAACAACATTCTGAACTGTTCGACGTACATAGCTGCAGTTCAGTCAAATTATTGCAAATCAATTCATTTAAGAAAAAAAACACAATATAACATTTTCTCTAGAATGCGTACTTCAGGAAACACATAAGGAAAAACTAAAGGACATTAACGCTTTCACTCATTACGCATTTAGCACAGGTGTTTTGAGCGTACAGACTTGAATTCGCATTAGTGCCACTGGTTCTAACAACATGTCAAAATATTTGACTTATATGAATTACTGTGATGACTAATATTAGCAAATATTCGATAATGAAAATGAAACAGTTTTGGCAATTTCAGTGTAGTATTTGACTTTATCTGATCGCTTCAAAAATTGATTATTTAAATTAATATAAAAGTAGACTTTACTTTTTCACGCAAATCCATAATATGCAATAGTATTGATGTACTTAAAGATTTTCAATAACAATCGACTCTATGTACTACTAAAATTCAAAGATACCGTAGAACGGAGTTGCTGACAGCAAAGATAAAACATTGTTTATGTTTGTCAAAGAAATTACTGTCGTTGTTACAATATTCTGTAGCAACAAATAACATTTAAGTAATTAATTTCGTCATTATTTAGTTCAACGGAAAATAATTTGGTATGAGCTACAGCGTCGTGAAGAGAAATGAGAGGGCAGATAATTTGGTCGAGAAGGGCTGTCAATGTTTTCATTTCGGCCGGACCATCCTGTGCCATAATCATATGACAAGTACCAAAATCAAATAAGGAATATGGCATATATGTATATAATATGGTATATACCTAAGGATCATGAAATGAGGCGGCCAGACAAAGAAAATCAAAATAGTTCTTAAGAAAACAAAGAACTGTTTATAAAAGGTAGAACCAATCATTGCACAGTAAACAAATATATGTATACCGTGCTCTGGTAAAAGGATGCTAGATGTAAAGTCTATTAAGACGACTAGGAAATTCCGGTCTAGATTAGTTTATGATAGTGAAAAGCTTAAGAAGGATAAGGTTTCAATTGTAGCTCTTAAGGATGATCTAATTAAGAAAGCTAAACTAGAAGGCATTCTTTGGGATACAAATACCACAGGAGATCTGAGAAAGATGCGCTAAAAATTGGTCTACATAACCACCCAATACTAATCTAATTTTATACAAACACTAAAAAGTTGCAAAAATTGCACTAAAGCATTTCTAGATCTTCGGAAGAAAGTAATTTTATTTGCTTCTACATGTTACTTTTAAGTTGCATCGTCGTTGCTTGTAAACTTCTAACATGAAAAAATCTCGTCTAACGGTTTCTAAATTTGCTAAAACTTAGACTTATATTGAAATGAAACTCAATTAAAGGTCACTATGACTTCATATTTCACTGGCAAAGTTGGATATATTTAATTGCCTCAGGTTGAAGGAAGGGTTTACAATTTAATTAAACAAGAAAAAAATTAACACATCTCGACGTAATGTGAACATCAAAAGAGAGAAAACATTAAAACTTTTTGTAATACCGTGGGGCTAAGCCAACAATAATTAAAAAGGTAAATAAAATAGTACCACGTTAGGCATACTAATTACAGGAGTAATATTTTATTCTGACTGTGTACTTACGAGTCGACGCAATGTGCCGCAGTGATGGCCCAATTTTCATTCAGGAGTGCAGCGCCGCATTTGTGCAAATATGTAGACGTCCTCCATTGTCGCAACGATATCTGCCATGGCCATTTTCCGAACGACGAATTTTCACCACCCACTATCCTGGCCTTAGGGTACATCCGCCTTCCGCATACTGCGGCCAACAAAAGCATAGAACTTATAACTGCCATAACAATGTTATAGAAATGAACAGTTCGAGTATAGTTTACATTAACAAGATTGGTTCGTCAACACACACAAAAGGGCGTCCCTTTTATTAAATGTATTATCCTTATGTGACGTTTGATTAAAAACTTATTAGGCACTTTTCAAAAAACAGTAGCAATTGCAACTTGGAAATTATGTAGTGTCTTTTGTATCTTTTGTGTAATTAGAGTCTTTAATAGATTTATAAAAGCAATTTTGGTTAGTCAGATTGTGTCAATAATTCAGTAGTCAACGCAGTAACGCTAAATTAGGCCCGTCTTTCTTATATTGAGGGACTTATTGATCATTTTGAAAAAAGAAAAAAAAATGTATACGCTAAATTTAGTCAATTTTTGAACAACTTTTTAAAAACTTTAAGATATATCGCTCAACTTTTTTTTATGCTTTTCGTCTGTTTTATTTAGTACCATCTAATGTGTAATAAGTACTAGTACAAGAAAATAGATATGTCTTTTAGTGTTATCATCATGCAGCGGAACGCATGCACAAGCGCAGTAATGTCATTCTGTTTAATTAGATCGAAAATCAAACATAAAAATACTAGTGTCTTTATATGTGCGTTTCGCTGCAAAATACTGCTGCCAAAACCATTAAATTTACTAAATCAGTATTTGTAGTAGTCACACATGTCAAAATAACTAAAAAGACCAAATTAAGTAATGAGGCTTTTAATATCATTCCTCTTCCTGATCAGGTTTACGCAATAAGGGTAATAATTATTGCAATTTTTTTAATGTACGTAAAGAACATTTAAAATTGATGGCATATAAAAATTTATATAGGTAAGTTTTTTGTTTATAATTATATTTTTTTTTGTAATGTTTACTTTGATATACTTTCATTGGTAATTTAATGAGTTAATTGTTACTCCCTTTGTCCAGAAATAAGTGTCCGATTTTCATTGTTTTTAAAAATTAAAGAAAGGTGGCGCTGCTTTCAAAAATTAACTGCCATTTTGAAAACAATTTTTATATGTCAAGTTTTTGACAGCAGTTTTGTAGTTTTTCAAGAATTTATGTTTTCAATCAAAAAACAAGATTTTCTCAAGATTTGATATAAATCTCCGGCTTAAAAAAAAATATGGCAGATGTGGTAAACATTTTGGCGAGAAACCATGGTAACAGACCTAATTTGACTCTAAACACAAAGCAAGCGGTTTACCATGCATTACTTGAATTGAGCGACAATAATAATCTGAAGCAAGGCTCATCAAGGCGACCAATAAATTCAAAATTTCTGTGAATACTGTAAGCGGAATTTGGCATCAACGACGAACATCATTAGCCGATGGTGCAAGTCACGTAAGAAAGGACGCGTTGGTCGTAAACCAAAAAGTTTATGACAATAAGTAGTGGTAACAACTACAAAGTGCCTCATAAGAGAAAAGACCATTTACAATGGTAGGCTTCCAGTTTCTATAATTTCGATTTTCAGCTTTATCAACATATACAAGATATTACTAATTAAGCTTAAATAACTCAAATTATTCCTAAAAGTTTGTTAGTAACAATATTTGTAGTTAAGTTTCAATAAAATACAACTTTAAAAGAAATCGGACACTTATTTCTGGACAAGCAAAAAAATCAAAACAGACACTTATTTCTGGACGGAGTATTAAAATTTCAGTTAATAAACTGTTCAACTATTATGTTATGTATGTTATGATTGACACAAATAGAAAAATTAAAGTAATCTTGGAAATAGGTATCTAGATAGAATCTAGAGTATTTCCAGAGAATTTTGATTCTGAATTGCTGGTCACTGAGTCAATGCGTTCGAAGTTATAGTTAAATTGGTTTTTTTAACAAGTATTTCATTATGTAGAGCGTATATTATAAATGTTATTAAGTTGCCAATAAAATATCAGATTGGTTTAACTAACTAAATTGTGGGTGAGGATTCTGTATATATTACCAGCCATCACATAATTCTCTATATTACTGAATTCTTAAACAAAAAGATAGCATAAAAACACGTTGTATGTTATTAAGGCACTTAAAATAACTCGTTCCTTAAACTATCAATTGTGATTAATAGGTGAGAAAATGCTTGTTGAAACTCCATGTTAAGTGCTAAGTAAAATAAAACAACAATTGGGAGTTTCAAATATTTAATAATACTACTATGAAAACGAGAAATGATATTTTAATGATCTTATTAAATATTTGAAACTCTCGACTGTTGTTTTATATTTATGTACTTATCAATTAGAAATCGGATTTTATGAAGCTCTGAGTTTCTGTGTTGAAAAATATTGTTTTGGTTATATTCCTTGTTTAACTGAAAATATAGTGGGCTTTGTATGACCAAATATAATATCGAAACGTTTTGCAAAATGATTTGTTGAAATGTCAATTTAATCCAAAATTTTCAAAATAAAAGATACATACAAAATACAAATATTATTGTTTTTTTTTTTTAATTTAACAGATTTTAGCACTCAATTATGAATCTTCGCCATTTTCAAATAAATTCGCTTTTAGGCATATGTTCAATGCATATTAACTAATTGCGAAATAAATGAAAAAAAAAATAATTGAAATTAGCAAAATTCTTGGTTTTATAAGTGTGAATATTTTATTTAAAAATAATAAACCCTCATGGAGATACATATATGCGCTTAATTAACAGTATTCCACTAGACTACCAGGCTTTTCTTATTTTAAATAAAGAGAGTATTCTTATAAATACAATATTGTGGAGTTGCCTTGCATTTGGACACTCTATAAGTAATGATTATTATTTATTGTTAATCATTCGAATAAATGTGGCAACTTCTTTTGAATTAACACATTTAAAATGTGATATTTACAAGTGCAAGGTGTATTATGGAGGTAGGTCATAGTCTAATTATTATGCTAAATACAATGCTTAACAGTAAAATTAAACTATGGTTTACACTGACCACGGACGTATTGGAATTCTTGAGAAAGTAGTAGGTACTAGACTAAATCAGGAAGTAAAAATTACCATAATACAACAAAAATTACATAAAATTACAAAAGCACTGCAATTTTAAGTGTATACGTTTCTGCTTTCCTTAAATGTTGTATCTTGTTTTTAGGCACTTTTATGTATTTATTATGGTGTTTTATTATCCAACAGATGTTTATATACATATTACAGGATAGTAAAACAAAACAATTTTTAAATAAAACAATCTACAATTAATTATAACTTTTTGTTTTAAATGAAATCAGATTTACCTGGCTTGAATACCTTTCGACCACAGTAGAATACAGTTCCTAAACAGTTAGCTACTACTGTGAGCTATACCTACTACATCATTCTAAGTTATCAGAGATCTCTCCGTACTATTAAATAAAACAGATGCGATTTTCCCACAGTCAAAAGAAGTTATGGGAATAAGCATCTTTGATCGGGGAAGTCGTCAGTGCTCGTGTAGAATGCCGTTATATGGCGAACAGTTTTATGTTTTGTAATTAACAGTGCAGTTACTAATTAAAAATCCCGTGTGATTTTTCTATGATATAGTTGCTAGAGAACTAGATTTGCAATTGATGGTTTTTGGCTATGGATATTAAAAAGGTGCAGGTGGGAAATTTAGTGCCATAAAAATGATTATAAGCAATTCTTGGTTTAAATTTAATTTTAACACCAGTTTTTCACATCACTAAACACATTTGCACCGTATTCGTATAAAGTACAAAATACACAACGTTATACAGTTTGAACTATAGCACGACACAAAAGAATTTAAACTTAAAACTATTAATATGTATTTAATTCTTGTTACTTCGCCGAAGGTACAAACGCAACACACACCGCCATATTTATTTTATTTTTCATGTGTCGAGCGGGTTTCGTGTTACCTTGAGAGTTCGTGAACTGTATAGTCGGGTTGAATGTTTCAGTTTCTTTTACTTGTACCATACTCATTATTATTGCTCGTATAAATTGCGGCGCAACCTGCTCACATTCGACATCAGAGAAAAAATCTCAACGTTGAGAACGATTTCTCGATGGTTTTATGTTGTGTTATTTCGAGATCGAAGTCAGAAGAGGATAATTAAAATGAAATTAAGGTTCTTCTCTAATTAAGTCACGATTGTTAAAGACGTCTCGATGGATTTTGTTGTGAATGTCTTAAATTCCCGCACGGGTATAATACAAGAGTATATTTATAAAATGTTAAAAATGGAAGGAATCCAATGTTAATTTGAAATGTTTAAAATTTTATAAAGTGTTTTGTTAATTACTTTTTATCGTTTAACGATTAGATTTGTTTGTAAACTAATTTTCATTAATTTTAAAGCATTTTGAGTTTGCATTGTATTACCTATGGAAGCGGTCTATACGAATCTCATCTTATTCATTCTATATCTACCGTAGATTGGGGTGGATAGGATCAAAACGTGCGGATTGGTTTATAAAAAAAGTAACAAAAACCTTTTAATTTGACCTGGATTGGCTCCGTATATCATAGTCACGTAAAGGTTCGTAATATCTCGACGTCAGCAGTTGGTAGCATTAAAACCAAGTATAACTTAAAAATTATGTTGGTCAGTCGTTTTAGTGGGTGCAAAAACTTTGTCTGAAACACCGAACCTAAAAAGTATATATTCGAAGTGATAAGTACTAGTGACTCCAACCGGTTCGTAATTGGGGTACACGAAATGGTTTAGTTCTTTTTATGCAAAAAACAATCTGGAAAGTATTTCTAATGTGCAACATGTTTCTAGGTTTTATGGGTGAATAGAATCAATAGCTGGAGTTAATAGGATCAAGAGGGGTCAATAGCGTCAATGCGTAAGAATGCCTAAACATTATAAACTTAAATTAGTGGGAAAATAATTCAAGAGGCTCAAATTGATGTAATTAACAGTTATAGTATAAGAAAGATCGCGATAAGACATAATCTGAAGAACGAGATGCGTTTAAAGAAAAAAACATAAAAAAATTCAAAATTACTTAATTAAAAAAATTTAAAATTAAAAGATTACCAAAGCGAAACGCGTAAAAAAAACCAAAAATTAGTGAGAGGCGTTTAAAAAAACAAAAAATCAGAATCAGCTTAAACAGCAGAAAAAGAAAATTAACGTCCCTGCTAGTAGAGTGTGACGACTATGAATCTTCTGATTAATTCTAACGGCTCACATATGATTACAATAATAAGTGTTCGTACTTTATATTGATTTTAAATAAAATGTTACTTACAATTAAATAAGAAAAAATTACGAAAGAAATCTAGAAATGGAAGACGGAAATGTAGTAAAGTGCTGTACCACATATAAATACTTAGGAACAAATACTTCTAGTAAAGGAAGAAGTGAGGAGGAAATTAAGCAGATAATAGCAAAGGGCAGAGTTGCAATAAGACAGTTACAGTCAATTATATGGAATAAAATTATAACAATGAATTTATAAAACCATAATTGAGAGTATTGCACTATATGGTTCAGAGGTCTGAGAAATAACAAAGACAAATGAAGGAAAGTTGAAAGCGATGGAGATGGACTTCTGGAGAAGCGGCTGTGGGGTGACAAGAACGAAGAGGATAAGGAATAAATACATTCGGGAGGATTTGGGGGTTGCATCAGATATCTGAGATAGAATAGAAGGCAGGCGGTTGAGATGGTATGGACATTTGAGAAGAATGCCCGGGGAACGGTAGCCATCAAAAATGTTCCATTGGAAACCCCGAAAACGTAAAAAAAAGGAGAAGACTTAAACTCACATGGAATGAGGGAGTGCTGCGAACAATGCAAGACAGGTATATGCGAGATGAAGATTGGCAAGATAGAAGGAGGCAGAAGTTTGGATGCGAGAGACGCCGTACGGTGTAGTTCCCACTCGCAAATATATAATATATATAAAATTACGTTTTTTATTCATAGTTGAACACAATCGTATTCCTATGAGGGAATTGTGTAATCCTATTCGCCCTCATAACATTAAGAAATAGGACTATATAACGTGAAAGCCTATCTGATCCTATTCACCACAATGGCAGGTGGATAGGATCAGAAAATAAAAAGATATATAAATGGTAAACCACCCCAGCATATAAAAAAGAGGTATCGGAAATGAATACCCAGGGAGAAACCAGCGACGGTCCGTCACTCGGAGGCTATAACAATGATCGTAGTTCTTCGTATATTTTCGTCAAATACGTTTCTATATGTTTCTATGTTACGAAATGATATAAGCACGAGCCGCAGCTGGCGTAAACTGATGTTTTGTTGTATGTATATACCAACATTCTATGTTTCATACTTAGGAAGTCACACAGTTCTAAAGTTCAAAAGTAATCCCATTTACCCCATTCTACGATATGTAGGTATTTTATTTTTCTCTTAGTACTTGTTTTGATAAAGCCGTTTCAATTTACTTTCAAAAAGAACAGTTTCCATTAAAGAACTATAGATTTTTCAATTCTGATATAGTAACAAATAATTCCATATTCGTTGAAAAACCGAAAAGACCAGAAGCCCATTTGCGAGCACAAATTTTGGTAATTCTTATTGCTTCCCTTAATTCGAAAATATTTGTCCTTTCCTGCATAATAAATGGTATGTTCGCTTTGCCTATTTTCAGCTGATTGGTCGATTTGATGAATTATGATGCAGTCGATGATATATGATATACGTCTATAGTCCTTACACTATAGTGCCCAGTTTTTTGAAAAATGGCATGTATTTGTCCGGAGCTGAAAAAGTGTGATAGTTCTGAATTGTCGAATTACCGACCGGTTTCACTTCTGTTCAACTTTTTTTTGACTAGTGACTATGTAAACATCTGTATCCTATTATCAGTAAGCGCATATTTTCCTACCAGACCAGATTTGTGCAACGTCGGTCAACAGTATCTAACTCGGTACGTACTCACAATCAGTATGTGTCTAAGGTGATTGATGGCGGTGGTCAGGTCGATATAGTGTATATGGTTTTCCCAAAAGTTTTTGTTCAAATTGATTATTATATTCTTCTGCGAAAATTGAATTCCTCCCCTGATCTTTTCATTACTTTATTCAGATCTTACTTGATAGGCAGAAGATTTTGCGCAGTAATCTCGCAGTAATATCTCTGAGCAATTCAACCAGACGTCAGTGTGCCTCAGGAGTCCAAGCTGTATCCTGCCTCATCTTGATGCGAGAACTTTAGACTAGCATTGAATGTATGTAAATGTAGTACCATGATCTTTACAAGGAAGCTAGTACCTCTGTAAATCTGTTATAGGATAGGCAATAATAGTTTAACTTCCTTGACTTACATCAGGGATCCGGATTTTTTTCCTGTAATCACATTAATGAGTTGTCAAGTAAGTGCTTTAAACTCTACGGATTCTTTCATCGCAAATTGTAGAAACTTTCGAAATTCTACTGCTACAAAAACCTTGTTTTATGCTTTAGTTAGGTCTCGTTTGGAATATATATGCCTCATTAATCTGGTGTCTTGACTTCATATTTGACGGATCATATCCATCTAGAGATTACGACTATTAACTGCTCTTGCCTCGATTTAATTTCTCTTATCTTCATACCAGGAGAATGGTACTGATTATAAAGTTTCTATATATTTTTTTGCTTAACAACGAGCTTGACTGTGCGAATTACTTTATAAAATTAAGTTTCTTGCGTTTTTTCTCGCATTAATCTCCTTCTCCGATCGCCTGTGCGTCTGATCTGCTCAACCTTATGCGAATACATATGACATTAATATTGATTCCTTATCCGCTATAATAAATTATGCTGGTTCCTTGCAAGTTAATATGTTTATGTGCTTTTAGTGGCATTCTCACATTCTCACATTTTTTTCTTTGTTTAGGTTTTAAAATCGTTTATTTTCTACATTTTGTGTTGTATTATTTTTATTTTATGTATTAAAAGCAAAGAAACAAAATCATTTAAAAATCCACCAATCAAGAAACAGATGAACATCACTTTATTTTCCTTTTAAATATGCCAACGAACATTGCAGCATTTTTCTTTTGGTTTTGCTTTTTTGTCAAATGTATTTCACTATTTTTCAAAACTATTTAACATCCTAATGAAATAAGATTCTGTGTATGTCAAATTATTTCCGTTATTGTCAAAACTATTTCTTTAATTGTTAAATCTATATCATATTATTATTACATGTATGTACTCATGAATGCTGAAAGAAGGCAAAACAACAAAATCTCGAGTGAGGTACGTGCTTTAATAAAATCAGAGGAATGAACGATGGTAATTCGGCAGTCCAGATAGGACGACAATTTAATGGTTTCTCGATGTAAGAAAATTTTAAAAGACTTAAAAAATAACAAACGAGATGAAAGAGAAAGTATTGAGCATCGTCCTAAAAAAATTACTCAAGAAGAGCAAGAAAGAATCTGAAATTTAATTGAAGAGGATTGCACTTTAACACTAAAACAAATAAAAACTAAATTGTTAGAGCAAAATCCACAACTAGAGGTGAGCTTATTCTGTAGAACGCGTTTCTTTTGTGCCAGAAAGGCGTAACGCACCAGATTTTATCCAAAGTAGGTTTGATTATGCTGTTCTGTAAAATAGAATAATGGTCCATATTTGATTGACGAATTTGGGATTCAAGTGAATTTTAGAAGATCTGATGGAAGATCATAGAAGACCTTGTATATTTACAAGGTGCATATTTTGTCATGGACAACGTCCAATTTCATAGAACGGGTGAATTTCAACAATTGATCAGAGCTCATGGACATGCACCAGTATTTCTGCCCCCATTCAGTCCATTTTTAAACCTAATTGAAGAGCTGTTCAGCCAATGGTTTAACCAAGGAAGGCAGCCTACGCATGAAGAACAATTGTATGTTTAAATTCGTAATGCTTCTGAAGCTGTAACACAAGAACATTCCCAAAACTATGTTCGAGAAAAAGAAAGATAATCATTATCGTGCAATATCGTGAAAAAGTTTTGACAAATAATGATTCATTCGATATATTAATGTCAAAACGACGTAGGTTTAGTTTTGAGAAATAGTGAAATACATTTAACAAAAGAAGAAAAGCAAAAGAAAACATTATATAATAGATACTTATTAATCTGATAATTTTCTTGTAGGTATGGCTTTGTCATTTGCACAATTCAGCATTGCAAATACGGTGATAACTAAATATATCTTAATAATAATTTGCTACATGCTGGTTTCTTTATGTTATAATATGAAGAGATTAGCATAAATTCGTTTAGGTTCATACAAAGAAAATTATATTTTAATCTTTCAAGGCTGGAACCCCGTTTTCCAACGCTTAAGATCCGTGCGGCGTTTCGCGTTTAATTACAAGGGACCGTTTCTATTTCTACTGCTAACTTAGAAGTAGGAAATTGAATTTATATAATAATAATCCATTGCAGCTAATGCAGTATGTATGATATACACTTGTATGACATATTATATGTCATAAATATATGAGTGACAACCATAGGTCGAGATTTAATAAGTCAAATATATCTACCCCTACTTGATCATCTAAACCGTATATGTTATAAACTCTTCACAATGCATAAATACTTAAAAACAAACTGTTGAACTCTATAATTTTCTAATAATTAATAATGGGGATTCTGCAAGTGCGACACCACAAACACTAAAATACAACTACTATTGTATTAAGGAAGTACCCTTTGTTGGTTCTCAAAAGACAGTGTTGTAGATCTCTTCTTAAAATGTGCAGCTTTCAATAAATGTAATTCAATTGAGACACTCTTGTAAGATTTATAAAATGGTAAGAAAAACTCTTTTTAAACAGAGCCATTAGCTGAAATTAAATTATACCTAATATCAGAATAAATAGCGTGTTCTTGTTTTCTACTTCTCATCATCAGCCAACGCACATCCTTGAGGTTATGCATTTGCTAGGGTTCAGCTGCAAACCGTGCCCTGTCGCGACGGAATTATATATATTTTGAAGACCTTCATTCAATTCATTGACCCCCTGCTTCCATTAGACTAGTCGAAATGATACAAATGATACAGTTGCGTGTTGTTCATACATACATGCATGCTACAGCGCTTAACCTCACGGGCAAAACGTGAGGTGTAAATGGTAAAAAGAATAGGACTAAACATAGAGCCTTGTGGCATCCTTGGATATATAACGCGTCTATTTGATAAATGATCATCCAACTGAACATTGTGACAATGAGAATGTAATTATCCAGCAAAGATAACGCCGCAGAACCAAACCCAATGTATACAAGCATGAGTAAAGGCAGGTTGTGGCTTACTTAGAATTTGAGGTGTTGTTATAAGTCTCATAAGTTAAGGACTTATTTCATAGAAATTAATTTGCAAATGTGTTATTATTATTAGATTTTTTTTTGATAATTCGAAAACATCACTATTATTTTCCTTTATCTCTACAATTAGGTAAATTTTTACATCGGATAATTTTCTGGGTCACTTCATATTTTTAATGCTGTAGTTTCAATCAAAAGCAGAATTATTTCTACAGAGAACGTAAACATATAATGCTTAATATTTACCTTACATATATTAGATAATTGGAAAGTTCAGTTGGTTTGAATTTTGAAATTTCCTTTTTTCTTTAGTTTGTTTGTTAATTATACTGCAAATGTTGCGCATTCCGTCAGGTGAACCATGTTACTTTTGTCCGCCGAGGTATGGATTAAATGAGTTAAGGGAACTAATGAGATTGCACAACAGATGTCTGCATGTAGCAGCATCCGCTTTCATTCCCGGGTCGCACGAAATATTAATTATTTGTAGGTTTTCCTTTTAAATCCTAGGACAAATAAAATCTGCATTTTAATTACTTGAGCCGAGTTAGCGATAACATATTGTATGCCCGATGTGTATCTACCTCCAACTTACAACACTCACCCTTAATTGTTTTTAAAAAGTCTAGCTGTACACACATAGCATTATATTTGCTAGCAGTATCAAACAACTGGTACTTATTACGGCAATAAAACCACCGGCAATCGCTGAATTAAAGTTATTACAGATTGGTAGTCTTACTTTATTTAAAGAAAAAATGTAGCATAAATTTAATAAAAAAATTGTGATAGATTTATCGAAATCATATACAGAATATGTTAGAAACTTAATACAAAAGATTTTGGAAAGGTCTGGTGATTAGCTAAACTTTTAAGAATTGATCCGGTACTTTCCGAAGAAACAAACACGGAAAAAAATATTTACATATGAAGTAGGAGACAATACTCTTGGTGCTCCTATTGATTTGAAATCAAAATTTTGAGTAGAAATATTTAATGTTATACTAGATATAATAATAATATCGCTTGACGAAAAATGAGACATTTGAAAAGACTAGAGATGCTTTTTTCTAATTTAACATAGTGAACATGACGAAATTAAGCAAAAATCTATACTAAGGTTCTTAGTGATGGAAATAGAAATAGGTATGAACGGACACTAATTCTTTGATGGAATTTAACATACTTTTAGAAGGTCCTATATCATCTACCGAAACTCTATAATTCATAGGAATAAATAATTGTGAGAATATGGATTCGAAACGTTTTGGCAGCACTGAGAACTTTGTTGGCAATATAGAAAATTGTTGAAAGTAGTTTTAGTAGTTCAAGGTTTATGGAAACATAAGAAAACTCTTAACTGAATTCTTTGACATTATTATTGATGGAAACCGTGATTGCAAAAAAACTAGTTATAACCAAAAACATATTATCGTCAGAATTATTTACACTTTGAATAGGTAGATACTTGTTTTGCGATAAATATACTTACATAATCAAATCATATATTTTAATTTTTATATTTAATAAACCCTGCTGACTTTTAGTTTTATAATTATTTTGTTGGTATTAAGACGTAAAACCAATAGTCTTTGTATTAAAGCAGTATTAAGCTATTAAATAATGTCTGTCATCTATCTTCTGTTTTTTTTTAAGAAATTGATTTAAGTATTTAAAAGAATATTTTAGAGATTAATGGTCAAAATCAAAATTTTTTGCCACCACGAAGAGCCACCGAAGTTGGCGAAACATCAAGTGATATTTTTAATTCAAATATTATCGCAAATACGTGTAGGAGTAATTAGAAGCCGAGAAAGTTTAAAACTATGATTATTTTAGAGATTGTTTGGTTTTTGCAACATTAACGATAAATGGATACAATTAAGCAGTAAAAGACTGGAAAGCAAACGATGCATGGGGGCGAAAAAATTCTATACTGCACGGTACATAAAATCACCTCGAGCCGGCACTATAATGTCAATGTTACTTGATTTTTTTTTAATGCGACTAGTTTGAAGACAGTGGTAGAAATGTTAACATTAACCGTGATTCCTTTATATTACTGTGAGTGCTAACTTTGTTAAGAGAAAAAAGTATTTTAATATCTCCATTTGGTTTTATTATTCTTGTTTTAATTTTTTACACATACCATGATATAGATTTTATACGATGTAGGTTTCTATAGGTTAAATTGAACGTACACCTACATCGGAAACCTTTGCCAGATATTTTGCTAAACATTTTACGGAACATCCATATTCCCTGTAAGTTTTTAAATCAATGGTTTAAATGAAGATTAAAAGGTGCTAATATTCGTATTTTGTGAATGTATGTAAATATGAATTGTGATATTCTTCATCTACCCTCAAAATCAAATACTCACTGCTTTAATTTTATACATACCATCAGTAAAATCTGTCATGTTAACTAGATTTTCAGCTTCTGTTATGTTCACCTCGACTTCAATACTTGTAGTTTCCGAAGATTCAGTAATGTTTTGCGTATAATTATCTTCCTTTGTTGAAGTTTCTGGCGTCCATGTACTGGTCATTATAGGTTCTTTTTCGCTCTGAGTGTAATTTGTCTGTATTGGCGTTACTCCTTCGGGGGCACTGGTAGTTATTGATGTTAAACCCATTACCATATCATTAGCAGTAGTTGACGATACACTAGGCAGTAGAACCCATCCATCGGGTGTTGTAATCGGTACCCAATCTAAAATTCGTATAGAACATAAATGAGCTGTTAAAATTATAATGTAAATTCAAGGAATTAATTCACGGTTGTGAATTTTATTTGCAATTTCCTGAAATTGGTCGCATTAAATTGATTTCAGATTTATACAATATTACTTCATTATTTTTTTTCTCATTCATTTTCAGTGTATATTAATAGAAAATAAAGTGTAAAATACATTCGAAATATCCATACACATGTTTTAAAAATATATTGCGTGGAATAGTAGTGACATCGCGTGTTCTGGTACAGTTAACAATGGCTGTTTTACTATACTGGATAATTTATTAAATTCCTATAAAAAATAAATTACTGTAGTGGCTATAATAAATGCAATATGTATGTCCTCATATTCATGACGCATAAATTGTATGCATTTCTGTTGTATCTAGTCTAAATATAAAATAAAAATAAAATATATACACAAATATTCATTTATTTTATACACTTATGCAAACACAAATTATCAAGGGGTTCTATGCTCATATCCATGCATACCTGCTAACAGAATATATTCAAAACACCACGAATATGCAATATATAGGTTAAGTTTACGCTCCGTTACATCGATAAATATTTATGAAGCACACTGTTTGCACACAATTGCTGATTTTATGTGTGTGTGTGTTTGAATTTTTTTGCCAACACGAAGAGTGTAATTAACTGCATATTTATTATGTAATGTGTTAGCCAATAAATGATAATTACTCTGTGTGTAAATGTTTTGCATTCATTACATCGAGATAGTGGTTCTGTTTTGTATTCGAAGACAAGGTTAGTGGGTTCCCACCGACTTCAAAACTTCATTTTCATGCAATATGGGAAAATTTATGCATCTACCGGAGGCCATTGTTTTTCGTATGAATGGAATATTGCTGTTTAATTCATACATTTAGCATAAGGTGCACAAGTAGACGAGAAAATCGTTGGAAAGCTTCCAAAGCTAAAATTTAGGTAAGTATTTATTTATGTTTACAATTAAAATAGATCAATATAATGAATGGTATTGTCATTAGTTCCGTATTTGGAAAGAAAAAAGTACCTATTAGATTATTCAGTGTGTCCACTTAAATAGGAACCATAAAATTCTGCATGATTCAAAACTTAAAATATAATCACCAGATATCAATTTTGTCCAGCCATATACGAGGTCTATTCAATAATAATTCATACTATTGAAATGATATTGAATGAGATTTCAGTTATCTGGAAAGCACTAAAATTTCATGGATCGTCGAAAAAAGTACGGGCAAATTATTCTATTTTTGCAAATTACATACCATACATTTATCTTGAAAAGATATTGATGGCGAAGTTTTATTGTAAAATTAGGGTTACTATGAATTTACCAACCAGAATTTTGAGTGACAGTTGAGACTATTAAAAAAAATGTTTTTCAACATTATACGTTTCACCCAAAATATTTTTTGGATGATAATACAATAATCAAACCGTCTGCCATAATCTCTAGCATTTAGTGTAATATGAACAAATTATGGTTTCTATGAGTGATGTTTATAACATTTTAAAGTTTTCGCTATTATATATTTACTTACATTATTTGGCATCAAACATGCTGTTTTGCGTAATGAAAACTTTGGATTTCGAAGACAGAGTGTATTATTTGTAAATGCATGTCTTCTTTGGCAAACTTCTTCCGGCGTTTCTTATTAAAATTGTTCTTAAAAGTTTAATTTTGTTCAGATGTAATATTAAAGGTGACTGCACCTTTTTGAGATGTTTTTCAGTTTTCTCCCACAATCCTTACAATTGTTTTTAAACAATTAATAACGCCACTATTTCTAATACATGGCTGTATTTAATAAACTCAGACTAGTGTTTTGACGTTTACTGCCTGTAACTTTATTCACTCAGTGGATTCTGGGTTAAATATAACGCTGTAGATATCCAATTCATAATGCGAGTATAGAAGAAAGTTGGGAACAAATTATAAAATCTAATTTTTTAGGGTAGAAGGATACGATTGCATATTAGAATACAGTTTTTGATTCTAAGATGTCTTACTCTTACGCAAAATTCATATTTTTGAACAAACTTGTATGTTATGGGCTGAACAAAATTGATATCTGATGGTTGTATTTTATAAGTTTCAAATCGTACAGAATATATTTTTTTTCCAAAACTAATATTAACAAAGTCTTCCATATGGTTTCAACTTAAGTAGACACTCGGTATATGTATCCAGTAAATAACGGCTGTCACAAAAGTTCCGGAACGGGCAAATATCTCGACAAATATACATCGAATCAAAAAACAAGAAATGCGTCTTTAATGATTTTCCAAAGAACACCAGGCACGAACCTCCACCCCCACCACCAAATGATGGGGCGGGCAACAACTTTGAAATCTTAAATGAAAACTCCCATTTTTTATGACCCATTCGGATTCTACTTTTCAAAACACGAAAGTTTTGTCTGAAACATTTTTTTCGATTCTTTATAGATGAAATTCGCAAGAAATATTTTTTATGAAGTTCTGAAGAGAATCCTGGAAACCATCAAAATATCGATTAGAAAAACTAACTAAACCATGTGTTCATGCTCTCAAAGATACCTGAAGCGACTCCAAAAATAGTACTCGAAGTTATTCCGAAGGTGTTCAACCGCACCTAAAGTACGCTAAATGTAGCTAAAAACATCATCATCCGATTCTAGAAAAATCATCTTTGGTATTAAGAGCTAACTTCGAGATGACTACTCGGAGAATCGTCGGTAACATCAAAACCACTTAGGTGCGGTTATACGGAGAAACTTTGGGTACCATTAGATATCTTCGGAATCACTTCGTATACGATCGGGCACCTTCGGAATCGCTCTAAATATGATTGAGAGCCCGAACACATGGTTCAGTTAGTTAGTTTTGCTAATCGATATTTTGACGGTTTCTACACTTTTCTTCAAACTTCAGAAACATTATTTCTTGCGAATATCAGCGCCATCTATCAGGAATCGAAAAAATGTTTCAGACAAAACTTTCGTATTTTGACACATATAATCCGCAATAAAAAATGGGGGTTTCCATTTAAGACTGCAAAATTGTCGCCTGTCCACCCCCTAGGAGTGAGGGTAGAGGGTTGTGTTTGGTGTGCTTGCATAGATTTTTGAGAATGATCAAAGGGGTTTTTGTTTTTCGATTCGATGTGTATTTCTACAGATATTTGACGGTCCCAGAACTATTGGAACACCCGAAATAAGTAAACAGAAATGTACATGCATGGTGTTATTTAGAAATAGTGAATCCGCTAAAATTTTTCTGGTTACAAATTCTAGAACGTATAGATGTCAGAAACAGATAGAGAAAAATAAAATTCCTGACAAATGATTTAACAATTTTATAATAAGGCGACCGGTTTCTTCTGTCAGGGGGACATCGTCAGGCCAGCTAACAAACACAAATAATTAATTTCTATACAATTAAGTGTAGTCTTAAAATATTAAACGTTATTGTAATTAACAATTATCTGAAATCGTTTCAAAAATCAAGAAATTATAACAATTCAATTTTTATTATTTGAAATCAATAAAGTTAGAAATATGTAATGAACATAATTAAATTTAAGGAATTGTAAAATATTAAAGCAAGTATCCCTAATAATAATAAATTGTAAAAAGTACTTACAATTTATAGGCAATTAAGATAGTCAAATGTATAAAATTAAATTGAATTGAATTGTTACATTTAAAATTACACTTAATAAACTTCATAAAATACAACCATCAAATAAAAGCAACATATTAATTTTTTTTAAAAAAGACTAAAGAAAACTAAAATTTTAAATGAATTCCTTGAGACCTCGACATAAACTGATCCTCCTATTATTAAATTATTTAAGATTTTGTCATGAATTATACCACTTTTATTCTTCTCCACCTATTCATGAACCCTTGTATCAGTACCGTTCCCACTATACAGTTAGGTAGACTAGTTGAAAAAGAAAACCGGACACCTAACCATCGAGAATTGAATGCCACAGACAAGCCTCGCTTTAGCCGAATATTCCGAAGTAGGAAATGTGTTTCTCTAATGGGATGTTACAATAAAGCTAAAACAAACGACGACGCAGTGCTGAAATGGTTTTTTACCGCACACTGTGCTGTAATGAGATATTAACGCACTGGTGAGACGCTTACCGGAATGTAATATGGGCGATTAAAGTGCAAATTAGAAAAAATACTGTAATAACCACATGTCACAATGACTTTGTAATGCTCCTACATTGAATCACTCGCCGCTACGCGACTCGTTATTCAAAGTTGTACTCGGAGTACATAAACGTCATTATGACACTTGTGTTTTACAAAACTATAAGGATGCTTCTTGCTGTTATTACATATGCATAATGCATATGCATATCCAAATGTATAAAATTTATGAAAGGGTTACTATTCTTTACCTGAATTTATTATGTATTAAATGAAATAAATTTTCGTGTAGAGTTGCTAAGATGCAGGACAACCATGACAAAATAACGCATTTTACTAAAAAGTCAATTATTATAGAATGAAGTATTAAAGTTTAATGAAAAATTGTGTGTTTGAATGTTTATGTTTATAAATATATTTGTTTCAAACATATTGCGTGTTTTTAAGTTTTATTCTTTGTTAAAAAATGATATGTTGTTAAAATCAAATGTATGATTTTATGTTATTTCGTATTTCTTACGGTTGTAAGATTTTTGTTGGTATACAAATATACCAGTAACAGAATTCATAAATGCAATAGAATTAACACTAACACACACATACTTCCAATATAAAAATACATTTTCAAAATAAATTTTTTAATGTACAATGGGTTTACCAATCATAGCACATATTGTTGTTTCATTTGAGTATTGTTTTAGAATACGTAGAAGAAGAAATTTTTGACATATTTTTTTTTTCATACGTAACATGTGTTGTCCAAACACGTTTGCCCGTATTTTTAGTACTGTTTTAATTGCTATTATCGAAAAGCTATTATTCCAAAGCCTCAGTCGACATTGACGAATTTCTTTTTTAAATGAAATATATAATTTTTTTTAAAATAATACAAAATTTCTTGGCCAAAAGATCTAATACAAATGTCGTGCGTTTGGTCATTTACAGCGTTGAAACTCTGAGTTGTCGCCCCGGAAATAACACCTCTCGCAACTCTAATGTAAATAACTATTTTGTCATGGCTGTGCCGCATTTTAACATCTCTATACCAAAATATTATTAATAAGTTAATTAATAATTATATTATAATACATTTAAATTTAGGTAAAGAGAAATAACAATGACCGTAATGTAGGCAAAACCCTTTCTTCAATTTTATTGTCCCAATTTGCATATACATATATAACTATATCGCTCCCGTGCGGTGTGCACTCACCGAAAGACAATATGCGAAGAACAACAAGGAGTTCCGACTTTGAAAATGTTCGTCTAAAGCGAGACCTGCCTGTGGCATGTGATTCTCGTACTTAGGTGTCCGGATTTCTTTTTCCGCTAGTCTACGTGGTACATTGGTATAGCACCGTTTATTGCGATAATAAAAATTGACGTGCGATATCGCGATTACAGTGATGATAGAAGCAAACTGATCACTTCATCACACATCATTCTCTGTTATCGGGGTAAGGTATGGTTATTAATCTGATGTTCGTCACCTGTTCAACAAGGCAAAGGTTGACGGGGACTGGCGAAGGTATAAAGAAAAGTTGACTTTATACAATAAAGAGATAAGGAAGGCTAAAAGGCAAAACTTTAAGAACTTTTGCGAAAACATCACTTCCACTCCGATTGCAGCAAGGCTTCACAGGGCAATGGCAAAAGGTGGAACAAGACCTGTGATGGCCTTAAGAAAGCTAGATGGTAGCTACACGGAAAGGGAAAGCGAGCGGGCTACCCTGCTCCTTGAAACGCATTTCCCCGATAGCGAGCAGACAGATCCAGAAGACGCAACTGGAAACACCAGGAGGGCCAAACCTGAGGACTGGGAAATTGCCAGACGGATCTGTACAAGACAGCGCATGAAGTGGGCTATAAACACCTTCCAGCCTTTCAAATCGCCAGGAGCAGACGGGATTTTCCCCGTGCTCCTGCAGAAAGGGCAGGAAGAAGTAATACAACACCTTGTAAATATAACAAGGAGTAGTCTGGCGCTGGGACATATACCCCAAAGTTGGAGAAGGGCAAAAGTCACCTTCATACCAAAGATAGGGAAGGAGGATGGGACTAACCCCAAATCCTACAGACCCATTAGCTTGACGTCATTTGTACTGAAAGCAATGGAAAAAGTAATAGACAACTATGTCAGACTGGAGGTGATGGAAAAGGCTCCACTTCACAAGAGTCAGCATGCATACAGAGCAGGTAGATCGACAGAGACTGCCCTGCATGAGCTAACCGGAATCATTCAGAAAACTCTGGATGAAGGAGAAACAGCGATCTGTGCCTTCCTAGACATCTCCGGTGCGTTTGACAATACCTCTCATGAGGCGGTCAGACGAGCGCTGGAAACAAGGGGGGTGAGTAAAACAGTAACAAGATGGATAAGCGAGGTGCTCTCTACGAGGATAACTGAGACAACAATAGGCGAACAGACTATTCAAATCAGACCCACTCGTGGAACACCCCAAGGCGGTGTATGCTCGCCTTTGTTGTGGAGCCTGGTAGTAGACGAACTGCTGCACAGGCTAACAACCTCCGGCGTACAATGTATAGGATACGCTGACGACATTGTTATAATAGCAAGAGGCAAGTTTGAGGGAACTCTCTGTGACCTAATACAAACAAGCCTTAGAATTACTAGTGAATGGTGTCGATCAGTGGGGCTGAGTATCAACTCGGCGAAAACCACAATTGTACCTTTCACGAGGAAGAGGAAAACCTCGAACATGAAAGACATCCATTTGGATGCAACAGTAATTGAATGTAAAACAGAAGTCAAATATCTAGGAGTAACCCTAGACCAAAAACTTCTGTGGAACAAGCATATTGAATTAATACTGAATAAGGCAACAAGAGCCTTAATGATTTGCCGGAACCTAGCAGGCAAAACATGGGGTTGCAACCCAAAAATACTGCGATGGCTGTACATCGGCATAGTAAGACCTATGGTAACGTACGGGGCGATAACCTGGTTCCAGAAGGTCACACAGGTCACAACAAGGAATGCCCTTGATAAGTTGCAACGGTTGGCATGCGTATGCATAACCGGAGCTATGAGAACATGCCCAACCGCGGCCCTGGAGGTCATCCTCGACCTCACACCCCTACACTTAGTAGTGGAGGGGGCGGCCCATGCGGCAATGTACAGACTAGTCAGAACGGGGACTGGAGGATACGAGACCCCGTGCCAGAGGGCTTGGTCACCTCGAGCGGGTTTCTCCCCACTTCTAAGTCTACCGAGTGACGAGATGGTTAGGAAATTCAGCTTCGAAAAGTTTTTCGTTACGAAGCTGAGCAATAAGAGAGATTGGAAAGGAGAATCCTCCGCCTACTCCCTAAAGGCAAATGCCATTAAATGGTATGTAGACGGTTCCAAAATTGATAAAGGAACAGGTGCAGGGGTATTCGGGCCAGGAACCAAATACTCAGAGCCAATGGGAATATACCCCAGTGTCTTCCAAGCGGAAGTAACTGCGATTGGAAGATGTGCTCAATTGAACCTTGATAGGAACTATCGGAAGCAGCACATTGTGATTTTCTCCGATAGCCAAGCAGCCATAATGGCACTGAGCTCTAACACCATCAGTTCGAAATTAGTCTGGGAATGTCTTGGCAGACTAAACGATCTAGGCAAAGAAAACAAAGTTGCGCTATGCTGGGTACCAGGACACACTGGAATCAGCGGCAACGAAGTAGCTAATCTACTAGCGAGAAGGGCCGCCACAACTTCGTTTGTGGGACCAGAACCGTTCTGCGGCATAGGGATGAGCACCTACAAAAAAGAACTCAAAGACAGGGAGGAGACGCTCAGAGCTTCCCTCTGGGAAAATCTCCCTGGTCTGAGACACTCCAAGATATTCCTTGGAAATTACAGTAAGGAAAGAGCAAAGACCCTGCTAGAACTAAGCAGAAACAGACTACGCACCCTTGCAGGTTTTCTGACAGGGCATTGTCATCTGGGGGAACACATGACAAGGATAGGTCTGAAACAGAATAGTGATTGCAGGTTTTGTGGAGCGGAAGGTGAAAGTCCGGAACACCTAATATCCGACTGCACTGCCATCACAGAAACTCGTACCAACTATTTTGGCAAGGACGTCATAGACGAGGGAGAAATACCCTCCTTGAAACCATCACAGCTACTGCAATTTATTAAAGTTCTTGGACTGGATGGGGAGCTGTAAGTGCGGGCAAACCCTAGCAGCTTACAGCTGATGTAAGGGGGCACAATAGATCGATAGGTCGCGGTGTAATGTTACCCTAATTAGATCTAATCTAAAAAATCTAATGGTTATTAATGTTGGGCCAAAAGTAAGATCTAATCTAATCTAATCTAATTAATTACAAATTAATGTAATTACAAAGTAATTGAGTAATTATGTAACTAATAACAACGGTAATTAGTTATTTTGTTATTAGTTACGTAATTCAATTAACTGGTAATTAATTAATGCCTAATATTGGATCAGATAAGCATAACATGCGTCATTCCGTACTTATCATGACAGCTTGTATGTAAAGGATTGGATAATTTTTCTTTTTCTTCTGTTCTTTAAGTGTGATTTTATTTGCATGGTTTTTCTTTGTAGTAGCGGAACGGTAATTATAAAAATAAAAACATCTTTATGACATTGTTGGAAAAAGAAATTAATAATCAGACGTTCCGGCCATTTTCATGGCCTTCTTCAATGTAATATAATTAACTTGCCACTTAAAAATCACTCTGATATTGTAGATTAACTAATACTAATATCACATCCTAAATGTTTTTTAAATTTTATAAAAGGTTTTATTTTTCCTTGAAACGGTGCGACGGTGAAGACCTGTGATATAAATAGCTGTACCAGTCGAAAGAGCCACATAAACAGTGGAAGTCACCGTTTCAAAGTTATTTTGTGTAAACAAAATTTGTGTCGAATTTCAAAGTCAAATTGCACTCCCTGGAGTTGAAGTTCCGCCGCAACAGAGAGTGTTCGATAGTAGCACTCCATGGAGTCTACAAACTGACAAAGTTTTATCAGAATCTGTGATTTACAGTTCGTGGCCATCCCTTGTCAGAGTGGTCCAGCCACCCAGTAACTTTTACAACACCTCAAGAGTTTAAATCTCTCTGGCTTCTTGTAAGGTAAAATCGGTTTATTCATCGGACAATTTTGTTTTCATATGTGGGTTGTAAGTCATATCGATAGCACCCCTACATAAATATAAATTTGTTAGAATTTATAGTCAGATGTACAAGGCATTGTTTTAACATAAATTATCTATAGTAATTTTTTATGTTGAATATACTCGCATGCATTTGAGTGATTTTGTGTTTATAACCTGAAAGTGTAGTGACTTGTCGTTAATTTATCATTAATATTTCATTGCAATCATAAAAAGGATAGTTTTGTTTTAGTATAATGTTCAAACTATATTCTTTTCATCGAATAAATAATTACGGAATCGGTAATTCTACCTCTTTCAAGTTACTTCTCACAGAGCATCTGTTAGCAAAACAAAAATATTACATCTTTTACCTTATTATTACTCAAAAACATGCACTATGTAAACGGTTAACAGTTTATTACTAGTTTTATGGAAACACATGCAAATGCATTAAATTTATGTTAATTTGCATATACCGTTAATTATCCTAATATTTTTATCTGGCACTTGGTTTATTGCCTTAACTGCATCTTATTTTACTCTATACGATAGCTGATGCACAGTGAAACAAATGAATCTTTTTTTATTTACACAGAGGATGCAAAATAACATCCACTATGTTCATCAAGAAAAATATAGTAAATGGCGACTATAAGGGAACATAAAAACATAAATATCTGTCTTTGCCTTACTACAGATGACATCGTAATATAATTTTAATTAACTTAGAAATAAAATTATTGCTTTTTTATGCAGCTATTGTAATTAAATTAAATTTTATGTATTACAATGTCTAAATCTAATTCGTTATATAAAATTTCTTTCTAAATATGTTGTAACTACCTCTAGCTGATTAGTACTCACCTTCATCTGTGGTATTGAAATTTCCAATAGTTGGCTCTTCATTGGCAGACGTCCAAGTAACTAAACTAGGTCTAGTAGTAGGTTCAACTACTGGTTTTATCGTTTCAATCTCATTGGTTATGATATTTCCATTGACATCAGCAGGAATTGAAGACGTATTCAACGCCACATCTAGCACTTCATTCGATTGTGTAGACATAGGTTTCTCTGTAGCTTTAGTTACATTTACTCCAGGCTTTACGGTTGGTATTAATGTAATTTCTACAGTTGGTACTTCAAGACTTGATGCATTTGTTTGTATTTCAACCCTTTCAGTTGTAGTACGTTTCGTTGTCACATCAGGAATTATGTTGTCTTGAATTGTAGGTATTTTGATTGTAGTTGTAGCTACACCGCTGGGCGTTGATATTTTCTTTTGAGGTGTCGTCTCTAATTTAGCTGATGTAGTACTTTTAATGGTTGTACTTTTTATTGGTGGCTTTGTGGTCACCGTTGGTAATTTAGAACTCGAAGGTTGCTTAGTTGGTGGACTTCTGGTGGTAAACGATGGTTTTCTCGTTGTAGTGCGTATTGGCTGTTTCGTTGGTTGTTTTGTAGATAAAATAGGTTTGTTACTGGGTTTTATACTACTTGTTGGCTTTGGCCTCAAAGGTTTTTGCGTAGTTTTTGTAACAGCAGGTATGTTAGTGCTGCTAGGTGTTCTTGTAGTTGTCCTGACAGGTTTATAAGTAGGCCTACTCGTAGCAGGTTTCGGAGGAGGCGGTCTGGATGTTAGAGGTTTGATTGGGGCTACAGTAGGTCTTGTTACGCTAGATTTCGGCGTGGTAATGGACGCTGGTTTGGATGTGGTCGATTCGGTTGCCAGCGGCACAAAAGCAGGACTTGGTTTTGCAGTGGTAAAGACAGAAGTAGCGATTGGTTTCTGTTCGATACTTGTCAGTTTTACCGTTGTTGTACTAGTTGTACTTTCCGTAGACATTTTAGTTTGAGAAACAGTCTTAAAAGTGGTTATATCATTTACTATACCATCAACGCTTTGAAAAGTAGTGAGTTTGTAATTTTCCGTCGTTTCAACAGGTTCTTTAGTTAATATAATTGGCAACCTGGACGTCGGTTCTACTTTAGGCACTACTGTAGTTCTCTTGGTCGAAGTAACTCTTTTCGTTGTAGGAGATTCGATAGGAGATGTGGTTATAGAATTGCTTACTGGTTTAGTTGCACTTACTGTCGAAATGGGTTTTTTAATACCTGCTGTTGATACCTTATCTGGCAATTTGCTTATACTGGTAGTTTTTTCTGTAGTACTCAACCTAAGCGGTGGTTCCCGTTCGGGAAATATGGACGAATCTATTGAATTATCCAAGATTTCGTGTGATTGTTCTACGTGACAGCACGATCCGAAGTAGAAACGATCTATACAGGTTCCTAAGTGTGTTCCATTCGCCTTTAGGCAGTCTATGGCGAACATACAAACTCCGCTTTGGTTGCTTTTTCTTGATATGCAAGGTAGATTCCTTATATTTCTTCCTATGGTACCTAGAAAAATAATAAAAAAAAAAATAGAAATTTTGCAGAAGTATGAATGTTTTTAATGATTTATCTGATTAGGCATATGATGTTTACTAAAAAATTCATACTCTATTACTACTAATTTTCATTTAAAAAGTGTAAAGGCTGTATTTCACGGTAGAAAAAGCAAAATCTAATCGACCATTCCGGTAAACAAAAGCTGTGTTTGCATAATTCCACTTGTAATTAAACAGACATTAGGTTTTGTGGGTTTTACGGGACGTTGACTTTGCTGTGGTAATAAAGTGAATTTACGATGTTACACAATAACAACATACACTTTTCTGAAGGAGTGTTAGCAGTAGTTATAGTAATAGTAGTAATTAATACCAGTGCTACTAGCCATAACAACATCAGAAACCTTCTTTGCCTTTTCCGGTTTATTATGACGATCGCGACGAGAAAGAGGAGCCTTTGGTGGTCAATACTTCCACTGGGCCAAGGTAACGGTACAGGTGACGTCAGATGAAGGAGCAACAGAGAGAAAAGAGTCAGCTGTTTAGTGAGGAATGTGAACACCGTTACATAATACAAGAGCATCAATGAGCATACAAGGTTGACCGAAAATTGTTTACCTAAATTCCATTTTTTCCATTTGATATAGTGGCAACATATGCATACCTAGTGTGCGGTTACCTCTTACTTTTACATTTTGCGGTAAAGATTTTTTTGAAATAATAGAGCAGGTGTTTGTGGTTCAATTTTCAAAGCTAAAATTGCCGAAACATAAATCAATACATTTCGCAATAAACCATATGTGTTTTCATACATATGAGTATGTACAACATACATCCCCTGTGAATGCACTTGACACAGATATCGTTATAACTTATCTAGATTCCATTAAAATTTCATGAATAAAACAACATCATTACTACCAACTGTAGTTTTTACATAATTGTTAATAAGATTGGCGTAACGTGTTCTACTTATGTACAACTTTTTCTTTATAGACCATATGCCAACTTCGTCGTCCCCTTCAGCAATACGTTTTCCATTTTCAAACCATAATAGGAAGATCTTGATATCTAATTAGTACAATGGCTACAAACTGCAGGGTTCGTACATAAACAAAATTTAGTATAGACAATTGAAATGCGAATATTTTGTATCCTTATTGGATGGGGCAATTTCTCTTATGACACGAATAGGGATACTTGGAACTGAAGAAATTGAGAAAGTGTAGGTGTGGAAGGATTCATTTTTTAAATGACTAAGTAATCCAAATATGTTCTTGAACAGGAAATCAAACCTCACAAGATCTCACTAATATTTCTGTAAGAATTCTTTATCAGTATAGAAAATAGCTTATTAGGTATTTGAACTTTATACTTATTTCTTATAAAATTTATTTATATTGTACCTACAGAATTGCTAATGTTTAAACTATCTGTCAGTTCTTAGAAATGCCCGATCAATACCTCAGTGTAAATGGCATTTAATTACAGCACGAAAATTGTGACTTATTCAAGCCGATTAATACAAATCAGAGACACGCCGTCTTTATGTAACTGTTTCCAGTCGTATTGAAAACTTATTAACGTCAATTATACGACGTTAAGTTAGTAATTCCGCTAGTAATTATCCAATCGCTCGGCCGTTTTCATCCATCTAACTGTTTTGACTTACACCTATATTAATAAATGTTAATATGAGTTTCTTGTATATTCAAAATATGTTAGTTTAAGTATGTAACTGTAAGTTGTAAGTAATTTGTAGTTAGTCGTAACGTTATAGTAAATAAACTGGACTTTATTGAAGTTCTAATCACCAAGTTCTTTTCACCCAAAGGTAACATACTTCTAAAGGTGTTTTTGTGAAGTCGTGATTTAACTTTATCATACATTTTCCTCAGTTTTCAGTCAATTTTTACATTTATTTTAGTACATATACTTCTTGGTTGCAAGTAACATAAAAGGTCCTCAGAAGTGATCATTAATTCCCTACTCGTTTAGATGCTGTTTGTTCAATGATATTTTATACGCTTTGAATTTGTTTTATACATTGCAGAACGTACAATTTTGTTTCGCCAAAATCTTTTGTGTCTGTAGTTTCATTCCAGTTTTTTCTATCCACTCTTTGTCTTGAACGTTAGTTTACAATATGATTTGTTTTCATCTACGTTAGGTGAGGGGCGCCTTTTCTTATGGACTTTAAAAAAAAATGTAAAATTTTTTTGGAACAGCTTTTGAGATACTCAAATTTTTTAATTTTTTTGACCTCCTTCTACTTTAAAACCCCCATATCTGACGCTAGATCTATCCGATTTGATCATTCTTGGTACTGAATGAAAGACATTGAAGTGATAAACAAATACATATAATGGAATCTTTAATTGCTTAAGCTATTCAAAAGATATCGATGAAAATATTCGGGATTTTAACAAAAAATTAATTTTTAAACTGATTCAGTGACTACGGAAAAATAGGAAACGATGAAAAACGTCCGACTTTTCTTCATGTGCTTAAAGCTAATACTTTTCCGCAAAAATAACGCCAACCAGAAGAAAATCGCATGAAGAATAACAAAGATATTGAGGATTGAGTGAGATTGTTAGATCCAAATTCCACATTTTTTTCTTATTTCGTATATTATTCTTTCGATAATTTATTGAGTTTAATCGCTTGCAATATGTATATTACTAAGATTGCTAAAATAAAACAACACAATTTAAAAAAACAACTTTCTTCAACTTCTATTCTTTTTTTACTAACATGCCAAGCGCGTCTTCATCAGCACAAGTGCATTATTGCCAGATGACATCGCCACCAAAGTGTGTTCGTCACTTACATCACCAAGATTGTCCAGAAAGAAGTTCAAATGCGAACGTAGAAAATGGTTTTTCAAACGCCTGTTAGAAAGAAATAAAATTGTAAAAGGAATACAAGAGATTAATGACGAGAATGAAATAAAATAATGGCATTCCGTAATGTCAGTCATCTTGCTGCAGTTCACCAGGAAATCGGTAATAGTTGCTTTGTAGCAGGGTTTTTATTGTTTCCAACAACCATCTTAAATAAATTCCAAGCCTTATTTTCAGCTTTGTGCTTCTAAGCAATTTTTCATATGTGGACAATCAAAGACACCTTCCTAGAGTTTTGCTGTAGAAAGTTGTGAAGGTCTTAGACAAGGAAAGCCAAGTATTTTCCTATTTGAAAATTGATTTTGAATTAAAGTCACAAAATTGTTCATGAGGCCAAGCTTAATGAGCAACGCCGGAAAAATTATTTTTCTTTCTTGACAAGAGGCACATATTTAATATTTTCTTCAGTTCCTAAATTTAAATTAGCCATAGTATGTTTTGTATATGCTGTCAAAATGAAATGTTTTCACAGTAGCAGTAGCGTCGATGTGGGAACAACAAAAAGGTATTGTGGGCGCCTGTCGAAAAAAAAAATTATTTTCTGAAAACATGGGATTTGGATTTATTCACTCAATCGGCAATATCTTATTTTTCGGTTGATTTTCTTCTGGTTGGTATTATTTTTTGTGTAAAAGTATTGGTTTTACGCACATGAAGAGAAACCGGAGGGGTTTCATCGGTTTCTATTTTGAATCAGTTTAAAAAAATAATTTTGTTTGAAATTTGAAGTATTTTCATCCGTATATTTATAATGGATATCCTATTCTACATATGTATTTGTTCATCAATATATATGGTTTTTAAAGTGGAAAGAGGTCAAAAAAAAAATGAAAAAGTCGCATTTTCAAAAACTGTTCCACAAAAAACGTTTACTTTCGAATTCACCAGGAGAAAAGTTGTCCCTCATCAAATGTACATTTTTAGTGCAAACTAGTGTAATAAGAAGAGAAATCTTATATTCTAGTATCATCTCTTAGTAAGGAATGGTATAGAAGGTCGCTTTGTTTAAATCGAAGCAATGAGCTAAACTCACAATGTAGTTTTTCCTTCTCGTTGGTATGATAAACTTGCGGAATGGTATAATTTTAGGTTCATGGTCAGCCGACGCTTTTTGTGTTAGAGTGGGCTTTGTGCATATGTATGATCTACGTCTTTTCGTGGATCCAAAGCCAGCGGAAGCCAGTAAAATATAGGATTAAATTACCCACTGTTTCGTTTCAGGTTTAATGTTATAGAAATAAAGAGAATATGTTTGAATGAGTTATAATTTTATACTTCTAATTCTGATTATGGGTGTATTCTTATGGTTTTTTTATGTATAATGTAAATAACATAGCAGTTTTATTGGAGGATACCCAAAGAAAATTAATACAGATTATCTGGTCAAACGATAGGCCAAAAGAAAGCATTAAGATCGTAGACAAGAAAAATTTTTTTAAAGCCCCTGAAATTGCGAAGGACTCTTGTGTAAAGACAAAATGACTGTTAAGTTGCAGATTTAGACGAAGAGATAACTTCAGTTTATTTTTTGCGTTAGCTCAGCACGGACAACGTTTCTATTGCGTAGATTCAATTAAGAAGATAAATTATGAGATTACCTTTTAGTATATAGGGGATAATAATGAACCTTAAAACCTCGCGGTGAAAATAGAGGTATATGGCTACCCCAATCCTAATCTAATCAAGGAATCTTAAGTGTTCTATTTTCTCCAATGATGATCTCTGCTCTGAGTTATTGACTTAAATGTCTTTCTGGTAACTTATTTTTAAATTGTTTATCATATTTAAATAATAATTTTCTATACAAACATTTTTTTTAATGTTACTTCGAAATCATAACTGACTTTTCTACGTCTTCTATGTTCTATTCGTACAAAAATAAGACAATATAATTCTATTTTTGTTGTCGGCTTATGAAATGGGTTACTGAATTTAAGTATAAAATATTAACAAAGGAAATTCTAAGTTAGCAATCTACATTTGCACAAATTAATTTAAAGAAAATTGCAAAGTGTTGGCAACATCCACTTCTAAGGTACATCATCAAGGATGTATTATACAGGATTATATTTAAAATTTACACACCCTAGTCACTTTACCGTTATATTGTCACCATTTCGACTGTGGAATCATATAGATCTTTGCCAAGATTGCAATAGACTCAATAGAACGACTATATAAATAAGGTAGCATGTGGCCAAACCCGGAAATCTATTCAATATTGCACGAGCAACTACCGTAAAGATCTCGTTCTGTCATTTGTCTTTTCATTACATAAATTGTGAAATGTAAGTATGTTATGCATACATTTAAATTGCTGTTTTACATGATCATTATTTTTTTAGCAATTCTTTAATATTAGCGAAATTACTCATTCGGAATTAACCGAAACTTGCTTAACCTACATTTCGCATGCGTTTTCCGTCTAGAACTGGGCCATACGAACTTTTGTTTTTACATCTGTGACTCATGTCTACCGTAACGATATAACGGTCAATGCGAAGGTTGTTGTTATACTTATATGGGATAAATATAATCGTAAATACAAGAGGACGAATTATACTTCTTAATTATTCTCGATCTGTGAGGATAAAAAATTTGGAAACAATTCTGTTCATTCCATCAGGATTCTTTCATGTTTATATATATGCACAACTGTTATTTAATTACAACTGAATACTCATTGGAATTAAACTTCTCTCACAGTCAGTGTACTTTTCCTGCCGTAATCGCTAAAGACAATGGGTCATTTGGAGAAGCTTGGAATACTCCTATGCCAGATTGGACAATATTAAAGTTAATACACTTTGCAAAACATATTTGCACAGTAGGTATGCATATAGCAAATATGCAAAGCGTCTTCAGAATGTTTGCCTCACTTTTATATTGGTTCTTGATTTTTTGTATTTAGTTTTTCTCACTTATTTTACCTATCAAGTATAGTATATAGATATTCTAAAATCTTGGATCTACATCATCTTTACCGGTTTCTAGTCAGTTGATCGATATAATCTTTCGGGTTTTTATTAGCTTTAGCTTAATCATTTTAGATCAAGTTCTAAGCTTATATATAAAGTCAATCTTACTTTTACGCCTAGGCATTCAAAGCAAAATGATTTTATTACGGTCATCCAAGTTATTCAGTTCCCATAAACATGGTCAAATCACTGCGGATATACTTTTCTGATTACATATTGCCGTGTCGCCTGGAGGTTTGTTGCAATAATTTACTTGTTGTAAAAAGCTCTTTATTGCACATTTGCTTAGATGATTGGGGGCTAATTTAGCTCACCTATACATAAATTTTATTTTGTGTAATTTCATAACTGACATTTTTATCGGAATGTTTCGTTCTTATCACATATTATCATACCATTACTTCTGTTGGAGTTATAGTGCTTCTGTTATATCCAAATATCCATGTTTCTCCATCTTGCTGGGGTTTAGCTATAGCAGTTTGTTGCTGAACCTTTGTTTATAATTACACCATCATATATGCCAAATCGATTATATTACCCTTATATTTTTGCTGGAGCTCCAATATGAGTGTTGTCCCCGTGTATTTAATTCTTGGAAGCTGTCGGGTCCAAGTGAGCCTTGAATCAATAATGATGGCAAGGAATATTACTTGGCCGGACAGCTTTTTAATCGAAATTTCTCACTGGCATATAATTAAAGCACTTGAAATTCAATTCATTGGGTCTTTTTAATTTAATAAAGGAGAAATAATACAAAAAGTGTTACAGCAGAAAATTTTTACGAACAGATACTATGACTAAGCGATTGGATTCGGATAAAGTTGTTCTTCACAAGCAAACAATAATAATACAGTGGCTTGTTACTTTTTAATTCATCAACCTTCTGTATGCATATTATACGTTATAAGAATAATTATTACTGGTACTGTTCTGAGATTAATTTATTTTCATTTATAAACAAGTAAGCGCAGTAATTGTTTCTGTACAATGTACAATCATATAAATACGCCCTCGGTTATAACAATAATTGCAATGCAATGGTTGGAACTTATATTTAAACTGAATTAAAATTGAGATAATTTAGGTTCAAACATTTCATAAGATTAGTTTATGAATGTCCATGTTCCATGTTCCGCGAGACTAGTGATATTTGAGAAAGAAAGGAAAACTGGGCAAAACACAACAGCGTATCGCCCTATAGGTATGTTTTCTGAATGTGTTTAGCTAGAATAGCTACTACTCTCACGACTGGGACAGGAAATTGTTGTACAGAATGCTTTCAATTCTGCACCTTGGCGTAGTATTCTTGACTTTAGACGAAGGAAGGTCGCACCCTACCTCTATAAGATGATAACCAGTTATTTTCAAGGAAGAACACTCTATGTCGGCAATAAAAGTGCCACAGGGATCAGTTTTAGGACCCACCTTGTGGAGCGTATACTACGACGAAGTTTTTCGGATATCTTTGTCACAAAGTGTAAGTAGTAGTAGTAGTAAGTAACCCTGGTTGAATATGCAGATGATGTAGGCGTTGTGGCAGGGGCAACAATTCCGGAGATGCTGGAAATGGAAGCACGCGCTCCATTGAAACTAGCGACCCACAAAACAGAGGCAGTGCTACTTCTGCTAGGAAGGAAGTTTGATAGCAGTAGTCTACGTATGGACAACGACGTCATCCGGAGTCAAGTCTCTATAAAATATATATGGTGTCCACCTGAACAAAAATATGACCATCTGCCATCATGTACAGAAATCTGCGAAAAAAGCAACAAAAGCTTAAACGAATATAAGACTATTAATGCCTAGAGTGTATGGCCCAAAGGAAGATATCAGATCAATTTATGCCTCAATTATGCAGTCAATTATGTTATACGGTGCCCCAATATGGATACACGCGATGAACAAGGCCTGCTACAAAAAAGAGCTATTATGTACAAAGAAAAATAGCAGTGCTTATAACAAGGGCGCATAGGACAGCTTCTACTGCGGCTCTACTGGTTCTGGTGAGGACACCTCCAATAGATATTGCAGCAAAATACCCGCTGTGCTGATGCGGAGAAACGGGACAAGCAAGATGACTTCGAACAATGAAATCATGAATGGAATGACAGGAGCAGTAGAGTAGCGAGAAATCCTCCGCAATGTAGACCAGGAAATTTATCAAGAACCTTGGACCGTGGATGGAGCGCAAACACGGTGAGGTGTGCTTCTTTTTGGTTCAGGTGTTGACGGGATACGGGTACTTTCAAACCTATCTTTAGCGTTTCCACTTGTCGGAGTTGAACATATGTGTACATTGAGGATCTATAGACACAGTGGAGCATACAATCTTGGAATGTCGAAGATAATCCTCTCATGGTCCTACAGGATTTATCAACTCGGAAAATCTAGTCAACATAATGTGATAATGATAATAGGATGATGATATCAATAGGATCTGAATGAATGTAGAGCAATTTTGGATGTAGCCCTACCGAAGTAAAGCTTAGATGGTTCCAGGAAGACTCCAACTCAATTTTGCAAAGTTTATGTAAGTTTCCCATTCTCTTTATGCAAATAAAGGAACAGTAACAATAGTAATAATATAAAGACGATCAGATTATCTAGTATCTTAAATTTTTTAAATATTTTGTGGAACATGACCTTTCTAAATATTACTTTACTCCCAACAAAAATTACTTAGAAGTTAATTTAAGAAATCTCGCTGGTCATTCATCAACCCCAGTCTACCTAATTCAACGGTTTGGAACCTCTTGGTTTAAGCTATTCTTCAGAATTTGCAGATTCTGTACGAGTATGTCCTGAGTACCTATCGTAGTAGTTAATTTAATAAAATGTTGTTAATCCAAAGTAATACACATTCATCTGTGACCAACGAACAATAGGTAACTGAAATGCTTGACATCTTAAATCTTACAGTTGATGAAGACGGTAATAACTGAAACGTCATATAAAGTTGAGTGGACAATCAAGTAGCCTTGAGGATGTATTTATAGTTCCTACAAGGTCAATTAAGTGAATTAAAGTTAAAAGAAGAAAATGAACTTCTTTCATTTTTAAAAGAAAAAGTCAAACGTTATTTGTAGCAAATTCATTTCTATTACGGTTGATAATAAACAAATAATTTAACAATAAGTAAACAGTTTGAAGCAAGTAGATGCAATAGTTGTGGTTCTTGTCTTAGGGATTCAATGGTGTCCATGTTTATTATGGTAATTAGCAGTGATTTCATAAACTATTTGAATAGTCCAAAATCATTAAGCATACTCTTACTTTCATTCAAATTTTACGGTTTGCGCTTTTTTATAATACGCCTTGATGTGACCCATTATTCTATTGCGCCACATAATTGAACTCCATGGCATTCCACCTTTATTCAGTCCAATATACAGAAACTAACTTAATTTACATTTGTATTGTAACAATAATCCACTTTATCCCAATATAGACGTCATCTTATACGAACTTCAACGAATTGTTTACTATTTTTTTCGTCATTCTATAAAGAAAACGCCCAGTAACACAGAATTCATATTCCGCCCACGTGTTTCACAATGTAACATTGTGTGTGGGTCTTGCTCGACCTCAATTCCGTTCCGTGTGTCACAGAAACCTAGTGGGCTTCCGACAGCACACAGAGACAGGGAGATATACATACATACGAACAAACCGCGACCGTGACGTTGTTGGACATGAACGTTCGTACACACAATTCCGCGTTCGCATGGCAGACATACCTTCCCGGATTAACCGTTATGCAATAATTCATTGGTGACATTCACACAGATAGTTCGGTTCGCTGGTGATTTACGTTAAATGTAGATAGTTTGTAAAACTTCAGGATTTGTAGTAAATTCAATAAAATACCCATGGAAAATATTCTGGTATTAATGGGTTATTGCTGATTCTAAAGTGATTCCAGAGAGATATGCTACAGCCTTAATAGTTTCTGTTTACTGTGTCGCAAATTAATCTCAGTCATCAATAAATGAGAATAATCTGTTAAAAATATAATCTTCTTCTTTTGTCAACCTCTTAAGATAGACATATTTTCTCTTTTTATTTCATCTGACTATGTTCGACGTTAGTTTAACGAATCATTTGGTTTATTCACAAGTTTGTTTTCCATCTTAAATAAGGAAAGTAAATCAGTATTGGTTTGGAAACGTCCAATTGCCAGATGAACCCTCTCTGCACAGAGATAGCAAACGCGACGTGTATCTGTTTCACTTCATCTCATGTTTGTATATGTATTTGGATTACGACTTTAGATTTATTTTAATCTGATATGAGGTATATCCTAATGTGTTAGAAAGAAATAGATATACATGAGCAATGATGGTTGCCTATCTGCAGCCCTGCTTCACATTTTCGTGAGTAAGATACTTTTCTAGCTCCCTAGGCTAGGATACACAATGGCGTACGCTCTCGCGAAGATTCTGCAGTTTTTCTAGGTTATCAAAATGGCTGTTAAATAATCTGCCTTTCAAGTATGTGTGAGTGATCTGTATTCTGAACACTAGAAATTCAAGCAAATTGATTTTAGACCCGGCTGATAATGCCTATCAGTCATGAGGTCGCAGGTTCAAATTTCGCTCTGGTCATACATACATAACATAAATTGCATAGGCTTCAACTACCCCATTAAAATTATTAAAAAATAGTAGCACAAAACTTGATCTGATGGTTCTCAATACATCCTTATTATTGCGCAAATTAATACAAACTGAAGTAACAAACAATAACGTTGCCAAATGTTTCTTCTTCCAATTGCGTTTTGCCAACACAGAACGTTAACATTACAAGAGACACTTCTTCTCTTGTGCGGCCCAAAGGAACTCTGAAGGGTTCTGTGTTTTCGCTGATATTAAACTTCATACTTCTTTCAGCATCACTTCTTACAATATGCACCAATGTAAATATTTTCTTAATTTTATTGAATATTCAACACATCTTTTGCTCTCTTACCATTGTTAAATACCAACTTTATTATTTCTTTTTAGTTCATTATTTTTTAATTTAATTTATTCTATTTCAACTTATATTTAAGTTTTCGTCTTGTATTTTTAATTTCTCTCCTGTAATTAAGTTTTTGCTGTTCGCTAAATTAACTATTATTACGGTTATTAGCTACTTCAATGATGGATGTTCTTCCCAGTTTGTTTGTGGAATCACACGTCTTTATAATTATCATAATAAGTCTAGCCATAGATTCTTACGTTCAAAGATTGCAGCCAATGGAAGAAATGAAGCGGAAAAGGCAAGATAAATGATTATCGAATAATAAAAGGTAGTCCTGCCAGAACAATTTCCTGCACCTATACATTGTGTTGGTTCATTTCACACAATGAAGTCTCTCTATTTAATTGTTAAAAACACAAGTATACAAGAAATTGAGTTTCTACGTGGTATTTATTGATGTAAACATAGTGATAAAAAGTTTGAACCTTTCTCGTGTCATTAAAACGATATGTTATTAAAAGGATAACTTTGCATCAAATAGTAGCTTAAATCAAACTACTTATATCTTCTTCCTTAAGAAAAATTACAGCCGTGATAAACATTTAGAAATATGAAGTTGAAAACAATACTAGGAGAATTTTTATTGGACAGTGTTGCATGCCAAAACAAAAGAAAATAACTACCTCTCAAATCATAATGGGTCTTCATGTTCACAGCGAAGCTTTAGAAACGTAAGTCACTCAATCTCTATTAATAATGCATACGCTTTATTGGAAAATAATATATGATTGATTTAGTTAATATAAAAAAAACCATTAAAATAGAAGCTTGACCTGACCTTTGCACACAATATCAAGTCTATTATAGGTCGTTCAGGTAGGTTCGAGTTGAGAATATAAAGCTATTCTTAGATTGTATGTATAGTCAGTGATTAATTACCTAACATCAATAAATGTACACACACTGATGAAAATAACATCATGCATACCTTCGTCGGCAATAATAATATGAAGCGAAGACAAATAATGTTTATAAATGGTATTTACCTATATTAGCTGTGATATGTGCTGGTTGCATATTATATACAGGTGATGACGTCACGTCCAGTAGGCAATTTATAAATATTAATGTGATTATTGGCAACATCTGAAACAGAAAATAGAAAACGTTTAAAATTGAATTATTTAAAATAAGGAATCAAGTAATATGAATTGGCAATAGATTAGACTGTTTACTGAAAACAAGATTAGGGAATTTATAATTTACTTCATTTTGATTTACATATTTAAATGAATATAAAGCATATCACTTATTCCTTTACGCATCGTTGGCAGTTAATTTTATTTAGGAAAAAACACGACAGGAACACGATACTAAATTATTAAAAACTAATTTGTTCATCTAAAAGAATTAAAGTGTTTAATGCAGCTAGATAATAGATACAAGCACGTCTCTTTTGAATTTCTAATCTGCTAGCTGTTAACTTTATATTTATGTGGTCTTATGAAGGCTTGTAAGCCACAGGTAAAATATGAATCACAAAAATGTTTGATTGGCATCTCATACAGTTAATGGCCCTAATGAATAAAAATGTAGCAATTGCTTTTTCTTATAAAATCAAGGTAAATGCTTGAAAGCCAATGAATAAAAATCGAAGTAATTGCTTTTGCTATCGGCAATTGCTTAAAAGTGCAGAAATTGCTTATAGTCAAAGCTTTTTCTTAAAAAGTTGAAGCAATTGCTTACATATGCTTAAAATGTGATGAATAAATTTAGGAATTGCTTTTTCTAGTGTAGCAATTGCTTTCAAATTTGTAAGGTAGGTCGACCCCTGCATCATATGCTTGTACAGTCAACTTTGCTTCTTTGCGGCATACACATGAGTTCTTATTTATTTGAGCCTTTTTAATTATGGCTGAATATATGAATGTGCGTAAAAGAAAAATATACAGTGTACGTAAAAATTGCAGAGACGATGATTTCAGAAAGTTATATCGGTTTGACCGTGAAAATGTTGAGTGGCTAACAAATTATTTTTTGACTGATACGGGTGAAAGGCGGGGTGCTGCACTATTACCTATAAATAAGATGAAACTCTTTCTGCGGCATTTGTCGGATCCAGGTTTTCAAAATTCTGTAGCCGAAGAACTCGGTGTTCATCAGACAACTGTCTGTAAGACATCCACTTCTGTAATGCATGCAGTTTTGGAAAAGGCTAATATTTTCATTAGATTTCCTAGAAGTGCTGAAGATTTTGTGGAAGCTAAGCGGTTGTGGTCAGAGAGATACGGTTTTCCAACTGCCATCGGTGCGATAGACTGCACACACGTCAGAATTCCAAAGTTTCATGAATTCGGTGATGAATATATAAACCGAAAAGGATACCCCAGCATTAACGTACAGGCAACTTGTAATGCAAAGGAAATGTTTACTAGTGTTGACTGCCAATGGCCAGGCTCTGTGCACGATAGCAGAATTTTCAAAAATTCTAACATATACAACATTCTAAAAAACAACACAGAAGATTGTGTATTATTAGGAGACGATGGCTACTCTATATCGCCTTGGATTATGACTCCCTGGAGAAATCCTGCAACCCAAGAGCAGCAAAATTATAATAACATTTTCTGCCGAGAACGTGTAATAATTGAACGATGTTTCGGACAGTTAAAAGCAAGGTTTCCTGTCCTTCAGTATAAAGTTCGAGGTCAATTAGAAAAAATACCATCGACGATAATTGCCTGCGTTGTGCTTCATAACATCGCTAAACGTTTAAATGATGAAGATTTTCAGTACTCAACTCAAGAAGCTAATGTTGAAATTAACATACGAAATGGCGACAATCTGACATCAAATATAATTCGTCAATTAGGACAGCAAAAAAGAGAATTAACAACTCAGTTACTCTTCAATAATCATGTAAGTATCTAATTGTTAATACTTATAATTGTTTATCTATATTCTCGTTTTTAAAGTAAATCTTGTTAAATTTGTGATTTATGTCCTGGGTTTAGGTTAGAACTTTTAGTGTGACACAACAATATAATACTTAGAAATAAAATTAAATTCACACACATAGGTATTTTCAACTCAAAATTTATTCTTACTTATAACAATAAATATAAATAAATAAAATATATTTCATATTTAATTCACACTATTAGTATGGATGAAGAAAACGAATAACGTTAGTAACGAATAGTAAATATTTACGAATGTGGGTTCCCTGACTATATATTGTAAAACAATTTGTCGTTCTCCGCAACAACATTGCTGGATTTGAGGAATACGTCGTCAGTTTGTTGTTGTCTCCTGACTATTTCTTCCTGTTGCATACGACATAATTTCAGCTGCTCTAGTAAAACTAATCGTTGCAGTTCAGCAGTTGATAATTTTTTTGTTTCATAAGTTTCAGGTAAATTATTTGATATTTTAATTGTCTTTGTAGGAATAGTACTACATGCTGCCACTGCAGGGATTGGAACGTCACTGAATGAAGTAGAGTTCTTATCAAGTGATATTATTTCGTCAACTCCAGCAGACACAGCGCCTAAAAATATATAGTTTTTAATTTAAAGAAATTAAAAATATTATAAAAATTGTAAAAAAACATAAAAATTTTATATACTATACCTGGAATTTTTTTAAAAACCGGATTCTTATATACATCCAACATTTCTAATAATAATTTTTCCCAAGGCTTATAGACTATTGGTTTATTGCCTGTCTTATTTACGTCAAACTTCTTTTTTATTTCTGCCTTCATATTACTAATTTTTTTTGATAACTGTTTTGTTGTAAGTGAGACGTTAAAAATATCTGCATATTGTTGTACTAAAGCGTTTAAAGCAGCCTCCTTTTGTGATTTAACTTGAGGCACTTGTGATTTATTAAGAACGATTTTATGTTCTTTTAATTTGTGGACAAATATCAACTGCTTGTCAATTTCTTCATCATTATTAAATTCCTCACTTCCACTCGAATCTGCCATATCACAAAATGTAGTTTTTTTATTTTTCACAAAAATATAACAGATGCACTGAATAAATACCCACGTTGTGGCATAACGTCGCATCTACTGCAAAAGTAAATTGAGACTGAGATTCAAACTATCTAAATTTACAGGTCGAGACCTGTAAGCGATTGCTACACAGATGTAGGATAGGCAGCATTTGCTTAAAAATTTTATTCATGTGAAGATCTCGCAATTACTTTTACTTAGAGCATTTGCTAGTCAAGCAATTGCTTTTTCTAAAAAGCAATTGCTTAAAGCAATTGCTACATTTTTATTCATTAGGGCCAAGATGTTATAACACCTCGACTATTCATCCTAAAAATATTTTGAGAGCGCATTTTATTCTGTGAGTAATGGCTCAGTGTAAATATATATTTAACTAACCGACTATTTTAATAGTGATTCTTTTATATAATTGTTAGCTATGACATCTAGGTTATAAATACGCTAATAAAGACTTAATAGAGGTAATGCTTATCATCAATTTGCACGTCACGACAGCGTTGTAGCTTTTAATTCCGTAATTAAGTAGTAAATATCTACGCAAAGGGAGGCTGTAACGAATTCTATGGTTCTGCATGCAAGAATCCACTTAAAATCGAACAAAACGTATTAAAACACATGCTAAACGAGAACCTGTTTGCGCTGATGTTCTTATCGTGTGAAACACGGCGAATTAAAAGTTAAAAGCGATTGAAGCATTCAATTGAAAAAGGGCACGTATTAATCTTCATTACAACAACTACATTTTCTTAATGGAAGCATTGCTTCGTATCCATAAGTTTTTCAGTGTTTTCCTTCATTGCATTTTTATCTATTTGACTTCGATTATAATTGAATACGTAAGTCGATGATCACTCGATAGATTGAATAATGCTATTCGTTACACATAAAAGCTAAAAGCAAAATATACACATATGTTCGAGAATGTGAGTCAGAGAAAAGTATGTATGTGTATGTGTGATATTAGGGTGATAGTACACTGCGACCTAAAAGATCTATTAGAGAGAAAAGTAACGTTAGCAGGAAATGAGGAAAGCAGGTAAGCGCGCAGCATTAGTCAATTCCTCTTTGAACATTTCCGCAGTTTATTTGATACGGTAAAGTTGGACAGCTTTATACTGTATGCACAGAGAAAATATACAGTACCACGTATTAGATATGTAATTAAGGCTATAATTTTTTTTATTATTTCATCAATTAACTTGATAAATTATGAAATGATAGAGTTAACTGACTTGCATCAAATATAATATTTATAAGTTGAACACATGAAATGTTAAACAGGAACGCGCCAAGTATCTTCGATGCTGTAATGGAAAATACTGATAGGCACCTTCATGCTAAATGTATTGAGCCAAAATACGGTCCACTCTCCTACAGTTTTTAAAATTTAATTTGCCATAGGCGGGTGTAAGCGCCTTTTAGGCCTTGGCGCCGTTGTACGACCTTGACCATATGGATAGCACGTCCCTCATATTAAGTGCAGGGTATTAATGTTAAGTCGATGCACCCAAAGACGGCTGTTAGAACTCATTAAAACAAACAACCTTTCTTAGTCCCAATCTTAGGTTTGTTAGCCTGCTCGTAGTTATTAGAGTTTTCTGTTTTTTGAAAAACCACCATAACTTTAATCTATTAACAAAAAAAAAGCAATTTTTGGAATTAGCTTTCGGTTCTCTAAAATTATTGCATTTACAAGTATTTGTTTGAGTTTTTGAAATAACAAAGAGGCCATTGACCAAAAAACTCATGATTTTTTGATAGTAAGGCATTTATAAAATCCTAAAACTATTTACCTACTGCAATGTTTGCCCTAAAAAATGTATCATAAAATAACTTTATTCAGTTACTTGAATGCAGATATGTAAAACGAAGCAGCTACCATCCAAATAGCAATGAAACAGAACAACACTAAATTTGAACAAGTGCTCTATTTAGAATATATTCTCAAAATACCACAACAACACCAGCCCGGGAACACGTTTTAATATCGATAGAAGTATCCCTGAGTATCACCTGCTTTTCTTTTACATTTCATGCTGCAATTATGATTCTAGCCACTACTTCTAACCCTCTATTCAGAGGTCTATTTTGACGCCTTTAGACGCCTTCATTTGAGCCCAGAAAGAAATCTTATGGAGTCAGATTAGGGTTCTTGAGTGATCTGCCACAAAAGTACTCCTCCCAATTCACTATAGCAATGCAGTAACTTGTCGCATTGTATGAGCTACTACCTCATTTCATTCTTAAACCAAATTTCCATCCAATATTTAATGGTAAGTTCTCAAGAAACTCCGATAGTATAGCATACAAGAAAATATTTGCCATATCTCAAAAGAAAGAATCTGAGCTACCTTAAGGGTCTGAACTTGTTGGATGAATTTTAAAGATAACATCCGCTCTAGAATAGGCTCTGGCGACTGCGGTGGACGGGTCGGATAATTGAACTATCTTCTCAATAGTCAATTTAAGAAAATAAAATAATTTTTATCATTCAACCGGTGTGAGAGAATGTAGGACCGGATTACAGGCTTTTATTCCAGCCCATATACAGGGTGTGGCATTTATCTCTGGACGAGCTATTGTGGCTAACCAATCCACTTAAGTGAAATTATGTTTCAGATAAAAGTGATTCAGGATCAAATACTCTACACCGCAAAATTCTTTTTATATATACATGGTGATCAGTTTAGCCTACGCGTTATACAACTTTGTTATTTGAAATCCAATAGCCTATATATTATTTCATTTTTGGATTCCACGATGCAAAATAAAGTAGATTTAATTTACATACAAAATCGAACGGCTTCGGAGTTATTCGACTTTTTAGAAAAAAAAAAGATGCATTTGCTTGGTTCACTTGGAAAATCAATACCACCGTTACTTATAACAATTTTGCGATTATTTTGTAGTACAGTCGTGATAATATTTGAAAGTGTATAGCCAATTAATAATTTCTTTATTATATTGTACAGGATGTTGTTAAAGTGACAATAAAGCTAGGCATCTTTAAATAGACGAAACTCATATTTTTGTGCCATATAATACAGAACTAACATAAGTCCTCTTTCAGTCCCATGTAACATTTCCTACACCTAAAGTTAATACTTTTTGAGTAATTTTGACTAATGTACTATCTAGTGCAAGAAAAACAGTAATTGATCGATATTCTAAAAAAAAAAAACATTTATGGCAAAATCAAGTGCTGTCAAGATGATTTTGATATTTTTTATAATAATTTTTAGAGTAAACATCCATATATTTTATCCATCGTTAGTTTATACTAGGTACAATTTTATTTATGTACCTACATGATAAGCATTTATAATCATATGCCTAAATAGGTCTGAAAATAAAATTATAGTAGCCCATATTTTGCGATAATAAATCAACTAAGGGTATCTAGCTAACTGTCAAATTTGATGTACAAGTATTGTGGTGATTACCCATTTTTCTGCATTTTGACGACAGTGTGAATTTTCTAGTTTTATTATAGTAGTTGCTTGTTACTTGTTTTTTGTTTTTTGTTACACATTCTTTGTTATCTGTTGCTTGTTATTTTTTATTATTTACTTATTTCAAATTGAATATGAACTACTCGAAGGAAGAGCTGATAATCTTAAGAAAAGTTTTTGTAGTATTTTATTCTAGTCTGTGACATACTTTGATTTTCAACAACTACCACATGTTTGGAGATATGACGTCTTCGGTAGTTTGTTTAAATGGATCATTCTGTATTTTTTGACATTTTCGGATAGACACTACACACAATATATATATATAAGGTAAAACTGGCAAAAATTGGGACATCTACTAGAAAACTTTAGGTATATTTTCTAATTTTTGGTAAATTTACTCTATACATTACTGGAATTTTCCGTAGGAATTGCAAATATTTTTAATGTGTATTTCTATAATTAAAATGATGTACGGCTTGGTGGCTGTGCGACTTGAGATGTTAAAATAAAGCGTTAGCTATTAACACCTTTTTGTCACATACATCTGATAAAGAATATTAGTATTTTTCAATTGTCATGGAAACTAGTATTGACAGATAGTTTCCGCATACTAAAACAGTTGTTCATTATGGGCGAACTAATAGAATGTGAAGGAATTAGGAATTAATGAAGATGATCCCGATAGAAGGATACAGTTTTGCCAGGAAATGGTGGATAAGATTGATCTTAGTGGTAACTTTGTGAATAATACCTATGTTAGCCTCCGATAAAGCAACATTTTGCCTAAATGGAAATGTAAATCCGCATAACTGTCGCTACTGGAGTGATCAGAATCCTCATTGGATAAAGAAAATCATATACAATATCATCAAAAATTATCGTTATTTACAACTTTTGCGCGAAGAAATTGTTCCAACATGTGATTCATTTATATCCAAATCTGCACTGTTCTCAGAAGCTATCTGGTATTAGGAAGATGGAGCACCGCCGCATTATAGAGTTGACGTGCGTGAATACCTAAATGAAGTACTTCCACAGATATCCTGAATGGCCTTCGCGATCATCCGATTTAAGTCCATTAGTAGACCTTTTCCTTTGGGGGCATTTGAAACCTAATGTCCATAAGACTTAACCTCAGTCGCTCGAAGAGTTGGAAGATCGAATTAGGATGACCTTTCAAGAGATAGCACAAGACGTGATTCAGAACCCACTAAGGTCATTCGTTGATAGGTTAGGTTATTGCCAGGCCGCTGAAGGTCTTCACTTTGAACATTTATTATGAATTGCCTTGTTTTGAATATTTTGTTGTTACTAATCATTTTTAAAATGTGAAAAGATACAGGGTGATCCATTAAAAAAAATACCGATGACGTCATATCTCCAAAAATATCATAGTTGTTGAAAGTCAAAGTATGTCACAGACTAGAATAAAAATACTACAAAAACTTTTCTTAAGGTTATTTTTTAATAGAATCCACAATTTAGCCAAGAATCAGGGTTCCCATATATTTGCCTAATATAGGTCATAACTTTTAGAGATAAAGGCTATATTCCGATAAACTATAGAAAGATGCTCCTAAAGCTATAGAGTTGAAATTGAGGCGAATTAATACTACTATGACATATTTTTTAAATATAAAAAATTAGCTGACTCGATGGCACTCCATTCGAGACAAATACTCGCATAAAGGTAGAAAAATTTAATATTCTTTTTCTCAGGAACTACTTAAGCTATCACGTTCAAAAAAGGTATGTAGGTAAATATTAGTTGTGAGCACTCTGCAAAGAATCAGAAGCTAATTTCGCCCACCCATTGTCAGTTTAATGTTTTTTCCCCGTAAGTTTTTTTTTTTTTAGTTTTGTTGAAGGGCCCAGATTGATTTCTTGTCGTAGTGGTTGTAAAAATACAATATATAAATGAATATTGTAACAATAAAATAACGTTTAATTTAGTCCACGTTTTACAAGTTATGATTATTTTTCGACTTTTAGGGGTGGCATTTTTTTTAAGTTGTCTTTACTCTTACGAGTATAAATATATCGGTAAGTATATCACATAAATAGTTAAAAAAATTTTGATAAAACAACAATTGTTATTACTAGGTAACAAGGGCGATGCCAAATGTCGAAATACTTACTAATTGGAATTTAAATGCAAAATCAAAAACATGTTTTGATTGTGTTTCCAATTGATCTGACAACTGTAATTTAGTTAGTTACAACTAGCTCTAAAATCAGACATTTTAATCTTATATTTTTATTAAGCGCCTATCACCACAGTACATGTTTTATGTATGTATACATATAGATACACATACATACATACACATTTCCTTTATTTAAACGTTTAATAAAAGAGGCCATACGGATATTCCATACATTTTTACTTTCTCTAGTTTGTTGACAAGTTAGGGAAAGCGCATACCCGGATGCAACGGGATTGTACATCAAGTTGTTTTAGTTCATAAGTTCATTACTCTCTTTAAACCAGACAATATTAGACCTATCTCATAAAATGATGACTACACATTTTCCATTCATACGTGTTTAGGAATAGGATTTTATTTCATCCACGGATAAATCTTTAACTTCGAGATAATACATAAAATATGTAGTTTTTCTTCAAATACCAATTTAACAAAACATATTTGGTATGTGTAATTTAGTACTGGGTATGTATGTATTTTATAAAAATTGCTACATCCATCACGAAACCACAAAGTGTTTACATAGACGCACATACATCAGAAATTTTCTCACGTTGCACTTAAATGTTATAGAGTGAACTTATATTAAGGCAAGAACCAGGTTATACTCGCTCACCTTAAAGGCTGATGAACAAGTGCGAGGTCGACCACATAAATTGCACTAAAGGCAAAAATATATTGTCCTCACCATACAATTTAACAGCAATTTCATTCAAAAATTAATTGGTTGATATTTAAATTTATGGAGAGGTTGGTATAATACAACATCATATCACAAAAGTGGTAGTATTTCAGTATTATGTATGATCGAAGATTGAATGAGCGTTAAATATGTCTTATTTGTGCAAATTTTGTGCATGAATCGGTAGTGTCAAATCATTGTGGTGATTGATTTAGTGCTAAATGCTATGCATATTGGAATTACAATATGACAATTAGTGTTCCAGATAGGCTTAGGTGCCCAAAGAAAGGTATTTTTTTTATGTCAATTACAACACTACTGTTTTGCATACGGAATTGAAATCAATTCAATTTAAGTTATTTTGATTAAAGAAAATAGTTGTTGATAATAAAATAAGCATATATTGATATCACTTATTCATTTTATAAAAGGTGATTTCCAATAATATATTTATTGGCTACATTTGATATTAATAATAATAATATTCTTTATTACCCAGCGATAAACATTTACAGGTTAACTATAAACAAAGTTGCTACAACACGTAACATAAAAAAGCAAATAATTGATATAATAATTAAGGCATATTTTGTCTATAGGTATCGGTTCTAAATTGTAAGCAAATTTACTCATAGTAAGAAAACTTTATTCTATTTTTATAAGGTCTTTGTAAAACGATTCTTTTTTTTGATAATAAATCTAATGTATTCCAAAATTTAAGAGCTGAGTCCTGAGGTTATTTTGATCATTAAAATTCATATGAGTATATGTCCAAAACGGTTTGGTTTAAAAGTTATTGAATGTTTAATAATAAATTATGAACTATGACTAACACGATTGGTTCTTCAAAATCAATTGTGTTGAGAGGGAGAGTAGTTGTCAGAGTATTCATTCACTTTATTGTCAGTCTCTGTTTTCTAAAATGAATTACACGAATGCTGAGATGGGTGATATGCATTTTGTTTTACGATCTTGCCAATGGAAATTCGCGTGCTGCTAGACGTCTTTATGAAGAACGATACCCGAACCGTATCATACCGCATCATTCAATATTTGCCCGTCTTCACCAACGTCTTAGTGAAATGGGAAGTTTTAAAAAACAGACGACTGATAACGGGCACCCATTTACAGTGAGAACTCCACACGTTGAAGAAATGGTACTAAATGATATTGAGGAACATCCTACTACAAGCACCAGAAAAATTGCGTTTGCTTTAAACATTAGTCAGGCCACAGTTTGGAGAATATTGAAAGATCAACTGTTGTATCCATATCACACTCAACGGGTGCAGGCACTTTTGCTAGCAGATTTTCCGCAAAGAGTGGCTTTTCGTCAATGAGTGCAATACAAAATCGCATAAATTTCTGACTATTTGGCTCAAATATTCTTCACCGACGAGGCTATTTTCTCTAGAAACGCGATTATTAATTTTCATAATAATCACATATGATCCGAAGAAAATCCGCACGAAATAGTGAATGCCCGTTATCAACATCAATTCTCTGTCAATGTGTGGGCCGGAATTGTTGGAGATCACTTGATAAGCGCACATTTTTTACCGATGCGGTTAAATGGCGAGGTATACCGCAATTTTCTTGAAGAGGAGCTAGAAACAAGCAGTTTGGGACATATGTTCTTATGAACTTTTATGATCAAAATAACCTCAGGAATCAGCTCCTAAAGTTTATCGCATATATTGTGATTCACCCTGTATAACAATGCTTAAATTTTTCTTGTTAGGTTTAACAGAAATGCTCAAAGCTATGGCGCTGATAACCCAACATACTTCAAAACACCTTAAACGTTATTGTACTAGGCCCACGTTTCAGTAGCGAAAGTTTCATTATCAGCTGTTTAATTTTATTGCTAATGATTAGCGATAATAGTTCTGTACTTTCAGTACAGTGAAGTTTGTAATAAGTATCTTGAACTAGTTAGTATTTCTTAGAACTTGTTGATTTTTGAAGCGTGTCTGTTCGTTTTAAGCTTATATGTATATGTATACAGCTTCAATATATTGGCTACGATTAAGAAAAAAGATTTTAATAATACAATATTGTACTATAATGTGAACCGTTTTCCCACCTATGTTTTGATGAAAGTATCTGAAAATAAATTGCCATGTTTAAAGCACCGTCATTTTTAATCCTCATTGCATACTGCTTTTGTTAGTTTTTGTCATTATTTCCTGCTATATTTCTTCATATACAGTTTGTTGCTTCGCTGTATACATTAACTTGTATAACTATTATGTCATTAAAATTGTTAGCAAAAAAGAACAACAAATGAAGATGTTCTTTGAGGTTGACTGGAATGTAGAACCGGATATCTTGGAATCCTTTTTTTTACGTTAAAGATACATCATCTCATAATTATAGTCTTTACAGAACATAAGTTTGTTTCAACAAGAGTTTTATTATAACTGTACTGCATTCCTTCAGAATAATAGAATAAGTACCTATATTACGTAGACTTTATAATTTTTATATATGAATTTAAGTTCACACACAAGACATCCGATCACTCCGCGCTACAACAATTTAAATGAATTCGGACAATTGTTTCAACCGAAGATCGAATGAACTAAGAAACTATAAAATATCTAAACATGCTCCGTTATCCCTACCCTAAATTTATATTTACAAGTGCTTTTTTCTCTTACTGCCTATTTTGACCTGCTAGAATTCTGTGTATTTTGAACTCATACAAAATGTAACTGCGAAAGAAATGTGTTTTTGCCCCAATAAATACATCAACACTAAAATGCTAGAGCAATCTATTTAATGTATTGTAATTCTCTGTCGAATCTTATTAATCTTATTAATCAAGAAATTAATGCCGGCCATTTTATGTTGTCCGCAATGATTTAAATCAGCCATAATATAATAAATCTATTACTGTTGGCTTCTTTTCTATAGATGTCTATTTTTAATTTGTTATTGTTCCGAATTACTAAGCTATCGAGAAACGGAAGTTGTTTGTTTACTTCTTCTTCTATAGTGAATTTTATATTATGGAATTTTGAATTTATTTCGGTGACAAAATCAGCGATGGTGGATTTAATAGCATCTAATTAGCTTCTTCTTTCAACTTAGTTTCAAATTTACTGATGAAAAGATTTGCAATGAATGGAGACAATGGGTTACCCGTTACCGTTCCTTGCGATTGTTCAAAAAACTTCCCGTCAATTTGAAAACGATTTTGATACATGCTGATTGAAGTTAGTGTTTTATATTCCGCGAGTTTAACATCATCCAAGTTATTCAAATTTAGGAGATCCACTAAATATTCTATAGTATTGGTACGCTTGGGAAGAGTGAACAAACATCAAACGATACTAATATTTGCCCTTCTTTTAATTCCAAATTATTGATTTTATTTACGAAATCTAGAGAATTTACTACTTCAAAACTGTCTACTTTGATTGATAATTTTTTGTATTCGTCTACTTGTCTATTACTACGCTACAGTCCTGGCATATCTCAGTATGAATTTAAGTTATCAAAATGAAATTTCTAGATTTACGACAGTCAATTTTTATAAAATTTCGGCTGTCTCTTGTGCCACAATTTCCGTTCAAAGAGTTCGGAACTGCAATACATTCTTAGATATTTCATTTATAACCCCTAGCGAGAGTGACTACGTAATTTATCGATTTTAAAATTAAAGAAAAAGTATATTATCGCCCTTGAAACAGTGCAGAATGTTTCCAACGTAATAAATCACACCATTTATTTGCAGAAATATATTGGATACTTTCTAGAAATTATAATTTAACATATAAATTTTATTTATAAATATGAGCGTATTAAAAATTTATAGCTATATAAAGAAGGGGTAATGCAATCTTCACAAACTGCAATGCACTTCGGAATTATATACCTAGTGGAATAATATGACATTATAAATCATTTAACAGAAATTGTTGGTTTAAACCCTTGCAATGGTCCAAATTAAAAAAGAAGAAAAATGCGAAATAATTGCAGCACCTCATTATAAAACTTCTCTCAGCGGTGATCTCATTTGCAATGTAAAATTGTAATATTATATGCAGTTGCTGTTGGAAAACAATTATTAAGTTTTTACTTGTTATATGCAATGGAAGCACTCATATGTGTTCCCTCTCTGGACTTATTTGTGGAAAAGGTAGCGCTTAGGGCGGCTATAAGATTGCGATCCCGGAGTCTTTTGGACGTGGCAGGGGAGGACGCAGCCACGCGAGCATCATTTATGAGAGCGCCGCCTTTCCTTGGTGCCGCAAAAGATGCTGTGCCTCTCGTGTTTGCTTTTAGCAGACACTATCATGTTCCTATTGACCCCAAGATCTAACTTCAATCTTCGATCGCATTTTTCTGGAAACGAAAATGCAACGCGGGCAGCAGTTTCCTCCCCAGACCTTGATCTCAATCTAGAACTGGCACTGGGTAGGTTTGCCACGGTTTTCCAAGCCGAGGTGCTGGCGCCGGAGAAATTTTAGCAAGGGGCATTAAGGGACGGCGTATTGTCCTTTATAGTGACAGTCAGACTGCTCTTAAGGTTCTTAATAATTATAGGATCACTTCGGGCTTAGTACTTCAGTGTCACAATGTCTAGGGCATTGTCGATTGCGGTCGCTATCGATAATGCCCCGCTCTTCCTATTTCGTCGGCTATACTTAACACCATAATAACGTAATGTACTGTCACTCTTCACGAGAATAGATAGAAGTCTATAACCACCTGCCGTCAAGCGCGTGAAGCCATCACCGAAGACAGAAAGATATTACCTGCAGCTCTCTCGCAGTAACCTACGTCAAGTTGTGAAGCTTTTGACTGGCAAGCTAAACAAACACATGCACTACATGGGTTTGGCTAACAGCCTACTGTGCCGGGCATGTTACCAAGAAGACGAGACGCCGGAACACATTTTAAGTGATTGCCCGGCGTTTGTCCAACTCAGAGGTTCCATCCTGGGGGAGTACTGGCCCAGCAGGGTCGATTTTGGCGGCGGCTTACCTACTGATCTGCTCGAGTTCATGCTGGCTCGGATAGGCTGTGGGTGAGCGACGCCACCTAGGGGAGGTAGCACAATGGGCCCGGTAAGGGTGGCCTAAATGCACGTGTTTACTACCTTCCCCGACTTAAAATCCAGAATCTAGAATTTACATGTTGAATACCTGCAGTGAGTCCTACTTCAGAGGAATGTTTAAATTTATTCACAACAAAGAACTAAGGGTTTTACTTGAACTAAAATTCCCTGTTATTGTTTTCCATTACAAACATTCTTCGATGAGTATTACTTTGTTAATAAGGAAGGTGCTTTTTGTTAGTTGAGGCTTCTAGAAAAGATATGCAAAGCTATATTTCCTATTTAATGCACTTGCAAAATATATTGAATTTGAATTGATTTTATCTTAAATAAACATTTTGTAGTAACATGGTTACAATAACTACGACTTTTGTGCTATTAGTTGCACCACAAATATATTCTACAGGCGACTATTTTGGAAAACTACAATAATGTGGTGCCTCCTACTATACTTTTATAACTGTCAATATAATAACTATTATTTACAGTTTGGTACAATTGCAGTATATTTCTATACATACATTTTTCGATGTGTAGTGCATTTGATTGTATAGCTCATGGTACAGCATTGCCTTCTAATGTAATATAAAGAAATGTTGTTACTATTGTTGTTTCCTTTGTTTCGTAATATACATACATATCAGATAACTCACCTATGTTTTCTTTATTAATTCAAATAGAAATTTATGACAAAAACCAGTCTGAAAGTGATGACCGATAAATTAGGAAAAGTCTGAGAAAGCAGCATCTGTAGCTTACAATAGCGTAAAAAAGAAACATAGAAACAACTGTTAGTAAAAAAGAAGCATAGCAAAGCACTGGTTAGCAGTGGTATATCAACTGGAACTTTTTATAAAAATACAATGGAGTAGCTATGGGAAGCCCACACAGCCCTATAATGGCGAATCTCTTCTGGAGACATTTGGAAGCCTAGCTATTGATTTAGCAAGATAAAAAACAAAAAGCTGGTGGAGATGCGTGGGTGATGCGTTTGTAATATGGCCACACGGACTTGAACATTTAAATCGTTTCCTTGAATATTTAGACCAGGTATATTGTAATATCGAATTTATTATGGCATTAGAAGAATGCTACCATTTTTAGATGTACTTATGGACAGATGTTTTGGAACATTAGCAACGAGTGCTTATAGGAATAGGCCGTGCAAAAAGAATATGCAGCGATGAACTATTTCGTAATGAAATGAAACCATTTAAAGAAGGCATTATTTAAGAATAGTTATTCGGCAAGCAGTATTAAACACTGGGACGCGTTGAAATGAATAATAGGTATGGTGTTATGCCCTATATATACGCAATGTTAGGAACAGAATAGGACGTGCGATCCAACTTTCAACATTAAATCGTTGCTTATGCTCACTCGAGAAGTTTGTCACCGACTAAGGCAGGTGAAAGAGAAGAGCAACCCTTCACTACACCTGGAGTTTATAGCATACCAATACATAGTACTTATGGAAAAATGTACATTGATACCACAGAACGTTCTATGGACACTAGACTTAAAGAACATGAGAACATGAGGCTTTGTTAATCAGAAAAATCAGCAATTTCTGAACATGATTACAGACCTAGATTCGATAAAATAAAAGTTTTAGCAACCATGGGAAGCTACTACTGTCGGTTGAATGTGGAATCAATCGAAATGTTCAAGAAGTTGGTAAGGTTAAACCACATCTCGAAAACAATGCTAGAAGAGCCTAATGACCACGAGGTTGGATTACGCATGGATGGATTACAATACAATCATCACACACCTGCTACATTTGAACAACTATATAGAATGGGCATATAATCTATCATTTATACATCCTTTGAAAATGTCGTTGGCGAAACGTCAAGTAATACCTTAAATTTAAGTGTTAACAAAAATTCAACGCGGCAGAACCCGACAAACACTACAGTGTTGAAAAAATATAATTGTAAAATCAAAATAAATTACGAAAAATCTAAAACAGCTGATCCTGGAGTTACTTCTCCAGTGACCAGCATGCGTAGATTTGCATAGCAGTTATTTCCGTTGGATATGTGGCTCTATTGGATGGTATTTTCATATTTCAGATGAATAATAAACTTAATGCCACAAATTTTCTATGATTGAAGTGCTTCCGTATATACCAGCATCAGCACTTGTCCTTGTTTTCAATCCATCTGCTATTAGTTTTGTGTTCATAATATTGGCTTCCGTTTAGTCTTCAATTATTCCAGTACAAAGTATCCTTAAAGAGCTTAACCCAGGAGAGTTTGGGTATTATCGTATCACTTATCATCTCAGCGTTTGTGACTACAAATATTATTCTGGCATGCTAAGAAATACTCTCAAGTTTTCACTGCTTGTCCATCTGTATGGTTTTCCCTCGATATAAAAATCCAATTTCCAGTAACATATAGACAAGAAAGCCTCTAATTTTTGATGAGTTTTGTTTTGTAACCCTTGTAAACATCCTATGTATATCTATTACGTATTTTTTTGTAAACTTAAGATAACGCAAACTGAAACTCGAAAAAATATTCGCTTCTTAAATAGATGGTATGTCATATATTGATCAAACTTACAGAATTATACCACCTGTTACCATTAGGCTTCCTCAGCAGGCACTATACATACATAAATTCTAATTAGTCTGCAATTTACTTCACCAAACATTGCGTTGGATGAGAGTTGTCTTTCTCCGCGAATAAATTTGAGAAAATTATGTGACATGGCGAATGTCTAATTGAAATGTATGATATACAAGCGCACAATGCATCGTATACATAAGCAATAGTTTGCGATACAATAAATAGAGAGACGGGCAGACATACATCGTAGATTTACAGATCCTGTAACATAGACAGAATTACGCTAATAAGTTCCAATGTATTAGTTATAGCTGGTACAAGTAGACTATGCCAACGTAGGTACCTACATAATGTTATTGAGTCGCCGTATAAAACAAATTAACTGTTTATGCTGTTGAAAGCACGCACATTTACAGTTTGTGATTTATGGTAAGCTTAGAGACGACGCAACGGAGATGGTGTCAGCGCCTACTTAGGGAACTTAATGCGTGTACACGAGCTTAAGTGCGCGAACTTTATGGCACGCATACATCACCGTATTACTGGATGTATATGTGTATGAATATTTAGTACGGGCAATAATCACCTTGGCATAAATTCTTTTATCTCTGAGATATGGTGATTAGAGGGAATTACTCCTAAATTTACTCCTAAAATCTGACTACTGCAAGATTTAATATCTCTAAAGTGCCAAGATTTGCCTGGGTTTGCATAACTGAGGGCAATGCAACAGTTAGCCAACAGCAGCTATTGAGGCCACAGTAGACTTTATTCCTCCCCACATTTTTATGAAGAGTGTGGCGAAAAGTGGCCTTAACCACCTGAATGTAACCAAAACGACATTAACAAAAATCAGTTTTGCTAAAGAGTGCGGTTAAGGCATTATCGTAAAGCTATAGAGGAGCGCCTGTAATGGCAGAATACGAGCTTAGGACTTCGAAAATTTGGGCAGATCCCGAGTATCTTGCAAGTATCTTGAAAATTTGACAGAAACTATCAAAAGCAAGAGATTTTCATAATATCTGATAATTAAACAGTGATGTGTGCATGTCATCAGTACTGAACGCTCTAGGTAAAGCAACAAAGTTACCCTTCTATTGATTCCGGGACACACAGAAGTAGAAGGATAATAATACGAAATAAAATAACAGATAAATTCGCTAAAAGGGCGCTGCAACACCATTTTTGAGACTCGAATCTTATTGCAGAACAACATAATATTGGAGAAACTAAGAAGTAAAATAGAGAAAATCCAAATATTGAGAAAATTTAAGAGAATTGCGGCAAGTTAAAACAGTTCTAGGACACTAAAAATTGAAAGAACATATAAGAAGGCTTGGGATAGTAAAGAAAGCAGAATGTATATTCAATGAAGAATGAGTAAAATTATTTACCAATATTTTCTCAAATGGCTGAGTGTTGTGCAACTCAAGATGAAATCGAAGAGGAAGATCTATCTAACCTAAAGCTTTCCTGTATCTTCCACTTTTTAAAAGGTGTAAGATTAGACTACCAATTGTAAATGCAACAAAATAAAGGAAACTACATTATTTCGATTGCAGTGTATTATCGCCCTTATACATTCATACTCTAAAATAGTTAACTAACTGGATGTGTTTGACGTTAAATTCTTAGAAATCAATCAAACAAGGTAACACTTATTGAATGTATAACATTAATACCTTTAATTTTTTCTTGGAGTAGTACGTACATATGTACCTCTATTTTGGAGTGAACATAATCATATGCAAACACAATTGCATATCTGATAGAAATAAGATAAAGAAATAGTTTTTTTTTGTCGTTGTAGATTACCCGCCGTCGAGAAGAAAGTATGGTCAGAGAATGTATATATATTACACAGAAAAGTACGGTCTAGTATGATCTAGCTAAATACTATGAAAATATAGGTAATATTTATAATGTTTTATTAATATCTACATACCAATTCAATCAATTTCTGTGTAATATAAATATATTACAATGCGTTTAATACTATCAATTACAAGCGTTGGTTCATTTTATTAAGCCATATTATATAACACATACAATACGTGATAAGTGCACTAAATTACAGAAACAGCTGTCACTACACGCAAAGAAAGTTAACTAATAAGGAATAGTAGAAATATGTATATTGTCAAATATTATATATTTCTTTTATTAGCGATAGTAACAACACAGGCTATATCAAGTGCCCTATCTCTCAGCAGACTTAAGGGATTAAAGCCTGGGGACAATAGAGGCACCATAAAATCCTTGAAGATCAGAATATTAACTATTTGACTCACACTGCAAAGGACATGCTCCCTATGCGAAACAATTTTGATCAACCTTACAAAGTGGTCATCGAAAGTCGCACCAAGTGGGCAGCCGATGAGCTTCAAAGTAAAAGAGGAACCTTGGCATAGTACACAGATACACAGACGTCTCAAGAATAGAAGCAGTGGTGGCAGGCATAGGGGTTAGTGGGCTTAACTACCACTTCAAAATGCCTATGGGACTCCACACTAACATATTTCAAGCTGAAATTTCTGCACTAAACGTATGCACCGTAAAGAACCTCGAAATAGGGATACGAGGCGCAACCGTAAGTATATTTACTGACAGTCAGGCAGCGTTGAAGGCTGTTAGACCCTACGCATATGAGTTTAGTCTATTGCACGAATGTGTATGTAATTTAACTGGGACACAATAACCACATTACTCTTTAGTTGGTCCCAAGCCACCAAGGAATTAAAGGGAACGAAAAGGCAGATATGTTTGCCAAAGAAGCAGTGAAATTGCCTTTCATCGGACCTAGTCCCCATTGCGGTCTGAAAAAGAGCCACGTAAAATAAGCGATTACAAAATGGGAGGACAGCAGAAATGCCTCCCACTGGAAGAACACGCCAGGATAAAAGCAAGCGAAGGCACTCTTATCGGGGTCACCAAAGTTAGCAAAAATGGTGCTATCTTTCAGCAAAGAGGAGCTTGAACTACTTGCAGGATTTTTGACAGGACATGTAGCCCTAAAATACCACATCTACCAACTGGGCAAAGATCAAGACCAAATCTGCCGTCTAAAAAATATTTGCAATTCCTAGAGAAAATTCCAATAACGTATAAGGTAAAATTGCCAAAAATTGGAAAATTTAATAGAAAACTTTAGGTATATTTTCTAATTTTTGGTCGTCGTGTCGTCGCTGATGTCGAAGCACTTCATCAGCACTTCAGTATGCCGTTTCTCGCGCCTACTGAAAGCCTGGAAGTAAATCCTAGATCAATTTTAAGGTTTACTAAAAGCTAATTATAATTATTCTAACACTCAGAAGGGCAATGTTCCAATCGACCTATTTAGCTCGCAGTGACAAAAGGCAATAGTGCCACCGCCCACAACTCTAATTCTAATTCTCTAGTAATAAGGATTGATAAATAAAGGAATTAAATTATTTTTAAAACGTTTCGACCATTCAATTAAACAAAATAAATTTAGCAGAAGTAAACTGCGCTACTAACATAATCACAGTCATTGTCACAATAAAAGTTATACATATTAAAATTTTGTAAAAGGGACAAATACAACAACAGAGACACTTAACAACATAGAGAATGAAAATCTATTGTTTTTTCTTTTTTAAAGACTTGACTTTATTTTGAAATTTGTTTTCTAAATGTGAGTTTTTGAATAATATATGTGTAAATTAAAATTTAAAAAGGTAGGTATTCAAAAAATTTGTTTACATTGTATAAGACAAGTTATTCTATTTTTTGTTGTTGCTTAATAATTGATGTTCTTTTAAGAGTTTTCTACATATCTTGAAGACGGTACTTCCATATTGTTCTTCAATATTTTGGAAAGATGTAACCATTTTTTCATCCTTGGTAATTATTCAACGGTTAAGTATGAAAGTATTAGCATGTATTGTATATACATATATCGAGATAATTAGTCCTTTTTTGGTAATAAGCCTGATAAATAAAAGAATTAAATTATTTTTAAAACGCTTCCACAATTTATCCAGTCTTTTTCAATCAAACAAAATAAATTTAACAGAAGTAAACTGTGCTATGGAGTATAAAACTTCTAATGCACCGTAATATATGAAAGAATACCGAATATTGGACAGTTTATTACTGTCACTGAGATAATATCAATATTTCTAATATACTAGGTAATATCTATTTTTCTCTGTGTAAACAAACAATTAAGTAGACAGTGGTTAATTCTCTGGTAAAAATGGCGCGAAATCTTGTTTACTAGACATACATATCAGGGTTTGATAAATGCAGAGTTATATTCTATTGCGACTTGTTCGTGTGACTAATGATACTAATTACAGTTACATCTCCAATGCAAGAGCACCATCAAATTTGTTGTAATTATACAGTGCAGTATAAGTATGCATACAAATTATACGTTTTTGTACGCAAACACATACAACAGCAACTAAAAATATCGTATCTATCTGTATTTGTTGTTACCAAACTGTATATAATAGCAGATATGTTAAATTGCAAAGATTTTATGGTTTTAAAACAGGTGCTGTGCTTAACAGATCATTAATTCAACATCTAAAATTTAAAGTATAAATGCAGTAGAAATATGTATAATGAGGATAACTATAACATGATAGTATGATGAAAAAGTAGTAGGTATTATACACATGCGATGTTTTGGTTGTTTATGCTTTCTGTTTATTACTTTTCCCTTTCTAATTTTAAGTGTATATCTACCATCTCTTTTGCATACCGCTTGATAAGGGATTTTAATATTGCTTCTATGATCAGAGGAAGAGGTTTTATTGTTCTCGGAAGAAATACTTTTCCCAAAGCCAGAATACCCTGCAGCTGTGAATGTTTGGAAATTCCATTGCTAAGTTTACAGGACTATCCTTTTTATACGAAAAAAAAACCGATACAATGTCGCTAGCCTGAGAGAAATGATTACAGAAATTAAAATTTGATCATTAAGGACACTACTGTTAAATGTGTGATACTATTTATAATATGTGTTAGGTATAAGTGGCAAGTAATGTCAATTTTTTTAGTGGGAATATATGGAAACAGTTCAGAATTAATTTCAATAAGTTTTTATTCCGTATACAATGCCAGATATGTAGCAAATTATTAAAAAAATATTATTGTTATTATTTTGGGTATAGTGTAGGGTTGCTATTTATCTCGGCGAATAAAAAAATTCCGGATATTTTAATGTATCCTTGCAAGATGCAATTTTATATAAATGCATCTCATCTACTTTATCTATGAAAGCAATCCACCCTTACAGTTTATTGGCCATTTTCTGCTACCATGACATAAATTAGGTCATATACAAAACACTTGAGCGGTCAAATATGATATATAATCATATTCTTGGGTATTTTCTTGTTTGGTATTAAAAAAAGATCATATTTACACCTTATTTTTCACTTCACTAACTTATTGTATTTGTATTATTGATTTGATCTCATTTCTTTGGTTATCGCTGTGTGTCTAGACGGGTTTGTGTGGGTCTAGTTAAAAGAATCTATGTTTCTACGACAACTGAGAAATAAGATAACATATTGAAACAAAAACAAAAATAACTAACTGGTTATTTTTATTAAATACTGATATTATTTTTCTTGTAGTGCTTATTTTATTGAAACAAAACAAAAGTATTTCCACTAGCAGAACCTACCTAATATTTAAATCATGTATAATAAAATTAATATTATAATAAAAAAAGATAACAGATACACTTAATTGTATATAATAGAAAAGACCATATAAAATACAAAATCTATTTTGAATTTGTGTTAGAACAAATTTATGTAAAAGAAAATATGCAAAAAGGTACTTAATTAAAGAAGAATTACAACAGTACAACAGTTGAGATTGAAGATCTCAAATATTTTATACAAATACATTTTTTTAATGGATGAGTTTTCAAGTGTATTGTCATAACTTGCTTAGTTATACCGATTTTTTCAAAAAAGAATTTTAATGAATATGTGCAATTTTCAAGAAATTAATTCTAAAAAATCATTTGAAAGAAAAGTTCGAAAAATGTAAAGAGGCACTTTAGAACTCTAATAAAACAAAATTAAATCTTTCATCGATTTAAATTACAAGTAAATATCCTTTATTCATATTTTAAATTGATCATAACATCTTTGCTAACTCTAAAATTTAGAATTTTATATTATAATTCTGACAGATCTAATTTTCATCTATTCGCAACTGTGTCGAAATGGAGCTTCCAAACTGCTCTGAATTTGAATCACGTCGCACTTTCCGTGTTTACTTCTTTGCCGTCAAGGCTGCTATTATAGTTATGATTTGTAATCGCCTATTAAATTTTTAGCTCAACTATATTTATAAATTTTCATGATTACCGTTTGCTCATTCATTTATTATTATTGCGAAGCCATGAACTTGATTGTTGCGACCGATTTTCTATGTCAAATAAACTGTTACATATGAACACGCGGAACGTGAAGGAATTATGGTTTAAAATCTTGACTTTAACCCAAATAACCGAGGATTACGTTGCGCTACAAAATGCACAGCTCTATGTCGAGTCTATGCGGACGTAAATTAAAGAAAAGATATGTTTTTTTTTAATTGATTTCAATTAACTATATTGCTTAAGATAGGTAATGAGAGTACGACCGTTGGTAAAATAAGTTCCGTTCGAATTACAAATTAGTAACGGAAACGTTACGTGACTCTTTAAAAATTGTGATGTTGACATAAATAATATCTTATTTATAACAGTTTAGGGATAAAATATTTAAATGTTATGTTAATTTCAGTATTCATTAAGATTAGTTATCTTTAAAATTTAACAGAACTTACCTTTTATAGACTAGAAAAAAAAACTAAAACTCTTACTTTAAAATAAATTACTCTAAAACGTGTTAACAATAATAAACAAAAAAAAAATAAATTAAAACACTAACTGCATCGGCTGTACAATAAATTTAACATTTTTTTCCTTTCGTGTACGATAGACAATATAAGGGCGCTTGACATAAAATTTATTTACTGTTAAAATAACATTTAACAACTGCCGATTGTTTGAGGTGGCCGAAGCGCGTCGTGTTGCGGTTGTTTTGAATTCGAAAGAACGCGCGCTCAAACTCTGGATGACATCTTCGGCAAGACGGTCATCACCTGCTCGGCGTTGGTGTGGGACTAAATACAAGAAGTCTTCTGCCATAGTGAAAAACCAGAGGGTCGTCAACCTCTTCGACAACACGTAATGTTGGTGCAGGTATCCCAAGGTGGGGAGATACCGTTAGAATTTTACTTCGGTGATCGAGTTGTAAAAGAATTACGAGGAATAGACAGGTGCCCTCTTAAAATTTTTCTTGTGCGTGAGGATGACCATGGTCGCCTTTGATTGTATGCAACCAAAGTTGCAGAAAGTACTAGCATCACTTTCAAGACAAATTTTTGTTTATACAATAGCACAAATAACATTAAAGTACGTGTCATTTCGAGGTTTTTAGATAAGAATAATAGTTTATTTTCTTACAAAATTTCTAGTGCATATAAGAACTTACACAATCATACATAATAATAAAACATCTAAAAGAAACCACACGGTGCACTTGAAATGCGAATGCACTAGTCTTGGGCTTCCTGTGTATTTTGAATAAATAGAAATATTAATAAAGATTCAAGTACCTAGAATGTTCTCAAAAGTATGCCTCAAAACGAATTTCTACTAAAGTTACTAAACGTAACGATTTGAAGCTTATATAGGAATTTTATTGTATAATTTGGCTACCTAATAAGAAACAGTATTTTTCGAAAAGCGCAATATGATGGATCAGAAATTAGGGTGTTAAGATACATTGGAAGCGAATATTGGAGCATGTACATTCGTAGGAAAAACAATTCTGTTTATAGTTTTTATTTAAAATGATCTTGTGATACAAGCAGGCTATTGATAATTATTTTCTGGTATTCATACTTAACCAATATACGTTGTGCAACTTTTGCAATGTATGCTTATATTTCCGTTACCGAAAATTAGGCGCAGGCAAGAATTCTGGTTCCGTTGTATACGCAGAGTCGGTACATGTAAACCACGGGCACTAAGCAAAAAAAGCGAAAGAAAATAGAATCAGTGAATCACACTACTGTCGTTTTGAGTCAATCATTACCTCCAAACGTAGTATAATTATTCCAGTTTATGAATTTGTAACCCGTTTTGCGTTTTAATTGAAATAACTTTTTTTTAGAAAAAGGAATGGATGTTCAGTTGTGAATATTGCTTTGAAATACCGCTCCCATTTTTTTAAACAAATTTGCTTATTTGTATTTGTAAGTTACCTTTCGGCAAAGCTATTTGTGACAATTCAGATTGTGAGGGACCCGAACACCTGGTTAGCTCAACTGGCAGAGCGTCCGCCCGGCAAATGGAAGGTGTCGGGTTCAAATACTGCACGAAGTAAAATTCTTAATATAAAAATTGCCTCATATTAATTACAGTGTTTACCAAAAAAGGATTTAAATAATGATGCAGCAAATACCTTGTATAAAAGCTCAGTGTTTTTATGTCAAATGTGATAAATGAATGTGTAAGAACCAAAACCGGTAGCATTATAGATACACACTAAAAAATCTTAGTAAATTTACCAAGATTCCTGCTAAAAATTCTAGTAACATTTGGGGGGAAATCACCAAAACCTGGGTAATTTTACGTTTTTTAGCAAAATTACCTATACTTTTGGAAATTGCCCACATATCGACCAGTATTTTTCAATTGTAGCTAAAAGTGCTACGTGAAAACGTAATATTACTAAAATTTTTATGCTTTCCCAGGGAATCTTATTAAATCACTTCGTGATTTTATCCACAGTTAGGAAATTTACTTAGGAAACCAAATACTTACAATGCGCGCATGTTCGATTATGGGTTCAATTTGTAGATAGATAGCACATAGCACGCACGGAAATGGCAGTGGTCGTTCTTTTTTGTTTTATCTATAGGCATATTTAGGTAAGTGACTAATTTAAAATAAATCTTGTAGTTAAATAATACATTCTTACTACTGAAGGTGACCTGCAGCTGCATTTTCGTAGTTTACAAACGTTGAAACATATAGGTTTGTGCATATACAAACACACAATACACCTAATTGTGTTACAAAAACACATTAATATGCCTCGACAGAGTTGTAAAATATATTTGTAATTTGTGTATTACCGTAATGTTAAAGTAAATGGTTATAGATATTGTTTATTGCGGTCATATTGCTACGCTGAAGTATAGGTTATGAATGTATTATTCAACTTCTCTATTTATACACTCTAACGAAGATTTGGTACAATTCCTGTACGGTTTCGGGGCAATTATATTACCCCGAAACCGTACAGGTATTTTACTTGTGCGAGTAAAACTATTTTGATGTAAAAATACACCAAGGAAGTTTACTACTAGTGTATGAAAATTACTAAGTAAAATTAAATTTACTGGGTAAATTTCTTACGATAAAAAATGTGACTAGTAAAAATCATTAGGTATTAATTTTCCTACTTATAAACTTCAGTAGTATCGGAGGAATACTTATATGTAGTAAACTTTATCGGTAAATTACAAATTTTGGGGATATTTCTATACAAAATTCTTTTATGTATGTTTAGGAATTTTCCTAAATACATAGTAAAGCTCCATATGAAATTTCCATGTTAAATAATTTTCACTAGGGACCTTTCTTATCGTAATAAATTTACCCAGTTATTTCATTTTATTTTCACACACTAGTACTAAATTTCCTTGGTGTATTTTTACATCAAAGTGGTTTTACTCGCACAAGTAAAATACCTGTACGGTTTCGGAGTAATATAATTGCCCCAAAACCGTACAGGAATTTTACCAAATCTTCGTTAGAGTGTATAGTAAATAATGAAAAAAGTTTTATTGTAAATGAGTAACACATATTTTAAAAAAGGTTTTTCGAAATTGTGAACATTAAACAATAATACACGTTCTGTAGGTATTATAATATCATGGTTGTAGTGACCGGTAAGTTTTAAAACATATACGATTTTTTATAACTAAAATGTGAAAAAGTTCTTTTGGGGGATAAATTCAGCATGTCAGTCTTTCAAAAAATTGTTTTATCATTACGTTTTTATCCGTAATTTAAAGCAATAATAAGAAATTGTGTTAGACTCACCCAAGATACATAGTAACATACTTAATTACAGGATACTGGAATAATATAAGAGCCCAGCAACGGATATTGTAATTCAGTTTTTATTAAAATGTATGAGGAACGGAATTTATCAAGTACCCATTTACGTTTAGCAAAGTAGATACAAATACTTTGATACTTATAATAAAATTGTTAACAATTATCTCTATTTCATGTAGTAAAAACATAGGTACTGTCTTTCTTTCATTTCCATTTAATATCAAAATAAAGAAAGAGAAAAATGGAATTTGTAAACAATCAAATAAATTATACAATAGTAATATATACTAATTATTGCTAGAAAATGTTATTTATTATAGCCATACCTTATAACAATTAAATTGCTAGTTATATACATATGATATTGTCAACTGCAAATAAAGCAGGTATTTTTCCTCGAATAGGAGTATTTATGAAGAATCATATATTCACTTCGCGACTGTTTTTTTTTTTACAACAATTGGAAAACACAAAATGTGAAGTTCCACAGGCGTACGTTCAGATTCCTATGAACGTCTATTTGACGTAAATAGGCAGTAGCTGACCAATCACAAGTTGTCGTATATGTAATTTTGACTCAGGTATGTACGTGGTCCGGACAACACTGAGCGTTAAATCTGAACGCGCCTTAGCTGAATAGCAATGGGAAATGAACAAACGAACACATGATTAAAAAAAAATTAACAGCGTTATTTCAAAGTTCTCAACTGAAACGCACTTATTTTTAGAAGGAATATTGAAGAGAAAGTAATACTTCGAACAGATAATGAGAGAACAATATTTTGTAGATTAAACTTTTTAAAATCCGAAACGTCTTACATTATAATTTTATAGTAGGAAATTTTATTTAGCCAGGAGTAGTGTATTGTAGACGAAAATATTTTTTTGTTGGAAATGTGGCTGGTGATTGAATAAAAGATTTACATTTTTAACGTTTCGGCTTCTTTATTTATGTAAGCCTTCATCAGAAAACTGCGATGAAAAGGAAAAAATTATAAAGTAGTTAATACTTATGGATAAAATATAAAAATTATTACCTGATTGTCGTCAAAGTTTAAATACAAATAATAACAAACAATTTACATGTTAAAAGCGTTGTAAAAGACAATAAAATTACAAAACATTATGGAGAACGAACAAACGTAAAATATTACAAACGTATGTAAAATGAGATCGCTATCACAAAGCAAGTGCAAGGTCATGGTAACGAAAAAATGGGCAAGGCCATAAATATATGAAGAAAGAAAAATGTTAGTATACAAGGTATTATTTTAAAGTTGTTATTAAGGGGGAATAAATTTTTGATAAAAATGCAATTTTACCACTTAACCATAAAAAAAAATGTTGTAATTGCTTTAATTGATCGGGGAATACAACTAACAAGTCCTGAAAGTAGACAAATAATTTTAAATAAAATCAAAACCATCTTAATCAATAATAATTATCCACTACAATTTATAAACAAAATTATTAAACATCGCTTACATAAATTTTATAATACATCTAAAACTAATCATAAACGTACACTTCAAAACAACAATAAAAACTATCTCACAATTCCTTATATTCAAAATTTATCGGAAAAAATCAGTTCTATATTTAGGCATCATCAAATACAAGTAGCCTATACCAATACTAATAACTTAAATTCATGTTTCACCAAACTTAAACCCAAAACCCCTATTTTTCAAAATTCCAACTTAATTTATTCTATCCCATGTAATAATTGCAATAGTGTCTACATCGGACAAACCAAACAATATTTAAAAAATAGAATCGCAAATCACAAATCCTCAAACAATGTAACTGCCCTTAAAAAACACGAAACTAAATTTCAACATTGTTTTAATTTTCCTAACACTAAAATTTTAACAAAAGAAAGCAATTACTACAAACGAAACATTTTAGAAATGTTTTTCATTAAAAAAAACCAAAATAGTATAAACGATCGAACTGACGTTGCATTTTTATCAAAAATTTATTCCCCCTTAATAACAACTTTAAAATAATACCTTGTATACTAACATTTTTCTTTCTTCATATATTTATGGCCTTGCCCATTTTTTCGTTACCATGACCTTGCACTTGCTTTGTGATAGCGATCTCATTTTACATACGTTTGTAATATTTTACGTTTGTTCGTTCTCCATAATGTTTTGTAATTTTATTGTCTTTTACAACGCTTTTAACATGTAAATTGTTTGTTATTATTTGTATTTAAACTTTGACGACAATCAGGTAATAATTTTTATATTTTATCCATAAGTATTAACTACTTTATAATTTTTTCCTTTTCATCGCAGTTTTCTGATGAAGGCTTACATAAATAAAGAAGCCGAAACGTTAAAAATGTAAATCTTTTATTCAATCACCAGCCACATTTCCAACAAAAAAATATTTTCGTCTACAATATTATAATTTTAGTTATTATTGTTATTTAAAGGGCCTAAAAAACCAAGAATACATTAATATATAAACGATTAGGTATAACTCAAAAATTAGTTTTTATTGCGCGAGTCATACGCGCATTTAGTGAAAACGTCATCCCCGCCATTTTGTTGAGGTGGTCAGTGTTCTGGATGAAAACATTATTCATTTAGCATTGTAAATTCCTATCTCGAAATTTCATTCCTTTATATTTTTATTATATGAACAATTTTATATTAACAACTTAAGCCATCTACTATACTGCAGGTGTAAGTATAATTATAAGTAGCCGTTGAAAGTTTTAAATGCAGTGGTTCCCTGTAAATGAAGTAAAACAACGCGATTTATAGGTTAGAAGTGACAGTCAGCATGCCTATATATTGGTGGGCCCCGGCTTGCAGTCACAATAACATGGCAAATAAGTGTTCTTTCTTTCGATTTCCTAAAATTAAATCAAAGAAAGCTTAATGGGTCTTGCTGTCTCCACTTTCTGTAATGTAAAGCCAAAATAAACTGATCATCACCACGTGTGTGCAATGAGGTTATAGGTTATGTCTTCTTTATTCTCACGTTTACATGGCAACAATAGAAAGACAGCTAACAAGAAGTAGTGCAACACAAGTAAAAATAACGTAAATACATAATACACACCTCCAAAAACACTAAATATGTACCAATGAAGCAAAATATTTAACAACGATCGTCCTAATATATAAACTATGCAAAAAAAAAATTGTTGTCATCCAGCTACTGACCTACCACACACCAGTGACGCGGTCTAAATGCGCGTATTGCTCATAATTTCAACACTCTTTCTACTTATGGAAAAGAATTGTAAAGAAATTTCTAACCCATCGTCCCCATTGATTCACGTTGCCTCTCCGTGCATATTCTTCCAAGCATCTGAGAAGGAAAATACTCCTTCACACTTCTTGCACGTATAAAAGAAATCCTTGAAAACATCCCGTTGGAATGTATACCTAGCTTTAGACTGACCAGAGATTTGCGATGATGAAAACTTATTACATCCTTAAATATTTTATATAAACTGGTAGTGTAATACTGAGCTTATTTACATGGGGAATGAACGGATTTACTTCTATATAAAATTACTACGGGATCAAAAAGCATTATTATAAATATTTTGTACTTAGCGTACCGGCGTAACTTCAAAGTATTATTGATTCGCAGTACATTTGTATACGAGAACAAACATTTTACATTACCTCCGACATCAATGCCACAGAATCGATTAACAGAAATTACAGTTGTTAATTAATTTTTTGAAATCGCTTTGATCTTCTTTTGTATCTTTTTTGTAATAAAGGCCTTTGCCAACATTTCAGATTCTTGTTGATTAAAATACTTTTCCCTTTTTTAATTTTTGAACCTCCAAATGAATTCCAGTTTGCTGAACAAGCGTTAACTTTCCTTTGATCAACAATTTGTCTGCAGGTGGCATATAATTAAACAGTGTGAATACGTTCTTTCTTATCTCTTACTGTAGGTTCTCAACATAATAAACTATGAGATTATGCAGTTTATTTCATATTGTCTATAATAACAACTGTGCAGATTTTTTTTGTGTTATGAGAAAAATAAAATTACGGGTTTCACACTAATATATATTTTTTTATTGTCTTCTTATACAAAAATAATAATCTTATCAGTTATCAATTATCTGATGCAGATATACGTATATTTGTGTTTCCCATGGTGTTATGTTTTCTACCTATATTGTTCTATAGCGGATAACACAAGTGAATTTATTGTCAGCTATTTATCTATTTTTACGTATTTGCAGTATGCATAAAAATAAGTTATTTACAGTAAATATACACTAACCTACTTCTCTACATCACATTCCTATAAATAATCCATATAGATATTTGGAAATTCCTTAAATGTACATCCACGGAAAAACCAACCCTGCCAGTTTGAGTGAGAGTAAAGATTAGGCGCTGTAGCGCCAGCAACGACCACTAAGACCGAAGATGCTCGAGTGGAAATAAAAACTACCTGGAATTGTGACCAAGTCCTTTAATTATCAAAGAAGAATATTAAATAATTTATATTTGCATGTTAAGAGAATATTAAAACTTATCAAGAAATTTAGATAAGCAAATGTATATATCTATTATTGGAATGTATTTTCGGAAGTGTAGCCAGTTTCACAAACACCTTTATGTAGTATAACCATGTTTTTTTTTTCTGAATACGTAATGAAGAAAACTCCCCCCATATCTCGTTATCATGTTTACGTAGCATATCCCTGTGCCCACGAATTGTCAATAGAGCTGAGATCAGGTGACTTTTGAGGAGCTCTACTTGTCCATTGTCTTCCATCCGGTTAGTCACCAACTCAAATCTATGCACGGACGAATTATCCTGCACCAACACTGTTAGGGTGGTAAATATATATAACAATCCCACATATCATTATAAATTAAAATTTAAGGTTAAAATGAATTTATTTTTTTTTTGCTTGAATTAATTAATTAATTTGTTACTAAAGAGTTTTCTTCATTACGTATTCAGGATAAAACATGGTTATGTCTACAAAACTGGTTACACTTCCGAAAACATATTGCAATAGTATTCTCTTATTGTGTAAATATAAATTATTTAATATAATAGATATAATGGATTAAACAATACTGACAGAATTATTAAATACAAATCTTTTTATTTTTTCTTTGCAGTAAACTGACAAAATTAAAAATATCCTGCTAGTTCATTAAGCAATGTCCTGTTGCAAATGTTTATAAAATTATAATATGATTGAAACAATTTTTTTTCGAATTTTATGGTCATCCTAATTCAGATATGGTCAAATAATATATTTTAAAATAATTGGGAAACCTGTTAAGAACCATAAGTAGTTTATATTTGCATATTTACGAAGCAAAATCAGAGAAAGATTCAGGCGTGCAGCTTTGGTTTTAGGGGAGCTTACCTATCTTGGTTTTTACTCGAACTGACAAGTTTTCTTTTCCGTAGGTGTATTTATACAGGCTCAATTTTAAATTTTACTACACGCTTCCTAATTATCCATGAAATAAAGTAAGAAACAAATTCCTTTTCTTCTGTCATAACAGCTTTTTATCATTTGGTATTGCTGCTTTTCAACTAGCATTCTACTTTGACAAAACTAAAAATCACTAACAACTAAAACAAACATAATCTTGTATGTGAATTAAATGACAAATGAACGAATACCTTGCTTAAGATAAGAAAATGCGAGATTTAGGCCACCATTAACCTGTATTTTAAAACTACACTCAATGGAGATTGTAATAAACAAAAAAATACCGTTCTTATATGCATAATATGGAACCTACTATCATTTCTATGACAGTCATTTTTCAGATAATGAAACAATTTGGAAGATTTAGTATAATTTATAATTACAAATCAAAAATGTTCAGTTTAAAAAAAAAGTGTACGTGTAATATTAGCACTCCCAAAACAATTGATAAGCTTCGTAAGATCAAATATTTAAATTTGAAATAATAATAATAAGAAAACAAGGATTGTACGCAGACATTGAAATATGCACACCATGAATGGTAAAATAGTGAATATAGACAGGCAAGCAAAGAATAGTAAAGAAGCATGCCCTAAGATACTGTAAACAGCCAGTTTTTTTTACAAAAATTATAAAGTTTGCTTTTATAAACCAATAAGTTAAAAAAATGTATTATGCTATTTATAAAACGTTTGCAAATAACTGCAGTTTTTAGAAAGAATGTGTATCTGTCGTCTTAGGAACTGTTTAATTTATTACAGGAATTTGTTTACATAATTAAAAGAAAAAAAAACTTTTGACTACATTATCGAAACTTTGAAATTTTAAACTAAAATATTTTTTCCTCTTATTATATATAAAAGTTACTGTGATAATCAAGGTTAGGAAAGTTGCAAGATATGATTTGTAGTTATCATGCAACCACTGAAAAAATTAACCTTTTGTTTTTAATATAGGTACTTAACTAAAAAAATGGTAATGGAGAATGTTTAAAATTGCATTTATAAGTTTTGGTTTTTGTTTTATGATTTTTTTTATTACGACATATCCCTTTACATAATCAAATGTTTCAAGTGAGTTATTGAAGAGTAAGGGCTTCTATAGCCTAAAATGACTTTGACTTGTAGCTGTTGTTAATTTTCTTAACCATTAACACTTTCTACAAAAAAAAATACTTTTCTCCAATTATCTGTTTAAGACAGCTATCGACCTGGTTGCTTCCTAGCTATGAAGTCAACATAGTCACATTTTTTTTTTATTATTACACTTTTTTAAATAAATGCCCGGTAGGTGTATTATTACAATTTTAGATTCTGGTTCCATAGAATAATTTATAGATATACCAAAATTTAATAATGTATTTTGATTTTCTTAGAAAGTGAAGATGTACCTAACTTGGAATGAAGGAAGATATTAATAACCGAGAACAAGTCAGCCAGATAATCATATTTAAAATAACATTGGCGGGATTTTCTTTACATTAGATGCTATGTAGTAGAAATATTTATAGATGCCATATCAAATACGCCTGATTTAATAGTAAAATTAAAAATGAATAGCTATTTATACCCAATCACACTATGAATGCTATAGGTATATGCTGCTGCTTTCATCTATAAGGATTATAAGTTTTGGTGATAAAATCCGCATAGCCTATGATTACATTAAATTATTACAATTTAAAATCTAATTAAATTAAATAGTTAAAGAATAAAATCAGCTCACTATCAAGTCTTTTCCAATCAATATATTACATATACATACAATCTTTCACAGTGCTCCAACCTTTCACAAAGAACTTCATTCTCATTTCTTACTTAGAGTTCTTTCTTAATTTATCTATAATTTGGATATAATTCTAAAACTTTTCAACTTTAAAGCTGTTCCATAAAGCACTAAGTTTATAGCTTTTGATAATTAATGGGGCTGGAACTGATTATGGTATTTTACAATTATTTTATTAGATATATTTAACATATTTCAAAATCTTTAATAAATATGAATTATATTAAAAAAAAATTTAGGGTTTACTGAGACGTAAAGGATATTAAGTGAATATATCCTACCAAAATCATTTCATTGGTAAATATGCAATATATTCCTTTAATATTCCGAACCCCCACTGAGTTAGGCGCAATAAATTATTATATTCCTGTCTGGCACACTTAATTCATAACGGTATCGATCCAAGGGAGAAATTTTTGAATGTTCGTGTAAACGCCCGGAAGATGTTCCCTTCCGCAGCCAATCCCCCACGAGACGAGCCCTATTAATGTCCTTCTGCCTTCGACGGTGGTCGTTAACGGTCCTCCAGAATCACCTTGACATGAATCTCTACCTCCCTGAAATCAACCAGAAATACGTTATTTATCAGTAGATCATTTGTTGTTCTACAAGAAATTCATCGTACTGATATAATATAAATATTTTAAAGTATTTTGTTGACGAGTAATACGACTATCTTTTTCATGTCACCTTTAAGTATAGAGAAAACAAAGTGTATGATATTTCATGCTAATATGCTTCTTGTGTCCCAACAGTACTCTCAAGATTAGGAAAACTGGCAAAAGTTCTATTGATTGCTCGTGCTACTAGCATGAATTGAAAGACTGAAAGATATTCAAGTATTTAAACTTTTCGTGGGCATATTTCTTCCACATTTTTTAAAACTTATAGAGCAGGATGTCATAGACGAATTCTCAGAAGGAATGCTACCTATTCATAAAGTTGTTATGTCGAAAAAATAAGCCTATGTTAATGCTGTAACTTGTTGGAGTCACATTTGCACCAAGATAATCAGCAAGAAGGATCTTGATAATCCTTGCGCACAGAATCGATTGAATTACCGAAGTGATGAACGCCATATAGGTTAATTTTGGTTACTGACAATGAGTCATATGATATGCGCGAAATATCCCTATAGAAACAACTGCCTGCAATTACTCCGACTACTAGAATCCAAAGAGAAATATAACTAAACTACAGTTTAGGAAACTTCTGGGTCCTGGCTGGGGAGCAGTGACGTTTTTACAGTCAGTGTCGTCCTGGGCTGCTTAAATCTGGCTGTCCTCCCCCCTCACTACCAACTACTGCCTTTACTTTTAAGTAAAAAGATATTTGCCGCCTCTAAAATTCTGCCGTCCTGGACTGTAGCCCATTTAGCCCACACGTAAATATGCCACTGCTGAAGCAGGGCAGTCCACCACTACCGCAAATGGAGCGTCAGCATTCAGAGCTGCTGCTGTCGCTTCTTATAATCCAAGGCGTTGATACCTAATTTTTTTAGTAACTCATTGTGAGTTAGGCTTGGTCGTTAAAACAAATCTTTTCACTTCTACAGTTAATGCATTCGGAATTGGCGGAAGATACGCCCTAGATACGAATTACACCAAAAACTGAATTACGATTTTTGAACGAATAGCGAAGATTATGCGGGCGCCTATGTTCTAATGAGCGAGCTATAACCATGCCTAGATATTTCTTCGGGTGTGTCTCACACCATTGAGCACGCCCTCTTGTTATCACGCGTCCGCCAGTTCATTTTGCGTAAGCTATAGTATATTGTTCAAATATACAAAATAAATAATTTGACCAGCATACCTATTACCGCATCTGAGTCAAAAATAAGTGCGAAGACATTGTTTAAGAGGCAAGGTACGCAGCTTATTGAAATGTTGGATAATACCCATTGTAGTGCAAAGGAAGAAAAGCAAAACAAGAATAAAATTTTCCAATTCACATACAAAAGAAATCAAACCAGATCACCGATCTTGTGTAGCCACTGCCTATATACTGCTTATCTAGACATATTTTCATATACCTATATATATTTTTATTTATAGCCGCTGTTATTTCTAGATACAAGATATTTTATGTTTTATATAATGTTTGTTTATGAATTTAGTTTGACAAAAAATGCTACATCTGTAGCTACCTTGTGTAAATAAATGATAAATAAATATTGAACTGAATTGAATTAAAAAGAAAAAGGAAAAAGCTGTCATCGGATTCAGAAAGCGAAAGTCAAGTTTTAGAATGAAGATGATAGATTACTTGAAATATGGGATGAAAATGAATGCACAGGGTGCGAGAAAGCTACTTTGAACCGTGTAACGCACACGACTAGATTGAGTGTGTGAACTGTAGGCGTTGGCTTGATGAGGGTGCCTTGAATATAAAGATATCGGCGATTTATGTGAGAAAATGACGACAAAGCCTCTTAGTACGTAAGTTCTTAGCTTGCAAACAGTGACATCCATCTTTATTTCTCTCACCCCTGCGCAGTGGACGATCTAAAAGAAAGTGTGTAAACAATGACTCGCTAATAAGAATTGACTGAAACAATATTTGTTTTTTTAATTTTTTACATAAAATAAACTGTTTACTATGACAATATACTTTCGAGAGGATTGCTGTTAAAATGCATTAAGTTATTGGAGTGCAGCAATAGTAGTCCGTCTTTCATTGCACCAGTTGCATGCTACATAGCAATTTGACATTTTGAGGATGTAATATAACGTTAATTGAATGGTACACCTTTAGATATTATACCCCGATATACAGGCCTTGTAAACGACATAAATTCTATCATTATTCTTTTAAAGAATTCCTCATTTTTTTTTTTTGTAAATTCTACTGGCTAAAAGAGGATGCCTTCTGCAATAATTTATTTATTCAGATAGAAAACGAAAGCTCTTAAACGGCTTTTAACGCTTTGACAGCTTACTATTTGTTGCGTTTCTTGTTAGCTGCTAACTTGATATTCTATTATTATTTTTCTTAATTAATAGACTTTTCTACACAGAATGTAATTGCATTTTTAAATTTGCTTTTTTAAAGATATTTAAAAGGTGCAGTAAAGTAAAATATTTTGTTTTTTATTAACGTAACCATCAAATTGCTAGACATATTATTAGTCGCTTCATTAAATTTCGTTTACAAAGAGACTCCTTAACGCGACACAATTACGTTAAATTTAAAACTACAAGAGACAAAATAGGTCTAATAGTTGAAGAGCCTTTCCACAGTTTAGTGCTCTTCTGCCAGTCTCAAATTAAATTTAGCATATTACATCAACCTATATCAAACGAACATCTACTTCACTCTTTAACTAGCAGCACTTCTTAGTGCGTCCTAATTACATTAGGAAAAAAGAAAGCCGTGGATATAGATATATACCTCCTTGTATCCGGCGCAGAGGAAAACGTCATGAATAGTTTCTCTTCTTCCAGCTGCCCGAAACCATCGCTGACAGCGTTCATTAGGAATGACCTCGACGTCGACTTCCTGTAGGACCGAAGGGACTGTAGTCTGTCCATGCCTTGTCCTCCCCCATCCTGCTACAGTAGCCTTCTTTCCGGGTAACTTCAGCTGTGCAAAAGAAATATTGTCGTAGGAGTCGTCAAACAGACAAATATTTTTGCTTCGTTTGTTTCAAAACATGTTATAAGTTTTATTTTACTAACTTGAAGAACAAATGAAATTTATCTTTCTTATAAAGGGCATTGAAAGCTAGAGTAGTAGCGGGCCGAATCCGAATTTTATTTTTATTTCAAGATCTAAGAAAGGAAAATTCAATTTTACATACGGGAAAGATTATCTAACCCCTAAAGATAAAACAGGACATAGTAATTATAAGATTCAGTCTTTACTATGGAGTTATCATCTGCTGTCTACTGGAAATTGAATTTGAGAAACGGAACGCAAATTACATCTCTTACGACTCGCTCGTGACTGAATTTCCGCGCATGAAATTACGAGGGTTAGCTAACGCTGAAGATTTCACGGGTACAATTAGCTACATGGTGATGACAGTGATTTTAGCACATAAATATACCCATTGTGAACGTGTAAAATCGTTCCAACTAATTAGTTTATAGATATTACTTCATTAAAATATTACCTTCATTCAATTTTAGGTTATTCACATAATTCCTAAAACATTGCTACATGCCAGGTTAGAATTTATTCAGATTATTTGAAGAGAATAAACGGATAAGTGGGTTTCTAATGAGAGTATGTAGCTTTTGATGGTATGTAACTAATGTATGTATGTAACTATTTTTTCTTATGACATCAACGTGGTGTATGTGAAAGAAAAGAAAAACTTGTTGTTCTTAACTATGTGTATATTTGATTCGTACTCTTCTGGTGACTATGTGAGAATGCTCTGTATATACAATGATATTGTCCGTTTTATGCGAAAGTGAGTCTATTTTCGCGTCCCTTTGCGTTAGTTTAAAATGTATCTGAAGTACCTACTTAGTAGGGAACAAGAGAAAAAAAGACGACCTCCAGCGGCGGACATATCGAATTACAGCAGTTTATGGCCATCTGCAATTACGTTTGTCAAAAGTGACAATGCTCGACTTTTGACCGTGATTTACGATCACTCTCTCTTTTTCTTTATTCAGAAATATGTAATAGATAGCATCAAAATCATTATTCAGTTATACAACAATAAATTGTAATTCTTATATAATTCATTATTTAAATGATTAACCTAAAGATTTAGATGATTAAATTACTTTCTCAGCAATTTTGGGAAGCGAACAACATTAATTCTTCTTACAACATCAATGAGTGAAGGATGGTTGGTGGCCAGGAGGAAAATTAATCTTTTTTAAATGATTAAGTTAATTTTTTGGTAGTTAGGGGGGCAAATACATCGTGGTGATCAAATTTGTGAATACTTACGCGTCTCTGCTATGGTGGACAAAGATGCAGCAGCAAATTGCTATAGTACTTAGCAAAATATAAGGTAGCAATGAAGAAGACTTCTATAGAAGTAGGCTAGCTATAGTAGCAATGGAATACCCCTTAGAACTCCTCTCCATTTGGTGAAGCAAGAATGAGGCATATCAGATTGAAAGGAATACGAAGTAGTATTGGGGCACAAGAAAATTGTCTATGGTGTACAAAGAAATCATTTGGGAATGAAATCAAGGGCAACTACAAAGACAAGCTCAGTAAATTGATTTTGTTTACAGACACGCTAAAAATCAAAAGCGGAATTGTAATGTACAGTGGGGTGAGATATACAATGATTACCCTTCTAATACGAAAATATGCCAATATGTTTTACAAGCAGAGGCATTGCATTGTGAAACAATAATCAATCTGAAAGCTAATAAAAATATACAGATCTGTATTGTAGTAGACCTTCAGGCGATAATGAGGGCACTTCACGAGTGCCCAAGATACAATCAAGACTTGTTCAGTAATGTATTCGAAAATCGAAGGAAATGAAGAGGCCGATATGCTAGCAATAAATGGATCATCGCCTACGTGCATAGACCTCTTCTAGGAGCGGCTGAAAACAGAACAGTAGAGTAAGTGAAGGACAACTACAGAAAAGTGGGATGAACAACAACTGGAGATACCCACTGCAGGTTGTGTGGCTGAGACCGCATATCACATCTTGTGTGAATGCGAGGTTCTGGACTGAAAATGACAGGCAATTTTTGGCAAGTCAAAATAAACTGAGAAGATTATTTCAGGTAAAAGAAATGAAAGATGAAATACAAAAAAAAGTGCAGGAAGCTGCAATATTTACGACAAGAACAAATATTCCCAGTAGGGAAAAGTGACGAAAAAATGGGGCATTTGTAAAAAAAAACCAGGATTAAAACCCCTGATTCGGGTCTTATCCAATAGTCAAGTGGTTCTAAGAGTAGATAACCTCCAAACTAGCCTGGGAGTTCCTGGAACCTCTTGTTAACGACAGCAATTTTGGTGTGGATGCCGGGGCATAACGGCATAGCGGGCAATGAAATTGCAAACAGCTAATAAAAGAGGGCTCTGAAATAATTTCGGCTAGACTTGAACCACGTCTGACAATAATCAAATCTGCGATGCGTGGTGTAGTGGAACAATGATGCCCATCAACAGCACAGTTATAGATGGTTACAGTAAACGAATGATATAAAAACCGTCCCAATACTTACTGCAAATGTATTGCCTCTCAACCGAACACAGCTTAGAACGGCAACAAATTTGTTTACGCTTTTGTTACACAGAATAGGAGTCTTTAAAGAAGAGCTTACATGTAGACTAAGTAACGAGGAAGAGAAACAGCGTTCCATGTTAACTACTAATAACTTACTGATAGATCTACTGGCAACGGCTTTACTTCACAGGCTATTGAGTCTAGTAAAAAAGACCAACCCGTTTGTGTAAAGCAAACTTACTAAGTACAGAATAAAACAATAAACTTACTGAGTGCAGGTTGCAGTACTAAGGGATGAATAAAAGCTGATCTGTGTTTGTCTTAAAACCTCAAAATATACTTTACGCGGCCAAAGTTTGAATAAAACGATACGGAATACTTGTATATGTAAATACACGTAGATCACATCTATGTTTGATGTATACACAGAGAAAAATAGGTATTAGCAAGTATTAGAAGTAATAACATCTGATATTATTTCAGTAATAGCAATAAACTAAAATAATATCCTGTATTCGACTATACATTACTATTTATTAGAAAAATTATACTATTTATTCAGATCAGTTTGTTTTATTCAATCCTAAACTTTATCTCTGATTTTCGTTTTTATATAAAATAACTTCCCCTTTGCTGAACATCTATTAAACCCCTGCGGATTAGATAGCGTGTAATAAAACAAATATAAACTGAAATCACTTCAATTGCACGAGAAATTTATTTTACTATTGAGAAACTATTGTAGCTATTGTACTTAATTCAAACTTGGAAATTCCGGTACTCGATCAAACAATTTTGATATTTAGGTAAACATAAATTTGTCCTCATTGTTTACATGAGGCATTTCGCAACATTAGGTATGCTCTCTATAAGAGCAATTCCTTCTTTTACAGATAAATCGAACTTTATTTTGTAATTATGGGTGATGCAGAATACCTAATAGTACTAATAATGAATCATGCGATTGTAACACCGTTTTCTCTGAAATTTCTATAGAAGATAGAAGACATGTTAATTTTAGCTACGTATAATGAAATATTTGTAATAACCGAATCAACGGAACCTGTGCGGGTGTTGGGTTTAATTCCTTTGAATAGCGGACTGAAATTTCGGGATTATTCGCACAAAAGCGTCCAATTTGGACGATAATGGTAAATGTTCCGCCCGTTGAAGGTAGATACGAAGTAATATTAATTAATTACCGTGGGCGATGGCAAACATACTGGAACGATATGTTGCCTAAATTTAACGTTTCGATCGAGCTTAACAAGAGCAAGGTCGTTCCTAAAGTCGGAGGGCGAATAGGACGGATGTACTTCTTTCCTCTCTACCGAATATTCCTCGTGCGGTTGCCGTTCCTCCTGGTTGCGCACATCCCATTCCCCCAGTCGAACCCTGATATTTCCATTCGACGTCCTGAAACAGTTACAAATGGCTTAGGACTCATCGATAACGTATACCGTAAGAGCGAGCGTCCTATGGTCAACTCTAGCGTAATCGGCAATCGTCGCAAATGCGAGAGCGAGGTCGTGCCTGCAACGTTAACATATCTATTGGGCCTATTATTGTAATAAGTATATTGGACCACGTTTAGAGCGGAATTTCGAACAACAGCGGGTGACCATAGAAAGAGAACTCGTGCTGTACAGGGAGAATATGTGTGCCGGATAAAGTGAGTAGGGTAAATGTACCGGCAGTATCCCCATTAAGATATACGACATGGTTAATAAATTCTAGTTTGTAATTTCACAAATATTTTATTGCTATTGCTATTTGCATAGCAAGGTAAACTATTGGTGATGTTCAAAAACCACCATATATAAAAATATTTTGACTAAACAAAAATAAATTAAATAAAATTTAAAGCAACCACACTTTTGCTATATGTTGCCACCTTTTTTCCAATTGTAGAAAAGGTAAATGTGAGTTTTTTTATCAAACCATACCCCAAGGTACATCGCCTCTTTGACATATGAAATCCTTTTACCTCCTAACACTAATAGCTATAAACACTCTAGCGATCTCTTTCTCGTCAACTCGCGACTAGTGTTTTCTGAGCATTAACGAATAGTCGCTCTTGTTTATACTATTGCCTACCGTGTTTAGAGCGTTTTGTATACGTTCGATCAGAACCTTTGGAGACCGCCCTCTAACGGCAAGATTTTTCTAGTAAACAGATTAAGATAATCCGCTGCAAATGTGGTTTGTGTTCCGGGTCATGAAATATTTAATAGTTTGTTTATTTAAGCCGCATGTATATTTGAGACGAACACATACTAAGATTATCATCTCTGAATGCAATAAAACTTATTAGATTAAAGAGTTTTTAAATCTTTCTCCCTTGGACATACTTTCGGTAGTATACATAGATGGCAGCACGAAATTCACGCATTCACAGACAGATTCAGCATTCATTCTTAAGATATCGTCCACTTTCATCAAGAAAACAGTCTCATTACGCTGAGACACTTTTCACGGCCGCCGGTCGTCGCATCAGAAAATTGACAATGGCTTCCACTGCGAGGCAAACAGATGTAGGTGGGATAACAACTGTGGTAGCGTAAAATTTATACAGGATGCCGATGAAGTAATGAACAATGTGATGACCAATATTTTGTACACATTCTGTGAATCTCGTACAAAAATCTTAGTGACACGTCATTGTACCGGGAGCATTTCTAGAGATCAGAACCTGTCATTGGCATAGGACCTAGGGTAGCTAAACAGCAAATCAATGTAACAGGAATCAAAGTGCATTTCATCTAATCATGTCAGAACCAAGGCACATTACTTGAATTTGACTGTAAAAATGTCAAAGTAATAGTGTTTGTCTTTACAGGTCACTGCAAACTCAGAAAGCACCTACACAGACTCTCTGAAGAGACGGAATGCCGGCTGTGTTTGGGGACGAAGAGACAGTTGAGCGTATCTCCTGCCACTGCCCTACCGCAACGAGTATCAGGTATGGCATCTTTGGGAAGGTTGACATTTCCCTAGAAGACCTGAAAAAGACCGCATTCAAAAAGATTCTGATCTAGTTTAAGACCCTGAACTTGCTCGATAAACTTTAAAGATAATATACGCTCTACAATAGGCCCTAGCGGTCGCGGTACCCATAGTACCGTCAGTGCTAGTACTAAAACTTTCTCGTTAATCCATACTTTCAAGTGATGGATTGTTGGTGGGAGTTTAAAATAAATTGGACATGAGATATACCTCCAAATTGTAAACACAAAAGTTTAGGTCAGGTAATCATGAAACTGTTGAACATTGCCATTTATTCTGAAGAAGCGATTTGAGAAGACGTCTTCACTCTGGCTGTGAGACAAAGAGATACCTCCTCCTTCAGTCTGGTTATAATCTTAATTGCTGGGGTTTAATATTTATGCTTTCTATTTCTGCTAGTAATTTATACTTATGTGAAAAATCTAGAAAAATATTTTAATTTATGTAATTGCAGTATGAAATTCATACCAATAGCTTTCATTTTACAAAGATGGTAGCACAGGTTAATTAATATAGAAAAGTAATCTAATTCACTGTTGTTTAACAAAATTTAAAATACAAAGTAAATAAGATACTGTGCCTTATTACTGTATATACTGCATTTAGTGCTGGCAGAATTTATATTAAAGAAACTAACACTCATTAACAATCCATCAGCCCTTTACTTTGTTTGGGAAGTTGTGTTAGAAAAGTAATTCTATAGGCAAATGACGCGTAATTGTGCAGTATTTATAACTAATTAATTTTAAAAAATGTATTCCTACTACAAACAAATATAAGCGCATGTGGGCAATGCATATGCTAATAAGTAAAGATAATTATATTAGTAATGATTAATGCAAATGCAGGCGATCGTGCAACAGAGATCTATGAAATGCCAATTACAAATAGTATTAACACATAATCGTATTGTTATGAGCAGTTTTCCTCATGTTGCAGTCGTGTTGCTTATTTTAAATTAACAATAAATGTTATTTTTTTATACTGTTATATTTAAAGGGAAGCCTCCAAATGACCTTTTTGTCAAGGTATCGTAGGTAAGCCGCAATTATATCGAAAATCAGTATTTCTGATATCTAAACAATCAACAAACAACAAAATTTTGTTTAAGGTAAGCAAATAAAATTTGTGCCGATGACAACTAAAATTTAATATATAAAATTGCGACTTACGATACTTTGGCAAAAAGATATTGATATTGCACTCATCTTATCTTTCTTCTCGTTGAACATTTTATAGCATTTCAATAAATATATGTATATATATATTGTTTTACTCTTTATTATATTTGATCCGTGACTTTTTTAGTGTTAGAAAGTTATAACTGTATACAGGGTTAGTAAAAAGTCCCGGAACGGTCGAATAACTTTATTATTTGAAAATTATGATTTCTGAAATTTTGTATGTGGGTATAGTTAATATAAATGCATTTTATGCAATACAGTTAATATTTTTTTCACTTCCGGTTTAATCGGCAATACGCCCAATTTTTTTTTTTTTAAATGGAACGCCCAGATTTTTTTAACACTTTTGAATGCAAAATAAAAAACTACGTTCAGGAAGTATTAAGATGTTTATTTTTATTCACAAGAAAACAGTTAAAAAATTAAAAAAGTGTCCTAATACAGAAAAATCAAGATACCTGTCTATTCAGGTTGCGATTACAATAATTGTTCAAAATGCTCTCCATTTACAATTTGACAAAAATGTAAACGGTCAGTAAAAATTCTTATTGAATTTTGTATTTGTTCTGGAGTGATGCGATTGGCTTCTTGAACTACTCTCTCTTCCAATTGTTCAAGATTATGGGGACGATTTTTGTACACTTGACATTTCATGTGACCCCAAAAGAAAAAATCTAATGGCGAGAGATCTGGCGAACGTGCTGGCCATTCGATTGCTCCTCTACGTCCGATCGAACGTCCCGGAAAAATTTCATTCAAATAATTGCGGACATTATGGGCAAAATGGGGGGGAGCTCCATCTTGTTGAAACCAAAAATGTGCATTAGGGTGATCACCTATGTTTGCATTTGGAAAGAGGGCCGCAAGTGCTGGAACAACCCCATTTCGCAATAAATTTAAGTGGACGTTGCCAGTTAAATTTCCTCTTATAAAAAATGGTCCTATGATGTTGTTTCCAACAAGACCAGCCCAGACATTCACCTTTTGAGGACGCTGTGTATGGACTTTTTCAATCCAATGCGGATTTTCAATTGACCAATAGCGACAATTATGTCTGTTCACAGTGCCGTTGAGACAAAACGTTGCCTCATCTGAAAAAATGATGTGATCTAAAACATTAGGCTGCTGCTTGATCAATTCCGTCATTGTTTCGCAAAATTGTAGTCTACGATCTGGATCATCTTCAGTTAACTCATGGACGGGATACATTTTATAGGCTTTCATTCTTGCTGATTTAAGAATCGTATGAGCAGATTTTTGAGAGATCTCATGAATTTGACCTAATTCTGTTGTGGACACGTGATGATTTTCTTCCACTGTAAGTAACACATTCAAACTAGTTTCTTCATCTGTTGCTGTTAATGGACGTCCCCTTCTAGGTAAATCCTTCACCTGACGAAAGACTTCAAACTTTTGAATTGTTCGGCATACCGTACTTTTACTAATGTGACAATCCGGATAAACAGTATTAAACAAAATACAAACCTCTTCAAAAGAACGTTGACGATCACCGTACCCACGCATCATTAATGTCTCAATTCGTTCTGATTCAGTAAGTTTTTCTGCCATTTTCAAATGTGTCAATGTTTAAAATAAGTAAATTTATAGCGATGCAAAAGTTAAAACGCTTTTAAAATTGTCAAATGTGACGGCAAAAAGAATGCAAACACTAAACAACAACTTTTTTCAAAGGTACCTTGGTTTCTTGTATTAGGACACCTTTTTAATTTTTTTACTGTTTTCTTGTGAATAAAAATAAACATCTTAATACTTCCTGAACGTAGTTTTTTATTTTGCATTCAAAAGTGTTAAAAAAATCTGGGCGTTCCATTTAAAAAAAAAGTTGGACGTATTGCCGATTAAACCGGAAGTGAAAAAAATATTAACTGTATTGCATAAAATGCATTTATATTAACTATACCTCCATACCAAATTTCAGAAATCATAATTTTCAAATAACAAAGTTATTCGACCGTTCCGGGACTTTTTACTAACCCTGTATATTCCGCTATGGTCTGACGCTTTTTTAACGAAGTACAGATCTAGCTAATACTTTCCTTTTAAAGCCACATATTTCTGAAACATTATTTTGAAACCTTTTCATTGGTTTACATTATATCTTTCACCCTTGCTAACCTTATGTAACACGTTTATATAATTTCAGGATTATTTCAGTAATCATTAAGCTCAGCAAAGACATTCAACATTTCAAGAATGTTATCCAACGTACATACTTACTCAAAAGAAAAACCTTGACAAATTACTATGATAACGTTAATTAAAAAAAAAGAACGTTTCGCAGATTCATATTTAAGAAACCTATCCTTCTATTTAGATGATGATATACATTTATATATTACACAATTTTAAAATATTATGCAGTGAAATCATAAATGCAATCAGGATCAGATTTAAGAAGAACATAACCTATTATCTTTATGGGAGGCTTGAATCGTCTAGTGTTGTACAACACGTAAATAATACTGGCCATAAAATTAAAATTGGGAACCTTTGAACAAATCAAAAATTTAACTTCTTCGCGGGAATTAGACGCATACGGAACTATGTATATGAAGAAAGACTATAAAAGTTTATGGAATGGAACATGTAAAAAGATTTCTTTATATTAGGCATTTAAAAGAAAGATTTCTAATGACTTATTCACAATGAATTCCTTTTCGTTTTATTCTTATATATAGTTAGTTACGTTTTCCCGACTATTTCCCCAAAGTTCACTGGTTATATCCCTATATAAAAGAGATCTAAAAGAAAACACAGCTCCACATCGTTTTTATTTACTTACGTAGCAACACAGTGCGCTGCGGTAACAATCCATCTTTCGTTCAATAAAGCTCCGCCGCACGCCAACTTCTTCGTGAGAAATCCCGTTTTTATTAAGGCTACCTGCCAAGGATGGGAGCCGAACCCGGTGGAATGGCCCCCTACGATTCTATTGCTTCTGGTGTACAGCTCGCCGCAACCTGTAAACGAAGTTCTACTTTTCATTGAAAATTATATCGACTTCACTGTGGAAAAAGCTTTTTTTATTTGAAACAAGTGTGTACTACCAAAGCCCTTGGCCACGCTAAAACCTTGAGTGAATGTAGAAGTAAGGAGAAAATATTTGGGAATGTAATTAGGATGTGTCAACGATTACATAAGGTATATAATTTTATTATGAAAGAGGAGATAAAAAATGGAAACTATTGGTGCATTTATTTGAAATATTGCCATCTTCATCAAGTAAATCAAGTAAAAGTACTTATCAACAGTGAATATTATATTTAAAGGTTAAACATACCACAAACTACGTGCGAGCTATGAACTATAAATGAATATATCGAGGCAGCATTTAAAACTGCAACCTAGGATTTTTTCATTAGATATCGCATGTGACGATTATTATGTCAGGATGTATCTCTAAGATTTTCCGATCGCATAAAGGTGCAATACAATAAATTGCTAGTGACAACGTGGTTGGAACATATTTAGTTTCAAAACAGATGGCGCTGCACTGTATTACGGACGAAATGTTCGTGATTACATAAATACAGTGTTTCCTCATCGTTGGATAAGACGAGGAGGTGGAATTGAGTGGCCTAGCAGATCACCAGCTTTGATTCCTCTTAATTTTTTGTATGTAGGGTTATGTAATGCATTGCGTGTATAAAACTAAACCTCAGAATTTAGATGAATTGCGACAAAGAATAATAATAATATTTTGATAATGTAATCATCGACTAGCTTTCTGTCAAGATCGAAACGGTGAACAGTTCGAGCATTTATTATACAATATAAATAATATGTAAAATTATTATTATTGCGTTTTAGAATTTAATCTTGGGTTTTTATTTTGATTTGAAATGTTCGTTTTGATTTTGGACTTTGTTTTAAAATTACTTAAAACACTGCGTTATCAAGTAGCCCGTTGGCACAGAATAGGTAATATACAGAAGTGTCAGTCAGACAAGGAATTCGTACCATATCTCTATGCCGTTTTAATGATATCGCAGTCAGTACAAATTTGTCGTTCGCGCAGGTAGAATTTCTTGGTGTCATTATACAGGGTGATTGATCGAGACCGTCCAGTAGAAAGATTGGCCCTTCTAGTAATCATTAATTTCTGTAAAGTTGCATAGGTACATAGTGTAATAAAATCTATGCCGTGAAAATATTTTCAAGATGGCGGCACTGCCGGAAACACCAGAAATTGACATCAACTTTCTTATTTCAAATGGAATGGTATAGTTTTCTTTGCACTTTTGAAATCTAAACGTTATTCTAGAGGAACTTTTACTAGTATTACTATTTACTTTAAATTTTAAAATAATACGAAGACATTGATAATATATGTCGACACGAATGAAGAATTTATTACATATACATGAGGTTAAGCAGTTATTTACCAACTAATTGCCTTAAAAACATGTTTTCTATTAAAAAATGATTAGAAAAAGTATTTTGCAAATGTATTTTTGAAAATTTTGCTTTGCATACTCATTATTTATCTAGTTAATCCGGCTCTGCTGACAAAATGGGCCAATGGGGTCCTGCATCAAACCTGTGCGCAGAATCGTGTAGTCGTAGATAATTACCACAAAAAATAAAATCGCGACCATAGGGAAATGCATCGAGTGAAACTTCTGTATATTACCTATTCTGTGCCGTTGGTGAGAGGCAAGGGTACTCGCTACAAGCACCTCTGAAGCAACAGGAAACTACTATGTCCAGGTCGTTGTTCTTGGGTTACGCTAAATGTATATACGTCAAAAAATTATCATCGAATTCTTGAAAAATCATGTTTGGTATTATGGGCTACATCACTTGAAGACTCTTTAAATTATTTGTTAAAAATTATAAGAAATTCATTAATGGAGTATACGCAGATAACAATAATGAAAACAATAGTAGTAGTAAAAATGACAATATTTAACAAATCGATTAGTGACCGATGATCCAAATGACAAAATACATTCTGTATTGGTGAACGCTACGTCTAGATTATTTGTGAAAGATTACAAGAAATTCATCAATGGAGTACACGCAGTGATCCAGAAGAAGCCCACGCACTCTTTTTTTTTAAGTTTAGGGTTTTGAATAGCCTTTCAAATCGCTCGTTGAACAGCCGGGTACCCATTGCCAGATTCCCACGCTGAGTCAAAGACAGTTGATTGCAAGAAGTCCTATACCTACTATTGTATGTATGCTAGCCTGAATTTTTTGGGATCTTATACTGGATTCAGTGAATGTACGAGAGAAGCTCCAAAATGTAGATACTTGGTAAAGGTAAAATTTAAAATTTGGCAAAGAACAGCCGACAAGACTCGGTAGAATTTAAATTAGCAATACAGCGAATTTTTGGCTGATAAACACTCTGGAAGAGAAACTTGAGGAGCCCCAGAATATGATACCATAAGAAAGTCTGGAATGAGCTTCGGCGTAATAGAAAGACAAGATATGTTTGATACGCAGAATGTATTTCAAATTTCTAATTTGAAAGCATATTTGATTGAGCCTAGATACAAGGTGATTACAATGTTCTACCCACGTTAACTTTTCGTCGACATGCACGCCCAGAAAGCACACAGACGACCTCTGAGCGACCTGTACGCCCTTAATATCCGCATCAAAAGCCTCCATCCTCGGTCGAGCAGCACGAAATACCATAAACCCCGTCTTGGCAATATTCATATGAAGCCCATTGCACCCGAACCACTGGTCTAACAGGCCCAACAGGTTGTCGACTCTTGCCCGCAACGTCTCAATACGACAATCAGAAATCACGGCCGAAGTATCATCCGCGTAAATGATTAGTGAGTCAATAAAATTAATTATATCCTTTATGAATAATAAGGAAAGGACAGGACCAAGGATTGATCTCTGCGGAACCCCCATCTTGGCAGGCAAATAGGTTGAATGAAATGGTAGGTATCTTCGGAATCACTGTGGATACGATCGGGACCTGGGACGGAAATCAGTTAGGGTATCATTGAGAACCTGAACACATGGGTTAGTTAGGTTTTCTAATGGATATTTTGACAGTTTCCAGACTTCTCCTCAGAACTTCACAAACATTACCTCTTGCGAATTTCAGCGTCATCTCTCAAAAATCGAAAAATATGTTTCAGGAAAAGCTTTCGTATTTTCATACGTAAAGTTCAAATCTGAAATAAAAAATAGGGGTTTCCATTTACGATTTCAAAGTTTCCCACCCTCTGGGAGTATGGGTGGAGTTTCATGTTTGGTGCCCTTGTATAGATTTTTGAAAATGATTAAAAGCGTGTGTTTTATTGTTCGATTCGATGTGTATTTCTCTAGACATTTGACCGCCCCGGATCTTTAGGGACAGCTGGTATATTCATCCAATAAAGTGATGTAATTAATAAGTACTTATTGTTAGTACATATCCAACTTCCACAGCGCACACTTTATAATATTGTAAAATAATGAGATGCTTCCAATCTCTCAAAGTGCATCTTTACGTAAATACATAAACACAATTTACAAAAAACATACACCCTATTATATCAGACAACTGGAAATTGATGCCATATTTCTCTCCAGAGGAAAATGCATAAAATAAAATTTCTTGCAAACTAACTCCTAACGCCAGCGCACGTACTTACAAAGCTTTCTCGCAAATGCATTTACCTTTTTACTTTATGTATGTTTGAAACGCAGAGCTCACGTTCGAGATGTTAAAGCTTAAATTGCTGTAGGTTAGAATGTGTGCGAATAAGAGATTTTTGAATAATTTAACAGCTAAACAAGTAAGGGGTTTAGATATGCCTTTTCTACCTCTGGTTTCAACGGAAGGTATGAAATGAAACCGTATGAAATAAAACACAAGAGTATGTATTTTGTTTATGAAGTAGAAGTTCAGAAGGTATGAAAATTTCGGAAAAATTAGTTCGGTTAAATATTATGTTTAAGTAAACAAAATGCTATGCGCGTTTATTTATTTTATCTCAATAAAACATATGGCTGTGGACTTCTTGACGTTACAACTTCCATAAGTATGCCTTATCTGGGGTAACAAATGTAGTAACTTCAGTTGACATTTAAATTCTAGTTCAAAATAAGATTCCTCTGAGTATAGTTACTTAATCATCTACTGAATATAAATACAGGATATAAGTACTACAGTTACGGGAATTATGAATTGTTTATAAAGATATAACTTAAATGTAATTCAGGACCGTACTGTGCATACCTATCCCACACTACATCTTTCCAAGCGTCAGACATTTTGTCATTTCTTTTTGTTTATTTTCACCAATTTCCTCTACCACGCTACTATAACTTATTCAAGCTATTTATTGCAAGCTATCGATTTGAAAAAGCAGCAAAGTAACTCGAGATTAGCGCTAAGAGCTTTTATGGTACAGCTATATCGCTTTTATTATATTATCGATTCCTTGCATAGAATAGAAGAAATTTCACTTTTCGGGGAGCTTCTGAATAATTTTATCGCAAAATAAGTATAATCTTATGCCTGTCTGAAAATTGAATAATTTCATAATAAAGAAAGTTGTTTGGTGAATAAGAAAAGTATTAAAGAGCAAAGATTTTAATTATCACATACTGTCAAAGAAATGGCTTACACACATTTCAATTTGGCTTACATTGAGGTGCTCATCACCAACTGGATTTAATTTTGGCATATTTGTAAAATCTATGGAGTATTAGAAATCATATATCCCACAAATCACAAATAATCTTAAGATTGCGAATGTATAATATTCTGAAAGGGGTTGGAGTTAACATAAATGCCTCCGTTGGAACTCTACCCAATTGTGAACGATATCAGCTGACCGGAAAACCGACTCCTCAAGTCTGCATTTCAATATCTAGACCTGTAAAAATGACCACTACTAGTGACAACATACGTATTTACATCGTATGCCTTTGTTGTATCTATGTTATACGAAGGTTATAACTGATGAACTAAGTAGTACGCATTAGATCGGTATCAATCAGTATAGTAGCTACCGATGTTCAGTGAATAATAACACTGAAGAGTATCAAAATTAATGACCCATTATTTTACGGAGTTTAGTTGTTCATCATGTTATTTGTTATTTATATCCCAAATTGCTGCATTAACACGCTCTGCCAGTGCTACGGGCTGGGGAAACATTCACTTCACCTGAGCAAATAGCCAACGGGCTAAGGCACTGTGGTGCGTATCCGGAAGAATTACTCCTGTAAATTAGTTCAACTTGATGCAAAAAAAAAAAAATATCCAGAACCTATATTAACAATGTCCACCATTAACTGCATCGCACTTATAACACTGCAGGTACTTAACACGACTGACTGTTCCATCTTCACATACAATGCCTTCGGTAGTTTTAGTTCTTGAAGTGCCTTGTAAGGTGTTGGGCAGTTTTCCGATGGCCTACTGACGTATTATCACTGTTTGTTTTGTCATGTTGGCAGCATTCGGATAGTCCAATACAGTTTAAACTCTGCATTATTTTTTTGGGGTGTATACTGTATATAATACGGCTTGTGTTTTACATCTGGAATGTGCCGCGTCAGGATTTCCTGGTAAATCATCCTGGTCACCATATCATGTCTGTCGGTGTATTCGCCCGGAGCCAGTACCCGATAAGCACTCGTAAGGTGTTCGATAGTTTCATTTTTCTTGTTGCAGGGTCTGCACTTCTCTTTAATATTCTAGCGCATCACTCTCTTACGATAGTATCTGGTTCGTATTACTTGGTCCTGGATCGCGAAGATTATTCTTTCCGTCTCACCGTATATGTGCCCTCTTCTTTTCGTTCTATGGATGCTTGTTTGTCTACTCCATCCGCTGCCAACTGCGGCTTTCCATTCCATCGGTTTGCTACTTGCTGCTCTGATATTATTTGCTCTTGAACATTCTTTGCGTGAAGCACTGTCCTTCTAAATTTACTTTTGCTATTTATTAACAATAATATAAATTCCTGGACATAGTATTTAGCCTCAACAGTGACTTAAATGACACTATATTGAATTATTATACATACATAACATACAAAATATCTTTTCCACAGTCTAAAATCGCACGAAAAACACACTATCCCATATTCATCAAAATAAAATATGGTTTGTTCCTTTGAATTGTACGCACTATTTACATTACTAAAACAAAAACAAGTTTTAGCTCAATGAACGATTCTAGAGTTTACAATTTGTGCTCATCACATTTTGTTGTCGCTACACACATGAAAAACAACTGATCATAGTTGCATGATCTTACACTTTCTTCAGACCAAATGCAATTTGTTACGTTTGCATCTTGCTAAGTTCATGTATACACCACAATTTTTTTAACAACAAATACACCTAATGATTGAAGTATCCAATAAGGGATTATGTTGGAGGTCCATCGACATGGATGGGTGATGATGAATCACTTTTGTTGGTTTCTGGCATCAACCATTCCAGTCAGTCACTAGCCTACCACCAAAACACCATAGGCACACGATAGGGTAAGGTGAGGGAAATGGGCGTATGGGGTATTTGGGCGGTCAACTTAAAAAAAAAAAATGTTTGTGAAAATATGTCTTATTTTGGAACTGTTTTCTGTAAATTTTATTGGTTTTGTATTTACTTTCGGTAATAGATGTCGCCACGTTTTTAATTTTGACATTTAAATTTACGGCAATTCTTAAGTGTCATATTGGGTTTATAACCTCCAATAAAGTGTGTTATTAGGTTTAAAGGGCGGCAGTTTTTTTTGTGAAAACGGTAAGTATATAAGGAAGTTAATTATTTTAAAACGCTCTAGTGATACATAAACCCTATATAAAGGGTCTGTCTATAAAGTTTTGTTGAATTTTTATTGTTTTAAGAAATAATACAGAGATAAAAAAGTACCTCCCAATTCCCCCGTCCGGGAAATTGGAAGGTACCGAATCGGGGAAATGGGCGGAATTTAACTTATGCTTTATATTTTATTTCAGATCGATATGCCACGAAAATATGTTAAGAAAACCAATCCGAAATATGCTAGAGACGTTTTAATTGCTGCTATGGAAGCAGTAAGCACCGGAACAAGTATTTATGCTGCTTCAAGACAATTTGGTGTACCAGAGTCCACTATTCGAAACAGAATAAAACGAAAGACTCCTGTAACTCGTGTTGGAGCTGGTAGAAGTAGTTTTCTTCCCAGTGATATAGAAAAAGATTTGGCAGATAACGTAATATTGCTGTCTTCCGTTCATAATCCACTTACACGTGGAGAAATTTTAAATACTGTCCATGAGTACTGCAAGCTAAAGAAAATCACAAATCCATTTTCAAAAAAGGCTGACGCCTTACCCGGTGAAGAATTCCTAAGAGGATTTTTTAAGAGACATCCCAATCTTGTCAGTCGAAAAGCAGAAGCGTTACAAGCAGCTCGAGTCAATTGCTCTACGAAAGAGAACTATTCCATATTCTTTGGACTACTAGAAAGAAAGATTAAAGAGCTTAACATTAGTTCTCCAGAACAAATAATTAACTTAGATGAAACTGGCTATGATACATCACTTGCTACAACAGTAATAGCCAGAAAGGGAACGAAATGTGTATCTCAAAAGCAGCCAGGCAGTGGAAAAGACACATTTACAGTTGTCGAAACAGTAACAGCAAATGGTCTCATTTTTCCACCAGTAATAATTTACAACAAGAAAAATTTGTACAATTCGTGGTGCCTGGGAGGCCCTGAAGGCACTGGGTATTTGGTGTCCAAAAATGGATGGCAAGATAAATCAACGTTTTTAAAATATTTTGAAGAATTTATTAAATGGACAACCGATTGGAAGAAACCTATTTTGCTTTTGTTTGATGGTCATGGAAGCCATATACAATATGCTGTAAGCAGTTTGGCTTTGCAGAACGACATTCATATATTAACTTTACCAGCGCATTCATCCCAAACCCTTCAACCTCTTGATGTTGCCGTTTTTGGACCAGCAAAAAAAGTGTGGATGAAGATCAAAAGGAATTATTTTAAGAAATCTAACACTAATATCACAAAGGAGGTATTTCCATCCTTAATGAAAGAATTAAGAGATGAAGGTGGCTTTCCTAAGGAAAATATCATTGCTGGTTTCAGGGCCGCTGGGATATGGCCACTAAATCCAAGAAAAGTTTTAGACTCTATGCAAGAGCAAGATGTACTAATAGATTTACACGTAACAGCAGACGAGCCCAGTAATCAACCAATTAATAACAATATGATAGACAATGAGCCCCGAAATAAGCCGACTACTGATCAAACAGACAACGAACTCCAAAATAAGCCAACTACTTCTCGAATAGACACTGAACTCCAAATTAGGCCGACTAGCTCTACAACATTAAACGTAGAACATAACGAAAATAGCTCTTTAGACACATCAACGCTAACGACTGCAACAACACAAGGTAAGCTCGGTGAACACTGCATTTCGACATTTAGAGATGTTCTATTAAAAACTGTTACGCCAAAATCTCGTTCTATGAATAATAAAAAAGTTAGAATGACTTTTAATAATAAAGTTTTAACAGAAGCTGATGTGTTAGATCAGATGAAAGAAAAAGAAAATGAAATTTTGGCAAAAAAAAATAAAAGAATAAAGAAACCTCAGAATAGTACTAATGATTTAAGTGTAACCAATAAACGAGCCAAAAAAACAATGAAAAAGGTTGAATCCTCAAGTGAAAGTGAAGAAATTTCGTTACACGATTCCTCTGATGACATAAGTCTCTTCTCTGACGAAGATCAAGAAGAAACTCGAGAAGAAAATACAAACTTGGGTGATTTGGAGCTGGGAGGGTATGTTGTGGCAGAGTATGAAAATCGGTGGTACGTTGCAAATATTTTGGATATTAAAAATAAGAACAAGATTTTAAAATTAAAATACATGGAGCCCAAGGGTCCCAATAATTTTGTGTGGCCCAGTAAAAATGACATATTTGACACCCCAATATCAGATATTTTAACGACGGTCAGAACCCCTGTCTCTGTTAGTAAAAGGTTCCTGGGTTTAACCACTGAGGACTACCAGAAAGTGCAAAAACTATGGGCTTTACGGCGTAAATAGTGTTAATAACATGAAAGTTTTAAAAAACTGAAAAAAAGGTTTAGGTTGGTCCAAATAGCTTTTTATTTTATTCTTACGTTCCCCGTTGTGTAACGAATAAGACTGATTAGTCAGGGTTATTTTATTTTGTAAAGAGAATTTTAAACTTCTACATTTTCAAAATGGCGAAAGTTACCTATTTTTAAGAATAAATATTTATTTTCGGCTGTTTTTTAATACCTACCAAATAAAATTTCGTTTACGTGAAACTTTATTTTTGGTTTTATTCTATACCTGCCAATTGTCCTCATAAAAATAAATTGCCTGAACAGTGGTTTACAACGATACCTCTAAATTACCCCATGTGGGGGAATTGGGTGTTAAATATTATTTTTTTTTTAAATGTGTTCCAAGCAACTATTTTACGCTTAAACTTTGTATTAACTTTGAAAGTTATGTTACCTACCAACACCCTAGGCTAATTTTTATATTTACAAAAATTTGTAAAAAATATAACAAAATTTTAATTTTACCCTTCCAATTACCCCATCTTACCCTATCTTTATTAAAGCTTACAATTAATGCCATTAAGAAAATTTACCATAAACTGAACTATATTCATATTATCTAGATTTGCAAGGATCGTAGACATACATAATGAAGGAAAATTCTATTTTCGTCAATACCAAAAATAAAAGAGGGACTCCACCCAATAATTCAAGCACTCGAGTTCACGATATAATTCACATATCGCCCTTAATTACATTTTTACAAGATCGCTGAAAACCTCTATAAAACCAACTCGATTCGTTTTACTAATTGTAAGAATAAGTAAAACCACTCAAGGTTATGTGTTCTGTTTGTGTTTAGCACCTATTAGGAAACAAATAGCACCGTGTAATTGTTTTTACAACATTGCCAATTGAGTAGCTTGTCGGAATTTCTTGATAAAATGCTCACTTCTACCACTAGACATATCACGAGATTATTTCGTGTCGTACTTTAATTTTTTTTTTATAAATATTTAATTGTTTGCCCCCAAACTATAATTTATTTGAAAGCACTCATTACAAAAAAAAGTTTCTTTATCAATTGTTTGCTTAATTTTATAAATTAAAACAGGAAAAGCCATGGCACCAGTCATATACCATCGGTTAGATTAGATTAGATTAGGATTGGGGTGGTCTATCGACCTATTTCACCGCGACCTTTTCAGATCTATTGTGATCCCCTTTTACCTAGAGGACGCTCTCTAATTTTGCCCTTTTAATTAGGCCTATCATCTTTGAGAGCGGCTTCTTTATGTAGCTACTAGCTGTGGGGTTCTGCTCCCCCATTACTAGAAACCTCGCCAGGCCTTCACATTGGCACAGCACATGAACTGGTGTTTCTTCCTCCTCTTGGCAGTATCTGCAGGTTGCATCATCTGCCAAGCCTATGTTGTACATATGCGTACATTCAGTCTACAGTGACCAGTGAGCAGACCTACAATCATTTTGACAGTCTTCCTGTCTTTATTCAGTAGATCTCTCGTGAGTTCAGGCCTCTGCTCCTTTAGGAACTCTTTTGCCTGCCATTGTCCCGGTGATTTTTGCCACCACTCTCTGGACTGATTGTATATCCATTCATTGATGGATTTTTTAAATTGCGATTTGGTAGTGCCGAAAGAGGGGTCGGCTCCAACGAATGGCCTTGACGAACCTCGCCTGGCCAGCTCGTCCGCCGCCTCATTTCCTCTAACGCCCGAGTAGCTAGGGACCCAGGCTAGGGTTACTTTCCTTTGGGTGCCCACCTCATTTAGGGCGCTTACACAGTCCCAAATCAGCTTAGAGTCCACGCTTGAGGAGCTAATCGCTTTAAGTGTGGACTGACTGTCAGAGAAGATAGCGACGCTTTTACCCGGTTCGGTTCATCTTTCTATCTCTCGGACACAGTGATGAATTGCAGCAACCTCAGCTTGGAACACAGTCGTGTCTTTGCTGAAGCTTACCGAAAGAGCCTTTTTAGGCTTCTTAGAGTATATTTCCGCTCCAACGCAGTAGTCCGTTTTAGAGCCGTCAGTAAACCAGTTTGAGTCCGCTCTTACCGGGGCACTTGCCTCCATACCATCGGTTACTCTTAACCATTTGAACAAAATGTAGTGAGAAATTAGTAATGATTATATCGATAGCCTTTGTCTACAAAATATTACGAATTCAAAAAAAAAGGCTAAGGTATAGGAATCACAAAAGAACATTTTGTTTTTATAAATATATCACAATCTTTTTTTTAAATTTAATTTTTTAATTAAAATCCCATTATTCGTCGGCTTTAATCTTATTACTCACTATCATCTTCGTTATTTTAGGACCCTTGTAATTTTTAAAACAATAAGTTACGGACTATTTGTCTTTCCAAGCTTTGTGCCTCTCCAGCTCTCTACACACACATTTTAATGAAAACCATGATTACACTGAATCACATGTGCAATGTGTGCAGCCAATTCTCAGACTACAAAGTTACTGTGACATCTTGCACCAGGCTTATCACAGAAAATGTAGGGTAATTTAAAACCGTTTCCAAAAAAGTCGATTTTACAAGAAGCATTAGAAGGAAATTTTTGTGATTGTTTTATATTTCCTGTTATGATATATCACGCACGTGAAACAGACTTTACATCTATGTACTTATTCCAGAAGTAATTTTTTAGTAAAATAAATTGGAAACAAAATATATAAACAAACTGTAACACAAACGACTGCGTTGCTTATTCCTTCTAGGTTAATACTTATACATCATTGTAACGGTGCTCTAATAAGTTCAGTTTAATATGTAATTTTCTTAAATTATATATACTAGATAGTAGCAGAAGTAATTTAATTTCTGAAGAAACGTCAGGAAATAGTTTGAACGTACTACATTTGTTGTAGAAAAATGACAAACGAAATTGCTTTTTCGCTTTGGTTGAGAGATCAACATTGAAAAGTAATTATGCTTCAAGGTATTTGAAATTCATTAATAGAATATTACTTGCTGTTTTTCCTTCTTTATTTTTATAACATGTGTAATACATTTATACAAAAAGAAGATATAGTACGTAATTATGTTAAATCTGTCACAAGATTAAGGTAGGTAAATAAAAGGACGATAGATACTTTAGTGGTATTAAATAGTTTTAATTTTTTATTTGTTTTTATGTTATTGCTTTAACCAGAATATCAACTAGCAATTTAACGAATGAGAGTTAAATACATCTTGGAAGCATAAATAAGCAAAGGAGATTAAAAAGTTATTTGAACAAATAAACACAAAAGGCTTAACAGTATATTATTCCAGATTTAAAGATAGTAAGGTAAGACGTGAGCAGGAAAGCAGTAGTGAGTAAGAGGATAGCTGCGAAAGAAAGTAGATAGCAAACAAGAAATAAACGGGACATATAACGAAAAATAAAATAGAGTACGTAAACAGTGAAATTATTGTTTACAGAAATTAGATTAATTATAATATAATAGATTAATTTCTTAATGTCCGATAAGTACACTGATAGAATGATTTCTAAATCAAAGAATAAACAATTTTGCGGTCGACCCATACACTAATTGTAGGTAAATATGAGTTATGAAAGGGCCAAGGATTTAAATTTTAAAAAAACAAACTGTATACTTATTTTATTTCAACTAAAACCTATTATTCGTATGGCATATTACTGTTCGACAATTAGAAGTGGTTATTGCGTAACTTTGAGTAGCAAACGAGAACAATCAAATGTAAACTTTTGGGTGACATTTGGTTATCTTGTGCAAACACTCTACAAAAATCTACGGGCAAAACTATCTCAGATAAAGAAAACTCTCTGTGCACGGGAGACTTTAAAATCTAAAGAAACTACCAGCTCTATAAGGTCGTGAATTCCAACTTTTAAGTGAGAACTACTGAACCGGCTAATCGAGTTCATAATCGTTACCCGTATGGCTGAGATTGTCTATCGATGGCGGTAGTTCGGGCCTCTGATGATGTTGATGGTAATTATAGGTATGATCGTCTTCGTAGAAGTGTGGATGGAATGATGCGGGTCTCTCAACGCTGTTGGTTTCCGGATAATCTGGATCCGGTGGACGATGTTCCACCGAGTCATAAGAATCTTTTCAATGTTGGCGTTTAGTATACGAAAGTATCAATAGCTGGTAGTGAGGGATTCAGCTCGATTTTGTGTGGATGGAGGGAGATTTGTTATTTAATCTACATTATCTATCTTGTAGTATTTAGTAACTAAATTACTTTTTGATTTTGGTGAAGATTTGGGAATCAATAGAGTTTTTATGCATTTAATTTTATTATTCCTTCTTGGATTTTGGGTCATGAAAAAGCTAATTGAATTGATAACTGAATTAATTGAAAAAATAAAATTTATAATTAAATAATTCAATGCATTTTTCTTTTCTAATACAGATGCTGTAGATGGATAAGCTTATAAAATCGACCTTCGCATAAATTTTACATTTCCATCATGATTTTCATCAAATATACTCAAAAAGGAAGCTCACGAATTGTAAAACGCATATTTAAATTTCGTTAATCCAAAATCACTTTTAAACGATGGAAGAAAAAGGGGTTTACTGGAGGATTTACACCGTTTATGTAACCTTGTTTACTTGTATAGTAATTTATTTTAGAGAGTTACTACTTGGAATATACAGCTTCAGAAAATTAAAACCAGGGTGGAGACAACACTTATGTTGGCTAGAAGAGCCCATGGTAAACATAGGGTCAAAACCAAATATGATGTGCAGGACATACATCACGGTTGTCAGGCCCTTATGCATCTCTGGTACAGTGGACAAAGATGTAGCAGCAGCAAGCTGCTATAACTGAACTCAGCAGGATAGAGAGACTTGCGTGTTTAGAAATCACTGGAACAATGAGAAGTACTGCTACAGCGGCAATGAAATGCCACCTAGACCTTCCTCCTCTCTATTTGATGCTGATGCTCCATCTCAGATTGCAAAAAATACCAAGTGGTGGATATGCAGAATTGGAACATAACAATATTATCCATCATGTGGAACGAGATCAGACGGAGTGAGATCAAACCGAATGATTTCGTCATATCTATTTAACAGAAATTCTGAGGTGTAAATCGCAGATCGAATGAGCTGGAATCCATCCAACTATACAGACAGCCCCGGTAAACTTATCTGTTTTGCAGACCCATCAAAGGCCAAGAATGATTTACAGTGACATAGGAAATACAATGGATATATTCACTAGGAAGATATGCCAGTGTCTTTCAAGCAGAGGCATGCGCAATATTGCATTGTGCAATAGGAATCAATCAGAGGAATTATGAAAATAGACGGATCTGTATTACAACAGACAGACAGGCGATACTGGGGCATTCGTGAACCCCAGGATACAATCAAGACTAGTTGTGGAAGGCATTCGGGAACTGAACAGTCTGACAGATCGTAAAAAGGTTACTTTACTGCGGGTGTCCGAATATACGAGAATTAAAGGAAACGAAAAAGCCGACCAGTTGGAAGATAGGGATTATTGGCGTCATTTATAGGCCCAAAACTTATTCTAGAAGTGTAAAAAAGTACAGTACGGAAACAGGTGTGAAGTTAAGTCGAAGAAAAACACAAACAACACTGGAACAACACAACCAGATACATTCATAGAACGACCTTTATCAAGGCACCTTCATAGAAGAAGAGTGAAGAACTACTAAAGTTTAGTAGGAATCATTTTCGCATAGTAGCAAGTCTCCCAACAAGATGTTGTGCACTCAAAGGAAAATGGAGATCAGCACCACAGATACCCAATACAGACTGTGTAATAGAATGACAGAGGCCAGGTACCACATCATGTATGAATGCGAGGCCCTGAACGTAAAACACGGGCAATTTTTGGCAAGCCAAACATGCACCCACATGATTATTTCGACCAGCCAGGGACTTGTGTAGGTTAGCACAGGGCAGCAGGGTATTGGACTGGCTTGCATAGTTTAATGGGTAAACAGAATGGGAGATATAATACAAATAGTCAAGAGGCTACAGCGTTTCCGGAGACTTTCTTAATGCCAGACGGCTTCGACCAAAAAAGCACTTCATGGAGCCTAAAAACTGACAAAGTTTTATCACAATCCGCGATTTACAATTCGTGAGCTTCCCTCGTTAGTATAAAAATTACTACTTAATACAGAGAAAATAAAAAATAGTGACTGTAGTAGCTCAAATAAACTAACATTATTATTTTAAGTGTCAAAACAAGATATTTTAGTCATTATATGGATTGATTGTACCCTAAGTAAGATAAAATGTTAGTATAATATTATTATGTTTTAATATATTATTCCATCTTGCATTCGAAGAGACAGCACGGCTCTTGCATTATATATCCGTTCGTATTCCAAGAAACGATGTAAAAAAGCTACTTTTGAGGAAATACATTACAGAACAAAAACGCGTGAAGAATACTACCAGCTTATTGGGGCACAAACATATAATACGGCCACCTATACCGTGCTGGCAAATTTTTTGTATGGTTCGTGAGAAACCTGACGCATATCATGAAGCGTCGTTGCCATGTCAATCGATCAAGCTAATAAATACCTACGCGCACTCACATATTACATGGCAACTCCCCTTGTATACATGTAAAAGTCGACTTAAATCGTAAGTTTACCAGCACGGTATGATGCAAAAGTCATATTGGCTCTTCGAATGTAACATTTGAAAAAAAAAGTAGTTACTAATATTGCACCTTACTCGTAGGGCATTCATAATACATGATAAAAGCAAACGTAATTACCACAAACAAACAAAACATTTTTTACGGTGTATAAAGTATAAAATTGGTAAAATTTAATGGTATGCATAAATCTACCTTTGGAGGAAAGTTGGTCAACTTTGGCAATCGCCGATTGTGCTAGCTTATCTGCTTATAGCCTTTACCCTAAATTCTTAAGCATAAATCATATGTAGAAATAATATATTTTGATGGATTTAGGTTCTTCAGAATGCATAAATGATAATTGTAGATAATGTAGATTACATGCAAATCTTCCGAAAAATTAATAAAATACACATATAAATCAATTCTAATTAGCCCAATACCATTGACAAAGCTCTAATTGAACCTAAGCAATAAATATATGACAAGGCAATTCATTCCATACAATTATCCGTATTCTTAAATCTATTATATTGAATATACTTACTAGCATTGTTGAGAACCGGAGAAGGCGGTCGCGTCGGTGTGTGTGGATCCCTGTCAACGCAACAGGACCATATCATCCCTCCAGAGCACAAGTCGAGGGGACGACCTCCATTTATAACACAGCTAATACTCAAGCCGCATTCGTATTTCACACCCTTGTACCTACAGGATTGGGGTATCACTGGAACAAACGGAAACAAAGTTGATGAACCGAAACTCTGTAATTGCCTCGTTAAAGCTGTAATCAACTTAATTCCCAATTAATTTATGTCTCGAAAAGAATTAACCTTTCCAAATGGATCTTACGAATTTACGCAGTCACAGTGAAAGAAGCTTTGTGTTTTCACTAACTGTAAACAATTTTATTACACTTGAAATGAAAGCGATATTCCACGTATGTTGCGTTTGTTTCGTCCCATGATCTACTTTCCGGAGGAAATTTACCAGGATACTGTAAAAATGTGAAAGTCAAACGTAATAAAATATCCACCTTTTCAGTACGCAAAAGTTATGACACTTAAACAATCATTCAGGATAAATTAATAAAATGGAGATATTTCCTTGACTTGCTGTACAAAAGAGTTTCTTGAACTTCTTGAACAAAGTGAGATATATAATCAATTCCAAATTTATGAATGTTAAGAATGTAAACTTAATTTGCATATAAAATATAACTATTTAACTATTAACTCCTTAAAATAATAAAAAAATTAAATAACTATAAAAAAGGGAAATATAAATAGCTTATCTATTCTTATTTCCAAGTCATTTCCATTTGAAACTAATATCGTTAGAATATTTTTATTCGTCACACATATCAATGAATTTTCGACAAATGGTTGGCTTTAATTTTTTGTTTTCTGACTCTTCAATAATATTCCATAGATCACTTTACTTAAATCGAATTTGTTTTCTGATAATATATGCAGTATCGACATCTTTCATTCGATTTTCATTATCATTACTTTGTAATCTTTGCAACATGTTTAAAACGGTTATCAAATACCAAGATCCAAATCATCGGAAGTGAGTAACCTATAGGAAGTATGTTTTAAGAAGATATGTCGGTAAATAAATTAATTGATATGAATTTGAAATATAGGCTCTACTCTATGGCACGAAAGAATCTTCAAAAAGTCACCAAAAGTGATTGCACTGAGTAAATAATTGCACAAGAACAAACCACCTTTTTCCGATGGAAACAAAATATGTTTGATAACCGGCCAATGAAAGATTCAACTTTATGTACACTCAAAAAATCATGAACCGCGGTCTGGAAAATTTAGGTTATGGAGTTCATTTAAAACTGTTTGTCGAAACATTTCAGAAAATATGATGAAACTCTCTACGAACAATTTACTTAAAATTGGCGTGGTCATGTAGGCTTTTTTTTATCGTAACCTTTTCAGGTGTACTCTGATTGATGTCCTTTGTCTTAAAGGACGTTCCTTGATTCCGTTTCCTTAATTACATATTTCGGAGAGACTTCTTCACTTTGATATCTAGTATTCAATTAACCAAACCCAATAATAATAACTTCGTTCTCATTAATTCAACGATAGTGGCCGGAGGTCTCTTCTTCACTTTGCTAGAATTTGCGGTTGGCTTCCTCCAAACAGACCTTCTATACCTTGGCCTTTTAGTGCTTGATAACGATCCCAAACAGATTGTAAGGATCGTAAAACAAGAATTCGAAAAGGAACTTATTCGAATATTAGGTTGATCTGCCAAAATTCTCAATGATAAATTCCATTGAAAATGTATAAGGAGATTTTCTGACTGTTACATCAACTGAAGAAACAATACTATACAGAAGAAGATAATTAAAAAGAAATATTAGAGAATGATAGATATTAATAATCGAAATCAATAGAGCAATAATGAATAAATAATGATGTCGTTTTAAACAATTATTATTTCTGAAGATAAATATCATTAATGAGAGCAAATGTTCTGGAATAGCACAGCACCAGCTAATTTGCGCAAGTGATGCTCTATCAGAGGGGACTCTCGGCTTCCCGCCGATTACTATTTATGCGCCATGTGGCAGCTAAATTCACAACTAAGGAGGTTTGCATACGTCTTGCATCCGTATACGCTTGTATATTATGACGCGTGCATAACATATGACGTACACTCCACCATTTTCGTTTTGTCGTTGGCCGTTTGTTATTGTGAGACTCGTGAGTTGTTGTTTTGCTATTGATCTTTATTTCAAATCATCAACGTTTATTATAAAATCCATTTTATGCTATAATACTGTCATAATTAAGTAAGTTTACTTGTGGGATTTTAGAAAGAAAATCTAAGGATTTTTTTAATTTGTTAAACTGGTAATCTCCACATCACGTTATAGTTGTAAATTTCCTTCAAAATCGGAGATGTTTTCCTCGTATCGCATGAAAAAGTGTTGCGTTGAAGGATGTAATGATACTCGTTCGACTAGGTATTTATATGTATTTATTAATTATCTTTTGCAATGATCAAATATATAAAATTGTTTTTTGTTAAAAATATTTAAATGCATTACTAAGTAAAAACTATTGTAATTCTACGAAGGATAATAAATTCCTGTGCATTGTAATAGTTCAATTTACTTATAGCTTATGTTAAAATTCGATATTATATATTTAGATTTGCTTTTTGTGGACAGTGTTTATTTCCATTATTAGATGCGGTGATTATTGTAATTTTATAAGGGATAATTTTGCTTAAAATGTATGTAATTTATCATGATGTTTCGAATAATGTTAATAAAAATAAACAAAGAAATTGCATATTACTGTAGAAACCAATCTTTCTCTTTTAAATCGTTGGTATACAGGAGATTGTCTAAATCCAAAATTTAAAGATTTTGATTTCCTTCTCTTTATATAAATGTATTTTAATTTGTTTTCCTTAAAAATCGATATCTTTAAATTTTGCAGTTTGACAATCTCCTGTATATCATAAAAATAAAATTCAAATAAATTTTAAATAGGACGAAACCCGCTGTGCTAGCCTACTAGTTGCGAGTTTAGCTGCTGGAAGCGCCGAAATACAAGTTTACCCCCACCACGAGAGCTACCATCCTATTTTCTTTTTCTACTTTCTGCTCTACTCTTGCTTACTTCACTATAAGGCAAGAGGTATTGCCCTCACCCCATCTGGCATATGCGTATACGTTGCACCATTTCCACCATTAGGCTGACCCTCCAGCACTTTAGCGATGAGGATATGCTCTTGTTACTTTTACTTAAATTTGTGTGAGTTTATGTGATCATATCGTCATTATCATTAAACACAACTTAAAGTGATCATCGATGTTTTCAGTATTTTCTGCATGGTGCGTGAACGGACGGAAAGTGAGAATTTTATTTAAATAGATTTGATTTATTTATTTTGTTTGAAAGCTAGTGATTTATTGTTAATACTCCGCGTAATATAAGTTATGCAGACACTTATTATCTTATTATATCACTAAATCGATGGCTAAAACATATCTAGAGATATATTTTACAATTTTTATTCTAAAAATCGTCATAATATTTACCAAACTTTTGAAATAACCATAATTTCTATTACATTTATTACATTTATTTCAAATTCTCAGTCCATGTCTATATTCATAGTTACGGTAAGCATTCTGAATGGTTTTACCGTATTTATTTCATACAATTACAAGTTTTTCTAAGTGATACTTTAATAGGTATTATACTTAAGTAATACTGGAATTGTTTATATTTCAAATATACATATGTATAGATATGATATTAAAAAATAAAAAGAAATAAAAATTGCATTGTTTCTGGATTAGAGCACCATCAAACTAATTAATTTACAGTGTGGTAACCATCTATGGAATAAAACTATTTTTCATGTTATCGTAAAGCTTTATGAAAAATGCTCGAACAAGTAAATTTTTCTTCTGAATGAAATTTGAAATATACAACGTGATTCGTGTAAGAGTAGCACAAAGTAGATGATCTTATTTATTAAATTGAACACCTTTATATATATTTATTTTTTTGAAGTTTTCTTAATGAAGTGATTTCAACGACCTGAACAGTTATGACCTAAGTGAGAAAATTTTCAGGGGAGTTAAAAGCAAAAGTAAAAAAGTGTACTTTCTAAAAGCGAAAATTATTTTCCTACAATGCTTGTCTCCCAATTGCAGCAAAGAACGGTACTCACTTTCACCTAGTACTTGGAAGAAAAACATTTTTTATACAAATCTTTATTGCCGTTTGCACCAAATTAAAAATAACCAAGACAACAAAACCATAAATTAAAATTTGTGATGATGGTCGGTTACGAAGATGAATGTCGAAGTCAAGTGGAAGTTGCTGATATCTTTAACCAGAATATGCTGAATTGCCCAATATTTCACAAAAAACCGTTTCCAGAATTCATTCACAGTTTAGAGAACTTAGGCATGGCACCCCGATAAAAACAAAACCCTATTTTGTGGAAGATGATGTGAAAGTAGACATTTTATTAAGTGTTGCAGAGAATCCAACATGAATTCACGCGAAATAGCTGGAGAAAATAACCTTGGCGATCCAACTATTTTAAAATGTTTCCATCAACAAAAACGTCATTCCTATAAGATAATGTTTCTATAGGAATTACTCGAAGACAATCCAGATCGTAGAATACAACTCTGCGAAGAATTAATGAATTAAACAGAAATGAGGTAACCCTTGATTCCTTTTCTCAGATGAACCACCCCCGATCAGTGTAATTCAATTACATTTTTTTTTCTTTACACACCCCACGGCTTGATCGTGCCGCTCTATCAGAGATGAAAGGGTATAGGACCCCAGGTTCCCAACCCTAGATGAGAAGTTCCGACCTTCGCAAGATGAACCAACTTGCATGTTGAACGGAGCAGTAAATCGTGAGAACTGGAAGTACTCCTCAGCAGAGGATCCTCATTGGACGCGTGAGACACATACGCAATATTCCCAAAAGCTGAACGTCTGTGCATGTATCATCGGTAACCATATAATTGGTCCAATTTTTATTCATGAAAATTTGGCAGCGGTAAAATATTTGGATCTCATTAGAAATGACATTGTTTCTGTTCTGGCAAATTTGTATCCCAATGTGATAGATCCGATCTTCCAAGCAAAAATATTTGATTTCAGCAAGATGGGGCAACATCCCATTTTGCTGTATTTGTAAGAAACTATTTAAATCAGACCTTTCCTTATAAATGGATACGTCGAAGAAGTGCAATTGCGTAGCCAAGTAGATCACTAGATCTTACATCTTTTGATTTCTTTCTATAGAGGAATCTCAAGAACTAAGTGTATGCAACAAAGCCAGATAATATTCATGGTCTCAAACAAAAAATACAAACAGAAGTAAGGAATATTTTAACTCAAGTTTTAGAAAGAGTTACGGCAGAAGTTTACTATAAATTAGGGTCTTTCCAACAAGTAAATGGAGAATGTTTAGTACGTTAAATTGTAACAGTAATTTTGATAATTTTTTTCATAATCTTAAAGTTTTAATGCCTGTATTTAATGTAATCAACCACTTAGGTCATAAGTGTTATAGATCGTTGAAATCAGATCATTAAGGCGACTTCAAAAATGTTCAACTTAAAAAAGATCATGTACGTTGTGCTGCACTTATATGAATCACCCTGTATGTTTCAAATTTCATTCAGAAGGCGTATCTTTAAAATTGAAGTTGATGTATTCGAGCATTTTTCATAAAACTCTCCGATAACATCAAAAATTATTTTATTCCATAAATGGTTACCATACAGTATATTGTAAAATGTTATGGAGATTTTTATTTTTTCCTCAATTTAGATGGCTTGATATGTTAAGACAATTTACGATTTATACTACTTCCAATTATTTAAATGTTGGGTGCCCAAATTGTGATTTTGTTATTATTGCCATGGGTAAAATAGTTAGCATATTACCCAATAAAAATAAACTTAATATATCAGAAACATTATTCTTATTTAATTGTTTATATATAGTGCCCTTTTAATGTGTTAATTGTAAACAACGCCAACTCAATTAATTGGTACAAATGTTGCAAAACGTACTTCTTCCTAACATGTCTATAATCCCCTGCGTCTCCGTGGTGCTTATAGGTGCCCGTCGTCCCAACGCTTCCAGCAGCATCAGTTCCTGCGTCTGTTTCTCACTAGGTTCGGAGTCAACATTCCCTAGACACCCCAGCGTGCTCAGTATAATCACGAAAGTACTACACCATCGTTGGCGGAAGTGAACGGACATGTTGACCGCACTACACTCACCTCCTTACTAAACACATGTAGACTAGATACACCAGAAACAACTTTCCAACATCGGAAGTTGAAGACTATCGGCGTTAAAGACATCGCATTACCTCTTCTCGTTCTTCTTGGGGCACTCGGCCGTTGAAGATGGTAAGCCACGCGGTCCGGGCGACAAGTGAAAGCTATGCTAATGACGAGAGCCCATTGTGTTCCGTAATAATACGTGACGTGATGCCTCGCAATTGATAGACTTGGAGAAGCTATTAATGAATTTTGGTGGGTAGGAAAGTCAAAGGCTTTGCGTTAATATTATTATTCGGTTATTAGATAAATCTACTTACAATTACACGTCTTTGCGTGTGTGGAGTTCAACTAAATATAATAATATTAGAACATTTAAGGGCATTAAAACACTAAAGGCGCAGGAAGAACTAAATGTCCCTGGATGGAATCAAAAGTGTTTTTTTATTGCAAAAATGTTGGTCCTTAATTGTCTAACAATATTTTTTACAAAGCAAAATTATTAGCTTAAAAGTCAATATGAAAAACGGTAAATACATTTGCATGTATTAAGTTAATTTTCGCTCGTTAACTTAATACACGTAAGCTTCAGAATTTAATAAAAGAAAATAAACTTTAATAAAATCGCATATACGTATTCCTAATCAAACCTCATATACATTTATACATGAAAATATGATTATTACGAAATATTAAAACAATCGTGAAATGTACGAAACATTGTAGTCGAAATAAAAATAGTGAAAATAAATAAATTCATAGGAAATATTGATAAAGTTGCCCGTTCTCTTCTTCACAGGAATAAAGTTATCTTACGAAAGCTTTCCAATCGAAGCTATTTGAATTATTTACTGCTGCGGCCCTACTAACATGCATTAAACTTTGTAGATATCCCCAAACACCACGTGACTTATGTCTAGGAACCGAAGAAGCCACTCAGTTCGACTTTTCTCAAAAGAGATTTGATTCAAATGATCATAAATGTCTTGGCCGAAGTGTGTTGGGGTACAATCTTATTGAAACCAAAAATTTGAATGCACAAGTTGTGAATTTACTAGAATAGTTTTAAATCCTTTCATTTGTTATACAATAATAATTTGTCTTTTTGTAGTGGTAACTAGACGGCTAATGCTGGATAACGACTTATAATAAAGCTCTTATTTCCTAGAGACACCAATATTTTTGGCGAATAATCAAAGTAAGGTGAGTACAAAATAAAACTCTTAATTTAAATGCGTTATAAATAGTGTTTTAATAAAGAATCTTAATAATTTGTCGCATTTCTGTAAGCTTTTAATACAGTTGCAATACTTTTTTCAGTGCGTAAAAAACTGACGTCTCAGAAACGTGAACGTAAAAATTTAATAAATCTGGGAAAAATATCTATAAAATCTGTTTATGTGTAGATCTTCTTGGTTTTTAAAGTCATATAGTTAAACAACTATTAGATTGAGTAAGACGTTTCGGTTTATTTATAAAACCTTAATCATTTACATTTTTAAAAATTAATAATGTAGAAAATAAAATTTTGATGTATAAAAACATATAACATTTTTTGTTTTATTGATAAAATCAGTTTGTTTTTTGTTTTAATTTGAAAGAGTTTTGAAATGTTATATAAAGATTGTTTTGTGAATTGTGTCAGTTGTATTAGTTATGGTAGGTTATGGTTACATATGAAAAGCGTTATTAAATTTTTATTAAAATTTCATTTATAGAATTAAGTTATAAAGTTTAGTGAAAAATTGTGTGTCAGTTTTATCATTTATGGAATTAGGAAAAACTCACCTTACTTTGATTATCCGCAAAAAATGTAGGTGTCTAATACATCTGAGCATATCTGTATTCACCTTTTTTAGACGTTGTTTACACACAACATCGAAAAAAGGGCTTACGCGTGGATTTATTAGTACGTCAATATCCGCAATGCGTATTTACAGAACAGTTTAATCATTTATCTGTTTGTGACCTTTATATTCAGCCTGTTTTTCTTCCCGTTTGCGGTAACGAAAATTTTAGGTCAATCAATTCCAATACCTTAAGTTTGGTGAATTTAGAAGTAAATGTCGAAGATAAATCTCTAATGATGATCTAACATCATCTTTGATCTTTTAGAGTAATTCTTTATGCTCCACAAATTTTGTTGCTACCATATGTCACTTAAGATTTTTATATACTTATATTGTCGTCAGGTTAAAGTGATATCAAGCTTCATTTTTGTTAAAGTTTGTTTGATATTTTTTTCTTTCCATAATTCCTTAATAGTAACATCAGCTTTGTTTTTCTTTTTATCTTAAATATACTTTCAAGTCAGAAAAGTCAGATTTGATTTTACTTCCTACAACTTGAAAATCTAACGTTAATAAGGAGCATTGCTAAAATATGCTACCATGATGATGATTTAAAAACATACGTTAATTGCGCAATCAAGGGTTCTTACCTCAAAGATTCCTTAATATTGTTTGAATATACCATTTTATTGTTTATTGTTTGCTATTTTTTCTATATTTTAGTACAGACAGAATTATAATCTAATAAACTTTTCTGCATACATGATGTAAAATTGACGCCGTGTTTCTGGAATTTGATTCACTGGGCTAAAAGACATACAAAATAAATGTGGTGTTCCTAACCTTGCGGACAACGTGGTCTATTGGATGTGTTTGTTGTTTTTAAACTTTTCAATGTAATTAATACATTGTTACTCATGTGTCTTCAAGGTTCGGATTATGCGTCGTCTTCACCATTCCGTACGTAACTTTATATTTTAACTTTACTTGTCAATTAATTGTTTAACAAATTGTAGAATTATTGTATCTCTGAAGAAGCTAATAAAGAATAAGCGAAAGCTGAGATTAATATATGAAAGAATCGTTTCAATTTGATCAATTTGGCTGCCTTCCCAGTAACAAGTTTTATCGAATATCAATAAAAAACAAAAGATTCAGATATAGACCTTATAAAAGAATAATAGTTGAAAGCAAATTATTTTCCATACCTGTTTTTACAAAATATTTAAATAGGTTGCTTCCAACGTCAAAGCAAACTTAGCGTACGCTTCATCATTGAAGCATGAACTCTCAGTAGTATGTTTTAATATATTAGCGCCACACCAGTGTGAATACGAAAACCTTCAGGATTCACGATAGAATCTAGGAGATCATAGAATATGTCCATCTCTTACAATCCATTTTTTAGGAATATAATGTGCTGGTATATCATCATATTACAACCAATAATTTAATCTAGCGGCTGATGGAACCTCTTCGAGTAATATTTCTGACAAATTTCCATTTGAAATTAAAGATACATGTCTGAATTCAGTGGATTCTATAAAGTCTATCGACCAATTACATTATTATGTGATAGCCCAACCCAAATGATTATTGACATATCTTTTTTGATAGGGCTTTAGCGTATTGCATGAGGTTTTTCATCTTTTCATTCATGCATGTTATGAGTATTTATGGTAACTGTCTCAGCAAATGTGGTTTCAACACTTCGGATAATCTCTTCAAGAAAATATGGATCATATGACAACCATTTACAAAAATCAACTCAAAGCATCTTGTAAAACATGTTTTTTTTTTTTAAAACCATTTCTCCTTAGTAGTGTGTGATTTATATATTTTTGAAGGTGAGATTAGTACGTTACAGTTCGAAGGCATGTACTTTAGCTTCAAATTGAAACGACCATTCGATAAAAGTTATTTTTTACATGTTCATCAATAACTCGGTATGAAATGAGAAACTGAAAATTTACACTTTTCCTCGCACGGGCGTCAATTTTCCCACACCCTGTATTTGGACTAAATATTTTTGAAAAGGTGCTCAGTTTATCCTTATGTTAAAGTGAGTTAGAAAAGTAGTTTTATGGTACCAAATGCTAAATCTAAATGTACCGACGTTTGTATATTATTCCACTTGTTGTGATACTTTAAAAACAATCTTTTTCATACTATTATTCCGTCTTAAGACCAGGCCGTTTAGTTCAAGACTAAGTTTCTCGGTTAAAATTTTCCTAATTTACAAAGAATGCCACAGATATTCAACCGAACTTTCGCATCTTTTAAAAGACAAACTTACAACTTTAACAACTAAATTGAAATATTTTACCTCAAAGAGCCATTGAAATGCAAACTCGTAACGAATATGGAAATAATAAAGCTGGTGATGTTTTTTGACTATCTACAAGAGCAGTTTTTTTTTTTCATTTGTTACGAGCTTTCACGGCCACTGTATAAATTAGCTGCTTGCAGTGTACCATGAAATTAATTTCTTCTCTGTATTCTGTGTGGCTACCCCTTTATGCCAGACCAAATAGGGTGAATATTTAAAACAATGGAGGCATCGTCGACATGGAATATGATGTTAGTTTGCTCTTTGTTTCCATATCTCCTTGTTCTATAACAAAATTATACAAAGCGATTGCTGTCAAATTAATAACTAATTCCGTCATTAAAAGAATCATTAGTTGAAGTTAATGACTATTTTATCTATTTATACAGGCTGATGCATCTTTGACTAGCAACATATTGCTTATTGTTAGACATAGAAAGCAAATTAGATCTCACAAGGTTGCCAAATATTGTGTCTATTATGAACCCCAAGAAAAATGGGCATGCCGCTCAACATATGTTTAATATATAAAAAATAAACTTATTTACTTCTTTGGCATCAAGCACCTTTATCTGGCATTGCAGAGAAAAATAAGGACATATTTTTAAAGCGATTTTCGACCTTGCAATAGTGTACTACATTTTTTATTTGTCGTTCCGTTTTCTGCTGGTCACAATTCGCAATCAACTTTTTTAATTCTTATAGGCGCCACATTGGATTTGAGGATCATCAGAAAGAATTCTTTTTTTTATTTTAACCATGTATAACATGTTGATAAAATTGTTTAATATTATGCTCCAAGGAAACGAAGACAAACACGATGTATAACAATAGCAGATATTTAAAATTGCATCCAGAATGATAACAGCCACGTCGCAGAATCTTTTTTTTGTTGTTGTTTATAAGCATTTTAAGAAGTCGTGCCATATGGCCATTTATGTTTGAAGGCGTATTAAACAGAAAAATATACTTAAACATTATTTGGACATGCATGTTTAACTTTCTAGATGAGAATACTGCATTAAACCAATTGCAGCATTTACGGTGGCAATAAGACGGTGCAACGGCTCACAACTGGGTAATGGTGGGAAACTATTTAATTGTAGGTCAGAAGTTTCCGAATCATTAGATTAAAATTGCTGGAGTTGTTAAATGACCGGTCAGATCTTCTGACTTAAGCCTTCGCAATTATTTTTAATGGGTGCTTTTTAAAAATAATATATATAAAATTGATGATTGATTCACCAAAAAGTGAAATACTTGGAGATAGACTCAAGAATGCCTTTGATGTAATTGCCAGAAAAAACATACCAATTCAAAATGCCAGAAAACATGGACACTTGCATTTTAATTGAAATGGTCAGTTATCTTAATGTTTACTGCAGTTATTGTTGGTTTATTGTTTTGGTGTTTTTCTGTTGTTATTACTGTTATTGTTATTCATTTAGTATTACAAAACTTAAGATATTTGTCATGTCATACTGATGAATAATAAATGAAATGTTGTGACAGTTTGACAGATCATCGTTACCTTATTTTTAATCTTAAAATGTACTTTTTATCAATGATAGCGCAATATCAAAAACTTTTGTCAATATATTATACATATATGAAAAAAGAAAGTAATTATAGAGCAGAAGATTTTGCTTTTAACAATATCTTTTCAAATATGTATCAAAATTTGTTTTGATTTTTTGTGTTAAATTTAGTTTTAGACATTGATATTTATAGCCAAAATCAAAACTGATTATTGAACCGATTTCAAAAACTAAACTAAAACTTTGGTCTAAAACATTTTTCCATCAATCTAATAATGTCTCTACATATCCACGTCTTGCATATTGAACGGACTGCCCAGGAGATAAAATTATAAGTAAAGTAAAGTAAACTTCTTTTCCAAAAATCAAACTATTGCTATAATAATAATAATAATAATAATAATAATAATTTATTACGTTGCCCAACAGAGAAAATCCAATTACAGGACAACATTGCATTATAAAAATACATATGCAAGTATACAAAATCTAACTATCTAACTTAATACAGAAAAGACTAAAACTAAACTAAACTAACATCTAAAATCAAAGCATAACATTAAAGAAAATTAACACTACCGGTACAGTTAGCAATGATAGTTTTAAGGGAAGAGAAATGAATGTCAATATCTGTATCAGATAAGGAGTTGTAAATAAGACACATTCGATAAATCGGTGACTTCAATAGCATATTAGTTCTAGGTGTAGAATTGTGGAAAGTATTGATATTTCTAGCAGATAACCGCAGAGTATTAAAACGAATATGGCTAAGTAAAGACGGCGAGTCAATGCCGTTATTAAGCAAGTTAAAAAGGAATTTAATATCGGCTTGATTACGACGAAGATCTAGAGAACCAATACCGAACATATTCAGAAGAGCTACATGACTAAACCCTTGAGGAGGATAGACGTGCTGTTCCCTAAAATGTAAGTACTTTAAGAAACGTCGTTGTGCTTGCTCAAGAAGATATATGCAATTTTTATATTTAGGGGACCAGACAACAGATGCATATTCCAGTCTAGATCTGGCAAACGCATAATAAAGCGATAATACACAATCAGTGCGAGAGAAGTTTCTAGAAGTTCTAATAATGAAGCCTAGCATTTTAAGAGCGTTGTTAAAGATATCAAGAATATGGTCAGTAAAAGAGAGTTTAGTGTCAAAGGTTATACCAAGATCTTTGATGGAATGGTTACGTTCCAAAACAACATTGTCGTAATGATAATCATATATGATGGGTTTATATTTACGAGAATAAGTCATAACTTTGCACTTGCTGACATTCATCGATAATTTATTAGTAATGCACCAATCACGAACAGTATTAATCTGACTTTGGAGGTAAATGCAGTTATCAACACTATCAACCGTTACAAATAATTTAAGGTCATCGGCGAAGAGAAGTTTAGGACAGGACACAACATTACAAATATCATTAATAAAAATGAGAAATAAAAGAGGGCCAAGATTAGTTCCTTGAGGAACACCAGAAGTAGGATAAAAGTGTGGAGATTTATAGCCCATATATCTAACATAGTTTTTCCTGTTCTTGAGGTAAGAATCAAAAAGATCAACAAGTTGCGAAGAAAACCCAATAACATTCAGTTTATGAAGCAATAAAGTGTGATCAATACGATCAAAAGCCTTAGTGAAGTCCGTATAGATAACATCAGTTTGCTTGTTATTATCGATATTAATAGATATAAACTGAGTGATCTCAACTAAATTGGTAACAGTGGAGCGCTTACGGACGAAACCATGTTGGCTAGTGCTTATAAGAGAATGAACTTGAGGATAGATGCAACAATAAATACACTTTTCGAAAACTTTAGCGAAGTTGCTGATAATGGCTATAGGTCGGTAATTAGCAACGGCCTGTCTATCACCTTTCTTAAACACGGGTACCAAACGTGTAGTTTTCCAGATATCAGGAAAGCAAGCAGTATTAATAGATAAATTGAATATGTGACATAGTGGTGAAGCAAAAATGTAGGCACAATCTTTTAATAGAAAAGGAGGTAGTTGATCCGCACCCATAGTGAAATTGTCCTTAAGCGTTTTTATAGCGCAAATAATATCATTTTCTTCGATATGGCCGATATTGATACAAAAATTATTGGTCGAGTTGGCGGTGGTCGGGAGAATATTATTAGATGTAGGAAGATAGACTGATTTAAAATATTCACAAAAGCCATTAACGATTGACTCTGCAGTATGCAGTTCATCACCGTTGGTGTCACTAATAATATTGGGAATGCCATAATCTTTATTTTTAGTACGAACAAATTTCCAAAACTTTTTGGGGTTGTTTGCGATAGAAGTCTGTATGTGCGCCAGATAATTATCATACAAAACTTTAGAGGTAACTTTAATTTCTCTACGCAGCTGCTTAAACTTGGTGTAATCTTCATGTGACCCAGTATTTTTATAACGACGGCGGTAGATGTCCTTTTTATTAATGTTTCTTATATGTTGAAAAGTGAACCATGGCGGATAGTCACCATGACAATTGTTTTTTAGGGGAACATATAAGTCAATATAAGCGTGAATAGTGTTATAGAATTTAGCGCAAGCGTCATTAACATTACTGATGTTATACAGCTCAGACCAATCCGTGTTGTAGAGAGCACCATACAGACTATTAAAATCCGCTCTTCGGTAATTATAATTTTGCACAACACTACTGCTGTGGATGGAGGATAACTGTTTAATAAAACTAATAGTGAGCTTGAGAGCAGGGTGATCAGCTTCCTCTTTAACAATAGCAGTGTCATCCCTTACAACAGTATAGTGAACAATGTTCGTCAATAGTAAATCCAGCAGTCGGCCATTGGCATTTAATATGGTATTAATTTGATTTAAGTTATTAAAATTCATAAATGATCGAATAGTTCGGTCTTTTCTATCATTACTAGACGGATTACAAAATGCGGGAATATTAAAATCGCCCAGTATAATAACCTTATTGTTACTACAAATATTAATTTCCTCAAGTAAACTAAAAAACACATCTAAATCATCTGGTGATAAATCCGGTGGAATGTAAACCACAATTATGTAAATCTTTCTACAGTTAAAAATTAAACTACATCCAACTATATCAACGATAGGCAGATTTAATTTTATCACGCTTAAATCAAGTATTTTAACCTTATATTTAGACTTAATAGCTAAAGCAACACCACCACCACGACTTCTACCAGTAACATCAAAGTTGCGATCGTCCCTAAATACAGTATAAGTCGGAGAAACAAATTCACTTGAATGAATATCTGGGGAAAGCCAACTTTCAGTAATACATATAGCATCAAACTCGGCATCACTGGTATTAGTAACAAAATCCAAAATCTTATTCCTTAAACTACGTACATTTTGATAATATATAAGTAGATCTCTGTTGGGCGTTGTTAGTTTAAAGAAGTTATTGTTGGGATCCCTTGCTGATACTTGATCTTCAAATTAGTGGCACCATCTGCAATCCGAGAATCTAGTTCAGCCTTAATTTTCTTGAAGTAATCGAGCTGGCGTCGGGTCCTGTCAGAGGATATACGAACATTTTGATGAGACGGGGAATCGCGCAGATGCTTAGCCCTTTTCAAAACAATGTGAACATCCCTTACACTCCCAAGTTTAACCTTCAGAGGGCGATGTCTTTCAGTATTTGAATTGAGACGCCCAATACGACGAACTTCAATTTGATCCAAATGATTGTTGGTCTGAAGTGCGGCCAAAATATTTTTAGCAATACTTATGTCGTGATTAGTATTTTCAGTGGTATTTTGGGATTGAACTTCAACAACATTGAAAAGCATAATGTTTTGTTTACGATTGTTGCGATCTTCCAATTCTGCCAACAACTCTTCAAAAACCGTTTCATTAATAGGAGGACTACGATTAGATGAGATATCATTTTTTAGGTCTAGTATGGCTGCCCTGAGTTCGTTTATATCATTAGCCAAGACATTGCAATTTCGACATGACCAAGACAATCCTTTCTTAGTTTTAATTGTTCGTAACTCAGAGACGCTCAAATCGACACAAGAGTGAATGAAAGAATTTTTACAAACGGAACAATCAATAATTTTATGATCCTCAGCGGTTGGAAGCATAAACAAAAAAAAAGAACAAAGTGAAAGAATGAAGAAATCATTGGTTACATCAAAAGAAACGTTCCCTGGAGGAAATGAAATAAGAAATAAACAATATATTACTAGGTAAATTTATGATTTAAATAATTCACGCAAAAGGCAAGTGCAAGCTTAAGAATTACGACACAAGGTAAGGTTAATACGTTATAACGAGTGAAAACTTGTTTTGACAAGAGCCGAAAGCTCTTAGACAAGTTAAACAATGAATAATCCATTTCTGAAGGATAAAAAAGTCTTTAGCTGAAGTTGAGTTACCCCAAAATACAATTCCCTAGCTGAGCCTACTAAAAACATAGACATGAATACATTAAATAACTATTGGCGAGTTAAACTTATTTTACATTTCGAATTAAAAAACACAAAGTATTTAGCGTGGGGAGCAAATTCCCAAATTGTACTCTACAAGCCTGATGCTCTCATCAACCCAATCTGCCCAAAATTTAGTGTATTCTGCTCTGATAAGTTGCTTATTACTGAAAAAAAGATATGTATAAAAGTCCCACCCCCAAGACAACATCGTCACACATTACACAGAGTAATGAACGCTTTGTCAATATTTAAAGGCAAATCGTTAGGAAAAAGTAAAAAAAGTACTGGCCCAAAAATGGAACCTTGAGGAACTCCCACATCATTAGGCAAAATCTTTAATACAAAAATCTCTACACCAATAAAAAGCCTTAAACATAAAAAAATAAATAAGAAATGTCAGTGGTAAAACAAAGTTTGTTTTTCATAATCCTGCCCTGTATTTGTAACACCAATTAGGATATCCGAAGCCTATGTTCTAATTCCAGATTGTTGCAGTGAAAGCTAAGCTTTGTTTGTTTAATTAAGTTTTTCTTTTCACTTTTACTCACGCACCACATAGTAATAGAAGCGTAGAAAAGAAAAACCTGCAAAAAGAAGGTATCGATATCTAATATCCTATAAGAAAGATATATTCACGTTCCCGTGTTTCATTAATTTTAAAATTCCTTGATAATATAATTGAAACAGTGGAGATTTATAATAGTTTTCAGTTCTCCTACATTATAATTTCTCATCTTTTCGTTCTGATTATTTCAGAAAACTATATTCCAAACTTGCAACAATATATGTCACAATTTGCTTTTTTTCTAAACAATAGACCCTTATGTAACATTTAGTGCCATCGCGGTATAAACATGAAGTTTGTTCTGAAATCACAGTAAGCTTGTATGTGCATAACGAAATCAGATTTACCTTTGTTCTTACTCTTCCTGCGTGCGAGCAATTGCTGAAGAAGACATTAATTTTGTAATGTAGCACATGACCAAGATAGTTAAGTCACGGCAAGAAAATTAAGGCACTCAAGATCCAGTATGTCAATATGAAAAGCATGCCTAGATAGGTACCTACACTTTGATATGCTAAGTTTTACATTTACCAATGCAACGCTCAATATATAATACAATTTATGCCATAAAATGCTCCAACAATGAATATCTTTAGTTGTTTAGTAATGAATGAATGTATTACTTAAACAAAAAAAAAATACTTTTGACAAAATTACTCAAAAGTGTGACACTGATAACGCTACACAGTTTTAAACACTTTACCACAAAGTTTATGATAAGGTTTGAAAGTTGTAACATAATACTATAATCAATTGGTTAAATCAATAGCTACTTACGTACATTCTATATCATCGAAGAATCTTGTTTTAGGTGGTGGTGATTTACAGCTGTCTTTACATCCTGGAAATTGAAGTTGCTCAATTAGTTATTAACTGTATGGCATGCAATCAGAAAAATAATATTATATGTATGGATATCCATTACTACATTCTTTTGTTGACTTTGGTGTCTAAATTTAAAAAAAAAGATATTGCCAAAATACTTATATTATTTTGTTGAACTGTTATTACAAATCTTAACACAATCAAGACCGCCATCATTTGGAAACGACGAGTTGGAAAAATATAAAGTATACCAGAAAAATTAAATTTAAAAGGTGGAATGTGATAAATTATTTACTTTTGTCAGCAGTTCTAGAGAAACCATTTCGGTGGTAGATTCTGAATCTGGTTATCCAGCAAAAGACAAGAACGCTTAAAAATTGGCTGAGAAAGTGCAAAACATCAGACTCAAGCCCAAGAAGCTTTCAGGTGCTCAGTGTAAAAAAAAGCGATGAAAGCCAGGGAAATTGCTGCAGACACATTGACTGCGGAAAATCCATACTAGGCCAAATCGCAGGCTAAAAAGGCAGAGAAGGAGGTTCTACCGATGAGGTCGGAGGGACTGAGTCAAAGACTCCTACCAGTACCAGCGCCAAAAGGACCAGGAGTGAGAGACGGAACACGGACACCAACGAACGAGGTGAGTCATTACTACAGTTCATTGCGGCAAATGATTTAGACATATTGAACGTAGGTAATAAACCGAACTTCGTGACTTGAAACAGAAGAGAGGTCATTGATGTGACTATAATGTCTCAGTACGCGATAACTTTGTCTCAAACTGGCATGTATCTGAGGAGGCGAGTTGCTCAGATCACAGACACATCAGTTTTACTCTGGATGACAGAATCAACACGATTACCTGTCGTGACCTACGGAGGACGAAGTTGGAGGCTTTCGTGCCCACCTGGAAGAGGGCCTCTTAGGGATTAAAAGAAAGATAGGTAGTACTGCAGAACTAGATATGATTGTGGAGCTGTTAAATGACGTAATTATTGGTGAAAGAGAGAACTAGTGGAATTACGGAAACAGGTAACAAGAACGTTCAATAGAGCCAAAGGAACTGGGGTGTGGGAAGTATATACGACCGCTCTGACCAGATTTAATAAAGAGCTGAGAGAAGCGGAAAGAAAATCGTGGAGGAGGCATTTCCAAGAGGTTCGAAGCACTCAAGTGCCAAACTCTACAATATCCTTTCCAAGGAATCTGTTTAGGAGAGCATACTGTTAATGTTGCATTGTGTGGACACAATATTTTTCAAAGGGTAGGGTAATACCACGGAAAGTTCCATTATGCGTTAATGCATATCTAGAATTGCGCATACGCGTAAATCGAAGCCTCGTTTCCTGTGTTCAAGAAAAATCTTGAGATTCAGCAATCGAAGACACAGGAAGCGAGGGCTCGAGGGAGGCGCGTATGGTACAAATCGAGGAGTTGATTGTGGGTACGTGTGGTGAACGGTTGCGTGTAGTTATCAATATAGTTGTTGTTATCTAGTAAGTGGGAGTTTTATTATGAAAAGAAGTTCCTCCCAAGTTGATATTGAAGAAGTACCACCTGAAGTAACCTCCGGTAAGTACCATTTTAATAGTACCTCTAGCAGTAAGATTAAGCCAAGCGAGTTCGCTACAGTACCATGGCAGGACGGTAGACTATTGAAGAATTATTCAGACTCCATTTCCTCGGCTCTGTCATCGTAGATCAAACACACGAAATCTAGGAGGAGCAAGAGTAAAGTCTCCAAGATCGACTGGCAGATATCTCGGAGAGTAGTGACTACAAAAAAGTGAAACGGGTGATTTATTCACTTGAACCATATATATCTCCGGATCCAGACCACATTTATCCAGTTATGCTACAGAAGGTGGTAAAACTACTGTATGCAATTTTATGTAATATAGTTAGATGCATTCTTGCATTTGGATATACACAATTGCTTGGAGAGCTACTTGGGTGGTATTTATACAGAAACCAAGCAAAGTCCTTAAGATCAATAAGCCTAACATCATTTATGATTAAGGCTCTAGAGAAACTGGTAGATAAGTATATAAGAGACGTGGTATTGATAACTAGACCTATACATCGCGACCAATATGCGTACCAGACAGGAATTTCAACAGGGACAATGCTCCATGAGCTTGTGAGCCTATGGAGGACACATTACGGAACAAAGAAGTGATGCTGGAGACCTTCCTCGATGTCGAGGGAGCGTTCAGTAACACATGCTTCGATTCTATTACTAGAGGGAAGTGGATGGTACTTGCTCTATCTGGTATGGGTTCATGCTGTAAGACAGGCTGGTGGAAGCGACAGTAACAAGTGAGACTCAGTCGAGCCTTGTCTTCGCTCTTGTGGCGCCTAGACGTGGACGGGCTAGCAGAGGAGCTTACTGATCGCGGCCACCGCGTTCTAGGCTACGCGGATGATCTAGTTATCATAGCTCGTAAAAGACACAACACGATAGTCAGAAATCGAATGCAAGAGGCTCTGAATATGGTAACCAGATGGATGGAATTTAAAGAACTGAATACCAGCGCTGACAAGGCCAACATCATAGCATTCACTAGCCAGGCGCGGGAAAAATGGGGGCTAAAACCGAACATGTTGTTCTGGATATACAGTATGTTGGTAAAAGCGACAGTCACTTACGCTGCCTTGGTATGGTAGACAAAGACATGCTAAGAAGGTGTTGTTCAAACTTTGAGCAAAATGCAAAATCTTGCCTGCTTAGGTGTAACGGGCGCTATGCATAGCGCCACGGCAGCTATGGAACCACCTTTAGGCTTACCACCTTTGCACCTAGTGATACAAGGGGAGGCCAAAATGGGTGTGTACCCATAATTTTATTTTATGAATCCATACAACTAACTTTTATGTATAATTTTTTTTATATTTAATGTTTTCAGTCCTAACTTAATAGTTAGGTTAGTTAAGCTAATGCTCATTGCTCCACCTGGAGTACTGTCAATACATTTGTCAAACACCTCTTTAATACCTGTATTTTTTAAAAAATCTTAAATAGTATTAAAAGCAAACAGAAGTTTACGCAATAACCTTCTTTGGATGAAAATAAGTAATAATTTTTTTTTTGACTTGAATTAATGTAATTTCTATTGATACATACCCATGTAATGAAATTACTTTTATTTTTTTAAATCATACACCTAATTTAGTACGGAAAGAGTGTTATAAATCATATAAATAAATATCATTTTCAATAAATTTGTATCTTTATGTAAATTATATATTTGTTTGTAATTAAATCTCAGCCATTAGGAATAGATTTAACTGTAGTTGGAATAGGTACACGTCATAGTTTAATTGAGTATGTACATACCAGTGTTTATGATATCGTTTTCAGAGCATCTCGTTAGAATAACTAGCATTAAACAGAACACTATGGTACTAATAGGAACAGATAGCATTTCTAAGTAGACCGTAATGTCTTTTAGTTTCACTTAACCCGCACGATATTATTACACTAATTACAATGAGAGATAAATATTCTGAGAGCAACGACGCCGTATGCATTAGTTGCAAGTTTATAGAAACCGAGCCAAAATAGAAGAAATAGTAAAAAGGTATCCCAAAGCAATCGTATATCATACGGAAGAATTGAGAGTATGGAGGAACCGCTGTCGCTACAGATGATTTGTCTCCGCGGATGAAACGAAACTTAACTGAGAGTAAAATCATGAGGCGGCGTTACATAGGAGAAATTTTCGGTTTTTTTTACTTGATTTGTGATATGAATAAACATTGCGTTCATCTCGCTTGTTTCTCTGGGCAACGTCCACTTTTTCTTCGACAATAATTCACGTATTATTACATTAAACACATTAGAATATTTCCGTATCTAACAATAAGAGATATTGTGCCATTAAGATCTACGTTGAACTTTCAACAGTTCTCTCGGATAATTTGTGATTAATATCGGAGATAATTAAGATTTTAACCGCATCTCGCTTTCCATTCTCATTTACATTTTCTAACGAAAGTAGAGCATGTACATCCACCCATACGATATCCATGTAAATAGAAATGTATTTACTTGAAATTATTCTTATATAAATTGAAATTATACAGGGTGTTCCTAAATATCATGTACATAAGGAAGGGGGTAATTATTTGGTTTATTTTGTGCCTAAAATTTCATACAAACATAGGTCTGCAAACGCTTCGTTACCAATCTGCAGGGTGTTGAAATTTCAAGATTTTTTCACTCTTTACTGTATAGCTCCTACAGTTTTTGAGATATTTTGCTCAAATTTGAAAGGTAGGTTACGCTATAAGGCCTGCATCATTAGCCATGCCAAATGATGATGTAAATCTACAGGGTAATAATTTTTTCGGGGTCATGCCCTATTTTCCCACCCTGAACTTTTTTGCGATGCGCCACTGCTAGATTCTAAAATACGCAATAAATTTTCTGTCTTGTTTAGAAACTTTTTGATCTCTTGTATTTTTTTCTTATCTCTGACCGTTATCGAGAAAAAAAATAGAAAACAATTTTCTGTCATTCGCGAGAGAAAATTAAATTTTTTAAAATGGTCTAGCAGACTCTGGCTTTATTCAGATAATCACTTGAGTTTATTAATTTTAAGAGTTAAGGTGCTACTACCTGTTAAAAAAATAGGATGACCCGGTTTTCGTAGCATTGTTTTATTACAATATAAAGTAACATAACTAATAACAATAAAAACCCTAATTAATAACAATGACAAGGAAACTATGCTACAACAATTGTTGAAAGTGTCCTCCTCCAACCCTTATACAGGCGTCCGCTCTTCTTCTCATTGATGCTCGCACTCTCTCAAATACTCCTGCAGTATTTCTTATCGTTTCAAATCCATCGATTATTCGATTTCGTAAGTCATCAACAGTATTCACAGGTGTTGTATACACTAGAGATTTGAGATGTCCCCACAGGAAAAAATCTATACTATTTAAGTCAGGGGACCTAGGGGGCCAAGGCTGAGGTCCACCTCGTCCTATCCACCTATTCTCATATACTTCATTTAAATAATCCCGAGCCAAAATAGAAAAATGTGATGGGGCGCCATCGTGCATATACCACATTTGATTTCTAAGTAATGCCTGCCATATCAAAAGTATACCAACATTGCAAAATAGAGTCCTACGTACGGAATAGCGACATTCATCGAGACCTTGGAATCAAGGATGTAGACAGCGAAATACGAAGATTTGCAGTCAAACACGAAACAAGATTGGACCAACACCCCAATGTTAAAGCAATTAAGCTTCTGGATGTTCAAGATCTTCACCGAAGGTTAAATAGAACCAAACCATTTGAACTGGTTTAGTATAGTGTGCAAAGCAGAGCACAGTGTAACGTATGTGGATCGAAGAAACTAAAAGACACTACTGAGAGATTTTTAGATACTTTTGTTTAAGTTTGGGTTAAAAGCGATTAAAAGATTCAATGGACCAGTTTTAATATGTATACCGCCTTTTGGTGTAGATAAAAAAAAAATCTGGTATAGATATGTAAATCATGATTCAATGCAACCATTTTGCCACAAAAAAAATATAGTAATAGATCGAGCAATTCATTTAACATTTTAGATATACAATATTAAATAAAATAAAATTAATTTTGGACAAAAAATCATTATCCCCAAAGCTGATTCATAAAATAATTAAGCAATGAACGTACAAACATTACAATAAACATCGGAAAAATATGCAGACAACAAATACACTAGAACAAAGCCGGGAATTTGTTTCTCCACCATATATCAAGTAATTATCAGGAAAATTAAAAAGAAATTTACAACTTTATAATATTGACATTACATATCGAGCGAATAACAATCTTAACAAATTTTACACTAAATTAAAAACCAAAACACCTTTATAAAAAAAAAATAATTTTGTATATCAGATGCCATGTAATAATTGTGAAGAAGTTTACATCTAAGGCAAACAAAACAATATTTTAAGGAAAAAGTAAATGGGCACAAATTTTCTTATAACATAATTGCTTTAAAAAAACACAAGTCAACGGTTTGATTTTAACAAAATAATTATTCTCAATAGAGAAACAAACTACAAAGCTGGGTGTTTCTTAGAAATGCCATATTCGAAAATAAAAAAAAAACTCAATTAACGACAGAATAAAAATCCAAAATTTATCAAAATTATATTGTTCAACCTATAGTTGTCTATTTTGTCAGTTTCACTTACCTATTTTATTTAAATTTTCTTTTTCGCCAATTCAGATTTTGCTGTTTCCTTTCGTTCCTTTTTTAATGTTCTTGTCTGCACTCCGGACCAATATTTTAAGATTGCACTTCCAAACAGACTACTTTTAATATGTTTTAATATGTTGTAATTACTTAGATATTTGTCTGAATGTACTTGATCCAATCGACGATGCTTTTTATTCACATTAAATTAATTATTTAACCACATTAAGGAATTGAATAGAGAAAGTATTAATAAATAATATTAGTGCGCATTAAAAAATTACATTGTACTTGTATATTGTTTAAAATAACATCTTTGATAAAGCTGGATACAAAAATAAAACCATCGAAACATTAGAGAAGTAATCCAAAAATATTATTGCATGTTATATTAAATGTAAAACACTTTTGAAAGTAAACTACCTAATGGTTACTTTGACAAATTTAATATTCCTAGCCTCTTTTCTTCAGCTCAGCTTTAAAGGTAATTTCGATATAATTAAGGGACCCATCTCTTCAAAAAGATTATACTTCTATTCAGCAAATTTGTGACACACGTTTTCAAAGTAAACTTAGTTAAGCATTTAGGCATTATTATGAGCCATTTATTCAGTTATATTGTGGCTGTGTATCAGAAATCCCTTTTTCAAGAATATTACAATTTATAATGCGAGGTATATCTTACCTTCAGCTATTGCAAAAAAATAAAAGTTAAATTTTCTACGTTAGTTTCTTGTTTCTCTAATAATTATTTAGTGTATGGCTCGATAATATCGTGTCACTCAATTCTAAATCATCAACTGCATAGTAATTTATTTTAAGCGCAACTAAATTTAACAAAAGAATTCTTACGTCAACTATAAATACCACACTTCAATGGTACATTGTAGAGTATCATTGTTTTGTTATGAGGCATCCACTTTCACTCCGTAAAAAGCAAACATTTTATACAACTTCAATTTCAATACAAAGTAACAAGCGGAATTCAAACAAAATAATCATAATAAAAAAGAAAATCGAAGAGAAATTTACGAAATTGTTAGCTTCATTTATTTCTTTCAAATTGACGTGAAAAAAAAAAAGAATATACAAAAACAATTAAGAAAGAGAACAATACAACCGCAAGGTGAAGTTTATTCCGGCAGGTTCATTAGACCTATGCGTACGTACTTTCACTGCTCTTACAATACGTAGGTATAATAAATACATACAATCAGGAGAATACCGTGGAATTTTATTGACATACACACGGAACAGCGATAGTTTCGTACATTACGCACTCGATAGCGCCTACCAATGGGTTAAGGTTAGTCGGATGACATACTTTCTTCGGGAAAGGTCTGTGTCAGTGCAAGGAATGCTAAGAGAAAGCTGAAGTTAGATTTACACTGTATTAATTGTACCGGAAATGTTGTTACTAAGAGCGTGACAACAGCGTATTGCGTTATTATTTCAAGTAGTCTTTCGAATTAATTAGTATTTTGTCAGATTCAAGAACAATACATTGCAACAATAGTTGTCGGTGTTGTTTGCGATATAGGTTACTAAAGACATGTGTAACTTATTTTAAGGAACTATATGATATATAAATTGCTAATAAAATTTGGGAGACTAATCACATATGTACAATAACAGACACATAAAAGGTTCTCATTGATAAAGTGAAAGAAGCCTTTCATTTAATGCAATGTACGTTACTTCATCAAAATGGTACTTAATTGGTAATGGTAATTCTTAATAGAATGAAATCCTTTTAAGCAGGGAAATATTTCTTTTATTGCTTGATTTTTTTTGTCTCAAAATAATCATATTAGTTAGTCAAGTTCTGCAATTATCGATATAATGTACGTACAGTGGAGAGCTTTTTAAAGGAGGCCCCTGTAAGCAAACGTTGATTTTATCCACACTATGCAGGAGTACAGCAGATGTGCATACTAGAAATTTTTCAAGCGTTCTCTGGTCCAAATGATTATATTTAGATACTTTTTCGTTGCTACTGCTTTATAATTTATGACACCAAAATTATTATTTCCACTTATAAAAGAATTTTCTTTGAAATTTATATTAAAACAACACAACTGTTCCAATATCATTTATATTTATGTAATTTATCAATGAATTATGTATGATGAGTTAAAAGTAAGCGAAAAACGAGCTCCAAAAAAAGGTAAATCCCAACATCTGGCAAAAAAAGTCTGTCTTAATAGAGAAATTGAAAACGGCTGTGAATTCTGAAATACATGAAAACTTCGATTTCTGCTTAAATAACTCCACTGATAGTTTATCTGAAGCAGATACTTTACAGATAGAATGCAGTCATTCTGGATTCTGGATTACTTGGAGGGTGGCTACTTCGGCATTTAGGCCTCATTAGGCCCATTATGCTTCCTCCGTTTACGTTGTCCTACCTAGGTTATCAACCAGCCTATTGTTTTCACAAACGCTAGGACATTTCCCAGGGGAGCTTTCCTGACGCTGTCGATGTCAAGCCGAGAATGTCCCCAAGTATGATTTTCCTAATGGATGATAGGGCAGGGTAGTCACAGAGAACATGCTCAGCCATCTCATCCTCTAATTAGAATTCCCATTACTAAGCTGAGGTTCTCCCTGGACATCTTCAGATAGTTTGATGGACATTCAGGGAAAGATAAAGTGCCCCTGGCAAAACGCCACGCGCAATTCATCGGATCGATATTTCAGAATTTAGGATTGCTGACTGTGACAGGTTTATATATATTTGTTACCTGGTGCTATGTAAGTACATACGAATTTAGACAAATTTTCTGTACAAACCAATCATGGCTATGATGCTAGACACGGGCACTTGTTGCAGCCAGCGAGCACTACTCAATATTAAAAAAGGTTTATTCTTCAAGGATGCAAATTATACAATAATTTGTGTACTGAAATTAGAGACTCTCCCAACCAATACCTATTTAAAAAAAAAAAACTAAAAGCGTCTCTTCTGGAGAGGAACTGTTACTCAGTTGGGGAATTTTTTATATGTACATTCTGACTATGTCAATAAAAATAATATTATAACTACTATAATGCAAAAGCATTGTTACAATTGAGTAAATGTCAGTTATTTTCTAATGTACCGAATAAATCGGAATAAATGAAAACTAAAAACCAAAAATTTATGTTAGAGCTCTATAGTATTTACATTAAAACGCATTATTCTATATTTCTTATTAATTCTATACTTGCGAATTAGAAATGAATCTATTAGTAGTAGTAGTAACTTATTTTTGAATATATTAATATTTAGGTGTTGTATATTTTATTTATGTGTGGTCCAAATTGCTTGTCAGAATTGGCATATTGGTGAACGTAAGAACTACGCAAAGAATGAGACTTCGACAATAAATCTTTGAGAACGCTTATTTTCCATTGCATACTGGATAAGTTCGAAGAGTTATGTGTGCATCTTCATATCGAGTATAAAAGAGGTAAAATTAGACGTTGAAGACGATTAAGTAATAAAATATAGGGGTGCCATTTGAAAAAATTAAGTTATGATTTTTCAAAATATCGAAAAATTAACGTACCATAGTAAAGTAACCGTACAATGTAATCAGCCGTTCTCGGCGCTAAAACATACTCCAACATACTTGTTTAAGTATATTAGGAATCCTAAATTGATATTCGAAAAATCTAGTGTTCTGTGATTTTTTGAATAAATGTCTGCTATAGCAAATTTTCTTAGAAAAAATCGAATAACTACAAAACGGCAGAATTAAATTGCAAAAAGTAAAGGTATTTATAAAGCTTAAAAATAGGTAAATCAAAATATGTAAAAATATACAGGATATTCAATTAAAAATAACAAAGTAGATGGCGACTTCCGGTATAACCGGAAGCGCTAGAAATCTAAAAATATTTTAATTGAAGAAAACACAATCGATTATAGATAATTCTGAATTTTCAAATGTGTGATTTGGCCAGAACTTCTAATGAACGGTTTTGCTGAGATACACCCTGTATACTATTATATCATTAATTCCTATTTGATGCTTTTTAGTGCTTAAATTTAGTCGGTTCTTTATGTCCTCTTTTCTAAAAATCTTTTATTTCAATTATTGAAGAGACGTACTAACATCGCTCTGCTCACTTAAAACAGCAACGGTTGGCTGAAATTAGTAGCGAGAAGGAAGATCGTCTGATAAAACATATTATAAACATCAGATTCATCGAAATGTCTTAAAAAGGACAACATACAGTTATAAGCAACCTTAAAAAGTATTGACCGATTTTTCATGCACATTTTAATGATATACTTAACAATATACAGTATATTCACAAAAACTAAACATTGATATGTAACTTTTACAACACCCTGTATAATGAAGAAAGTATATATGTATGTGTGTATCTATAAGTACCAACCTGGTGTTGTTCCTCTCAAAATAAAGGAAGAATCATTGGGATCGGTTGAGAAACGAAGAAGATAGATAAGATTCTCAAAAAAAAAAAAAAGCGCGATGAATTGAGCACCTACTCCTTTTTTAAATCGATTAAAAATAGTAAATAACGCAATCAGGTAGTGCATACATAAAAGATGTTCATAAATTCTGTTAATAGCGCAAAATAGTACGAGACCCTCTCTCCTTACGAGATCTGCAGGCAACAAAGAAATAATTTTTTGAAAACATATTTCTTTGTTTCTGGCAATAGCGTTTGCACTATTATAATGGACTATTGTTTTAAAATGGTCTGTCAATGTACATAATCTAAGGGCCGTAGTTTCTTTTCCAGGTGGACACAGTAAGAAACGGTTATTCGAACATTTTTCACGTCTTCGTAACTACTTATCAGTATATTGATCGTATTTCGAATATCTGACCCAGATATTTCACAGACAAATGCTCCTACATAAGATTTATAGCAGAAATACCTCGGGACCATTGCTGCTGTGTAAAGAAATAAAGATTTTAAAACATTTGCTTGTAGGAAATCAGCGCTACTCACAATCAGTACTAACTAACCCATTGTCAACTCAAGAATTTAAGAGACCTATATTTTCAATTCAAAGCTGAAGTTCGCTCTTATGCAAGTAGCAAGAGATACATCAAACATGGAAGATAACTAACTATTACCATAAGTGTCAAGTGCTTCCCTTTTATAAGCTTTAATTAAAACTCCTTTGAAATATAAGATATTTATTATCATTTGTGTAATACATATACACCTATTAATATTATAAGCATAAATACATATATTTAATAAATTATTAAAATTATCTTCTTGAGTATCATTGATCTGTTTATCTTAAATGTATATCACGTCGATTTTAGGAATAAATAACTGACTTGATCCAATCGCTAGTTGACGCTACGGAATGATAAATGCCCGGTTGATGAGGTTCGCCGCAACCAAACCCGGCGCTTATTATTCCCACGAGCGTCCATCTACCCTCCTCTAAGACGATTAGGGGGCCACCGGAATCGCCCAGGCAAGCGTCCTGACGACCGTCAGCATATCCGGCGCACAGCATTTCCTCATACAGTTCCACCTTAATTTGTTTCGTCTTGTGCCAGGATATACATTCTTCTATGTCTACAAATAATTTGTTTGTTTCAATAATATGAGTCTACTAAAATATTGCATTTCATGCGTGACTTTTGGAAGGAGTAGACTTTAATTTAAGGAGGGGGAAAGGTTCTTGCTGAGTCTAAAATTCAGTTTCCTCCACAGCTAGCCCGTGAAGGCGCCATCTTTAAACAGAAAGGAGTACGACAGGATTTTCCTTATATTTTAAAAAGTAGAGTTTAAAGAAAATTCACGAAGACACTGTTTGTAGGGATTCGAATAACCTAGAATTTTACTAGGGAAGCTTTTTGTCATAAGTGCAAGGCGATATCTCTTTATGTTTTAGTTTTATAACCAAAATGCATCAGAACTTTGTTGTAGAGGTTAATGTTCACTAGAAATTTATTTAGAAGTTCCCTATACCTATCGACGTTTTTGAGTCATTTGAAAGAAAAGTATTTTCTTACATTTTAAAAAAATGTGGCAAGTTAATCATGCCCGAGATGACACAAAAACAATTACAGTAGAACTGTCAATATTATGTAAACCAAAATGCCAGCGCGTCTCAGCTACATAAACGAAGTCTATTTAAATTTATTTATTATCTATGGAGAATGTAACAAAGTAATATCAAGAACATGTGAAGCTTTCGCTCAACGCTATGGTATCCACAGAAACAGAAACCGTCCGTAACCGCTTGAAAACGTATACTACAAAATTTTAAAAATAATGGCCCAGTCATAGCTACAATCCAAAAAAAGAAAACCTATTGTCGATAATTATACTACAAAAATTGTCATTATGGCATGGGTAAATGCAAAACATAAATTGATGTTTAATTTAATTTTTTTTTCTTTTGAAAACCTGTGCTATACATATCTAATATTTGTAATATCCTGCCTATCTTTCTATTTAGTCGTAAAAGAATAATGGTGAAACAAAATTTCTTAAAGAAACTTTATTAGAAATAATTTGGAAATAACACAATAACTATAACCTTACAAAATGCGTAAGCATAAAGTCGCAACACGTCCCACATTTCATTGCTTACCAAGTATAGGCACCGAAGTGCTCCTAAGAAGGTTAGTGCCCATTAACTCTGCAGACGGCTTAGTTTTACCCCACCCTGCGATGACAGCCTCCCTACCACGCAGCTTCAGATTGCTTTCGGGTAAACAAATAGGGGATATGTGAAAAGAATATCCAGCCTCTGTCATCAAATGCAGGAGGGCGATGTCGAATCGATCTGGCTGTGTGAGACGAAAACGAAATTTCGGGTGTATACGTTTTCCTTTTACCTAAAAATATAACAGACGTGCATTTCAAATGTATACTTCTAAAGAACAAAAATCCAAAATGCGAGAAGAATAAACATCAAAAGAAATAAAAATGTGAAAAATTAAAAAATATAGGTACGTATCTTAAAAGATCAAAAAAGTGAAAGAGGTCAATACGATAAATAAATGAAAGTAAAATTGGAATCGATAACGCTACGTACTGATGAAATTGTTTTTAACACATAAATATTCTTATGTTCATATATTTTTAGGAAAAATTAATGTTAATTTATTATGAATAGTGAAAAGTGGAGGATCGTTCTTATAATCATTCTGAAAAGCTTGCTTTGTATAACTCTCTCGCATTGCAACTATATTTGAAATTTTAAAGTTTATTTGAATAACAGGTTTAAGTGAAGAATACCAAACTGAAATCCTTGGGATGATTAGATTTAAGCAAAGAACCTTACAAAAGTTTGCCATTCATTTAATGAAAAATGGTGTTGCAATTAGTGGATCTAATTCTAACTAAATATTAAAATAAACTGCATATCACCCTACAAGATGTGTCAACATCAACAACAGGTACCTACCATTCATCCAAGAGCATGCCTCATCCATTATATGAAATAATTTTGGCTCGTGAATTATGATAAGACGACTACACTCAAAACTTACTAAAAAAATTGCCACACCACCCAGATTTTATTCAAAATACTTCGTTTTTGACGAGACTACCTCTCTAGCATATAAAATTGCCACATAAGGTAGGTACTGGTAGGTCAAAATCCGCGCTTGTTAAAAATGTTGCTTAAGCTTATTTTGTGAATTTGGCATTTTATTGTTAGTAGTGTTTCAAGGATTATAGCACCTATGTATCTAAAGATAAAGTAGAAATACCACGTTACTATTTACAGATAAAATAGTAAATGACATCAGAACAAGGCGATAGCTATATTTCTTAGAAGGTTGCTTTTTTGACAAATTTATTAAAATTTTCCTGAATAAAAAAAAATATTGATTATATTTTTATTTGAATGTTTCTGACTGTTCAAACAAATTATATATTCAATAAACATATAATTGTAAAAAAACTTTAAATATTTGTTTTCTTAGGGAGGCAAACGCATTGACAATTCTCTGTCGCATGTTTTGTTCAGTATTTGAAGGTTCCTCATAAATCAGTTTTTTGCACATCCCCATAAAAAATCTATTTTTGTTAGGTCAGTTGACCTCGCAGGCCAAGAAACTGGTCTTTCTCTTTCCTAGTTTCATACAGATTATTTAACAGTGCTTTAAGTTGTTCCAAAAAATGTGCCAGCGCTGCATCTCACTGTAACCACATATTTTGTGCCGAGATGTTTACAGGTAAATTTTTAATTAATCTTGGAAATTTATTTACTGAAAAATCCAAATATATTTTGCCGTTAAGATGACCATTAAAAACTGTGAGCCCGCCACATGTTCTTCAACAATTCCTCCTCAAACTTTTATTAACCAGCGTTCGAATAAGAATAATAATTATGTCTGTTGACGGATCCATCAGTGTTATTTTGTCAGAAAAAAAGTACATTGATAACAAATGGTTTTTTTTTTTTTTGGAGAAATAATTGTGCCTACGTACAAAATTCTGCCCTTCGCTGAAAGTAATTTTCACTCAAAACCTAGTGCAGCTAAATGTGGCACGCATAAAACGTTTATTTAGAATTCTTTGGGCTGACCTCTCACTTATTCCAACTTCTTGCTTTACACTTGCTTGACTAGAGTTTGAATTTTCTGTAACTGTCAATAAAATTTCCAACTCGTTTTCCTCATTTGTTGCCGTCTTTGTTCTATTTATCTATCTGTAGTTAACGTTTTCTGTTTCAACACAGCGCTGAAGAGATCTGGTAAAACAGATCGGTCGTTGAGGTCGCCTATTAAAATAACAAACTTAGATACTAACTTTCCGTGCAACCGGAAATCCGCCATTTATGTAGCTATTCGCTGTAGCTACTACCAGTACTTGAAACCTTGTTCTTGTCGGGCCCTGACAACGGCACCGCACATGAACTGGGGTTTCTTCCCTCTCTCCCTCGCCGTTTACTAGGCCTATGTTATACATGTACTCTTTTGCCTGCCTTTGTCCTGAAGGTTAGTTCCAATAAATTACCTTGACGGGCCTCGTGTGACCAGATCGGCGGCCGCCTCATTTCCCTTCACGCCTATGTAGCTAGGAACCCAGACCAATGTTAGCTTCCTTTGGGTATCCACATCATTTAGGGCGCTTACGCAGTTCCAAGCCAGTTTAGACTCAACGCTTGTTGAGCTGATCGCTTTAAATGTTGCTTGGCTGCCGGAGAAGATAGCTGACTCGGACAATCTTTCTACTTCTCTGGCACAATAATGCAATGGGCCACCTTGGCTTACAACATCGTCGTATGCTTGCTGAAGCTTATCGAAAGTGCCTTTCTGGGCTTCTTCCATACATTTCGACTCCTACGCCATAATCAGTTTTGGAGGCGTCTGTATACCAATTTGAGTCCGCTTACAGAGTCATTTTCGGGCTAAGGTCCCAATATCTTCCAGACAACCTCCTGCACCTGGCTTGGGCAATAGTGGCCTGGCCTTTTTGGACTTTGTAAACCGTACTCTAACGACTATTGTAAGGTCATTAGCATCCTATAGGCAATAAAAACCTCTTGAGGACAGTTTTCGGATTAGGTCGTCCACTAGGGTAGCCCACAATAAGGGAGACAAAACTCTCGCCGATTGTGGATGTGATTATCCTTCCTTCCAGGATGGCTCTCATCACCTGCAGGAGATTCGGTGTAACACCTTTTCTCCGCAAAGCCTCAATAATTAAATTTGAGGTAGCATTATTAAATGTTCTCTCACTCTCTAGAAAAGTAATTATAGGTATCTCTTTGCCTTCCATGGACTTTGATATTAGCCGGCTGAGATCGTCTAATGCGACCTCCGTAGATTTTCCCGGTTGATAGGCATACTAGCTATCACTTTAATACGGTATAAGTTAGCACATGAATGAAATTCCTAACTTAAACAAGTGTATAGGTACTCACAAAGTTATATAATGTTATTAGTTTTATTTTATTATTATATTACGGAAAAAGGTAAAATACATACAAATAAAAAACAATAAATCAACTTACAATGCCACTGAGTCAACAAATTTGCCCAACCTCATGGCGAAACTCAGTTACATAGCAGCGTGCATATTTATGCACGCTGCTTTAGCCTAACCATGTCTCATATTGAAAAGAAAAAAGATTATATACTCTAAACCTAAAACTAAACTAACCTAGGAGTCTGCATGAACATGCCCAAGTGTAAGCTGATTCAAGTTATAAATGAAAAAGAAAGCAAAATATGCCAATGCCAAATAAATCTTAATGAGTGGTTAAGCCGAGTAGTGCAGCTATCAACCATAAATTAAAAAAGGCTTTCGTGAAAGAGGTATGAAAATCTGACACACTATTGCAGGACCCTGCCTAAGTCGAAAAACCGTACATGATAAAAGGAAGTTAGACATAGATGGCGCGGATATTTTCAGTATATTTGTCTCGGAGGAACATACCAGATAGATACATACGTATGATATATCTGCTATTATTTAACGTTTTTTTTTTATATTTGGTAGTGCTGCTTGGAATTCTGTAAAACAGGCTAATTATAGCTGTATTGAACTTGTAGTGCACACAAGGGTTATGCTTGGGTAAAACTTATTTCTCGGTGAAGTATATGGAATAGTGGAACTTTCTTCACTTTGATTTACATCGAACAACTCCCGAACATCAATCCTTACCCTGTGTAATTCAGCCGGAGCTAATTCCAAAACGGTGCCCGTATCTTGGGTGTCGAGCTCTCCCAAATAGACTATTATGTCGTGCAATTTCGCTCTAACGATGCAGTGGGCTGCCGTTGCAACGAACCGCAGTGAAACTAGAAACAGATGAAATCACATAATCAACCTTTTGTAGGTTAATAGTTTAACATATGAGGACTAATAATGAATAAATGTAAACAGCAGTTATTACATGCTGTTAAACGGGTTAAAGTATATTTATTATTTTAATTAACTACAAGTACGCTATAAAGCTACCGCATAAAATGTAGGTACTAACCTAATACTCCTCCACATTGGTATGCAGCTATTTTAATGTGAGCTTGCCATGGAAATTCACCAAAATAAGCTCTCTCGCCGCCAATTATCCTCTTCGAGAGAATCCTGTCGGATGAGATACCACATTCCGGTTGCTCGTCGTTCCTTCTTTGCAAAATAACTGCCCCATTATCTGCATAACTGTAAAATGTAATACATACACAAAATAAGGAACTTGACTAAAATAATTACATGTGAAAATATTAATCTCGATGAATAAAGTGTAATAATAAGGTTTGCAGGAGTATGTAGTTGGTGGTATAGTGCGGAAAGTTACTTACTTAAAATATTGGAATCCATTATCGCGATAGTTAACGTCTTTGATATTTTTATAATTTTTCCTAACTACGCAACATGCTACTATCCAAGGACTCGCACCGCATCCTTCTTCACTTGTTCCTCCAGCTAACCAGCAGGCTATAGACAAAGTGCAAGCATGTGACAGTCCATTTCGTTCACATCTTGGTGGATAGCCGAACATAGTTACAAAGATGCGAGCTATAACAATTCACAATTCTAAACGTTCCAGTTGCATATAGTGAAAAACTATAAGCGAAACAACTTTAGCTGAAACTTCTTATTCTTATTGCTATAATACTTTTGTGTGGTGGTGCTATTGACCATAAAATATTACTTTTATATATATTAATTCACCGAACCAGTCAATTTTTGTGAAAATATTAGTTTATGTATGTGTTAAGAATCAGTTGCTTTAGATCTAACTGACTCTGGATTATAAAGTGCTTTAAAAAGAAGAAATTAAACTCTTAAATTGTCACAACAAAATTAGACTTTTCATCGACGTTTCACCCCAAATTGCAAATATTTAGGGCTTTTGCCATATAGTACTTGTGCAATTTAATTCTCAAAGCAATTAATTATTAACATGAGCAACTATATACAGAAATCTAAAATCAAATTCACCCTCAAAATTTCAACAATTTTTATATATTACGATTATACCGTGGTTAAGGGAAACAACTAAAGTCGTCTTTTACAGGTATGTCAAACCATAAACATAAGTAAGTCAATACATTGTTCACCTCCTTGCCGAAAGACTGAATGGAAGACGGCAAAATATATTCATATGCAATCTCCTAGAAATCATTTATAACTACAGGGTATAGCACCTAAGACGCCTCGGACCATAACTCTCCTATCACACAGGATATCAAAGAAAGTCTAAGAGCAAAATTGTGCAAAACTACCATGGCAATCTTTTTAAAATTATTCTGGTCTTCAGTGACGTACCGTTTTCCAGTGGCGTATCGTCCAATTTCACTATTACCTTCGTTCTCGAAAATCTTTGAAAAAATGTTATATAACAGATTACTAGCCTTTTATCAGAAATATAATATCATAGTTAACAAGCAATATGGCTTTTTACCGAATAAATCTTGTGAAGATGCGGTCTGTGATTTGTTATCTGTCATTTTGGACAATCTCGATAAAGGACACTGTGTTTGCAGCGTATATTTTGACCTTACTAAGGCTTTTGATGTAATAAATCATGATTTGCTGCTCGAGAAGTTGGAATTGTATGCCGTACGGTGAGTGTCATTAGATATTTTCAGATCTTATTTGACTAATCGTAAACAAATTGTTCAAATTCCGGCTATAGTTAATAATATTCATACTAAAATTAGTAGCGAATGTAAAAATGTCAACCAAGGTGTCCCACAAGGGTCCATACTTGGTCCATTATTATTTCTTACATTTGTAAATGATCTGCATCTCTCGGTAAATACGGGCGTACAATGTTTTACCGGCACATTTTAAGCAGGCAAGAGTTGAAAGTATTACGGGGTCATAAAACAATATTTGATATAACAAAAATCCCAAAAGAAAGGTGAAAAATCCCTTACCACAAAATTAATTTTGTGGTAAGGGATTTTTCACCTTTCTTTTGGGATTTTTGTTATAGTTTTCAAGCCACCGTCTCCACCCATCACAGGACAATATTTGATAGATAAATGTTACTATAGTTTGAATGAATTTCTTGCTGTATAGTAGTTTCTCCATTCTCGGTGACATTTTGTCTTTAAGATCTTTTATTTTGTGTTTACGATCTTCTATTATCTTGACAACATTATTGTATTGTATATGTATAGTATTTATTGTATTCGATTTTAAATGACAATGTCTATATCTGCTACAGATCCTGGATTATAAATATTATTATTATTATTATTAACTTATGTCTTTCTAAATGGGACACTCTGTATTTTATAGCAGATTTGGAAAATTCTCGAAGAGTACTTATTTTTCTATGTAATATGGTATACCCCTAACTTTAGCGGTTTCGTTGTTATAACATTTTTTCCTCACAGTCGGACCATTGTTTGAAATTTTTTTCTTTTTACAGACGGTTAAATTGCATTAGGTTTTGAATTTAGAAATAGACTAAGACCTCTTGCACCCTTACATAATTTTTTTTTCAACTGATTTATGAAAAGAAGATAATTTTTAATTGACATTCGAAAATTGTCATTTGTTTCTAAAATTTCAAATGGCACCCCCCTAAAAAAATTACATCACTGGATAGACGAAATTCCAAACTTTTCATTGGTACCAAAAAAGCAACACATTTCATAACGAAATTTTTAAGAAAGAAAAGTTGTTATGTTATATTGACGGAAAATGTCTTTTCCAAAATTAAGTCTGTCATGATAAAACAAAAAAAGTGCAATTGTCAAAAAAATAGTAAAAATAAGAATAAAGTGACAAGTAGAAACATTGTTCTCTGATAAATGCTGCGAAAATGGTTCAAACTCAAGAAGAAAAAGAAAGATTTTCAACTACTGGGACTGTTCAACGAGCAACGAGAGTTAGAACAAAGCCAGTTTTGACCGAAGATAATGAATTGCAAGTTCTGGAGGAGGCTGTTGAAAATCCTCATATCAGTATCCGTGATATTAGTAGGAATATTGATATTTCAATGCGTTCTGTGCATGTTACTCCTCAGAAGTACAAATTTCATCCTTTCAAAATTCAACTGCATCAGGAATTACAACCTCAAGATTTTCAAGCCAGGCAAAATTTCGGTATGTGGGTTATCAACAAAATGGACCATGATGAAACCTACCTTATGCACGTGTTATTTTCCGATGAATCGACATTTCATAAAAATCGGTTAGTCAATTTGCCACAACTTTCATTATTATTAATTTTTAGGGGTAAGGAGGAAGAGTGTAATACATACAGCCGTCAATGATATTTCCAGGAGAGTATTTGTGAATATATCAATTCCTTTCCATTGAACCCTTTTTTGACGAAAGTGTGATGAGGATTTGCTACAAAAGGGCCAAAGAGTTTGCTCACTCTACTTTAATAGGCTTGTGAAAGATAAATTCGGTGATATGAATTATTTCTTCTTTACTTCATCAGTGGAAATCGTTGTAAATTCAAGGGTGAATTCGATCCCCTAAATATGAGATTTTCAGTCGGTTTCATTCAATTCAGCGTAAGTGCTTCTTCTTGCTAAATCTTGAGAACTAACAGACACAAACGAATTACTTTTAAATTAAGTAGAACCTAGCTTCGTCAAAGATAAAATACTTGCATACATACATATTATGTTAGGAAAGTCATCTGAAACATTTACGTATGAGCACTTCCGTAAGATACGTTTTTAAATCTCCTCAATTTTTGCATTAGGCGTGGTAATTATCACTACAAATATAGCAAAGCATAACACTTTCTTCAAACGATTAACATCTGCTCGACACTGTGTATCAACTATTTATGTCGGCACACATTTGCTCGGTATTTCTGGTATTTGCTGCTCCTTTCCATCGTATTTTCTTTGATGCAGACTTTTTGCATTCTTACATAATTGCAGTTGATATTTCGTTTCTCTACACAGAGAAAAGGGTACCTTGTGGTAAAATTTGTCATAATTGCTTTATACGATACTACAAACGGTAGTTAATATAGTGACAGGTATCGAGATATGATTTGAGGTACAACAATATTGTAGTTTTTCAACATACTTGTATAATAAATTTGTAACAACTACAATATCTAATGTTGGAAGAGAAACATTTCTAATAAAAGCACCACAGTATTGAGGAAACAAATCCGCAGTATACCAATATTTAACTCCTAATTGTGTTGTGCGTTTCTAAACAATACTAACTGCAAAGATTTATTTTCCATTACATTAACTAACCATACTCAAATAACCTACCACAATATTAATTATAATAAAAGATAGGAGTCGCTGCTTTTTCCTGTGTATAGGTACTTTATTAAGCTCATTAATTTCATTTTGTCCAGAAAAGAAATTTTAACAACAAAAAGTAGTTAAAATACACTCTCCTTTTAAATGTTTTATATTTTTTTATCATTTTAATTAGCATTATGATATAATCAAATTAGTTGACATTTTGTTGACATGTGTGCAAGTGAGATCCGTTTTACCTATCAATATTCATCCGTTACTATTGTATGGCCTTATGCCTTTACAGCAGTAACATCATTACTGCTGTAAAAGCATAACAACTTGACTTACTTATTGTATTTTATAACAATAAAAAAAAAAAAGAAATTAAGTAACAATCTAATATCATTACTTTACTTTAAAAATTGTAAGCAAATATTATAACTCTAAGGTTCATAAGGTTTAAATATTTATCTAATAAAAATTAGCTCTATTAAAATGCAAACTTACCAGTGGATTTTTCTGAATCATTATCATGTGGTATTGAACGAACAACGTTAAAGATTTGCACACTGGAGAAAAGGAACCAAATGAATTTCATATCTCAAAAAGCATTTTTCCATGTCTTTACATCGACATCTCGCACTATACAAAACAGGCAATCCTTTCTCTGTTCGCACCAATGCAGAAATTATCTATATTTATTCCAGATTGTTGCTTTCTCACGGGCGGCGGGCGATTTTGACATTGCCAGCATATTTTGAACGCCACACGTGCCGGCGCCACAACATCGGACCTGTCGATATCCTCTGTGCAGCTAACCACTACAACAACAACGTTGTGGAAGAAGCAGTAACAGTAAATACTGCCGTAACGGATTCCAAATGACCCACATATCCATACTGCGAAGGAAGATCCTTCGTACGTACCTACAATAAATGCTGATATGCGATGAGAGAAAGACAGTATATTGGAAAAAAAGCCGAGAATATGCGTGTTTACTTTTGGAGATTGCCCAGGGATTTCCGCACGATACTCACTTTAATTTGGAAATGCCACAAGGGTCTTTATAGATTAAGCTGTACACATTTAAAACAGACCGTTGGTTGAAATTACCGTTTTAACCGGTTCCGTCACACTCAGTCCCATTACGTGTCGTCTTTTCTATGTTAAAAGTTGTATATACTGTTAAATTTTATACCATGTTTTACCAATAAAATGAGAGACACTAATTCATATGCATGAAAATTTTATGGTGTCATTTTGAGATATTAATAAGCAAGGTATAACCAGGACTCCAGCATATTCCAGCCTACTTTTTGAACTAATTTAAATATTTTGAAAAAATGTAACTCAAACAGAATTATCAAACCATACTTGTTGTTGTTTGTTTAGCTTTTCCTTTAATGCATCTAAATACCAGGCTAACAATCTAAAATAATTATTACATTTTGCTGGATCTTTTGCTGCTCGATCAACCAATTTAAGATAACTGGCAAGTAATTTGTCCTTGTCCTGGCCTACACAGTAAAAAGATGTGATATTACAATAAAACAATTGTGTTATTTTGCAGTATTCTTAGGGTAACATCGTACCAAGCACAGACTTTAAACTTATAAATATTGTGTTCTTTGGTCCCAAAACTTATATCGTCCAGCGTACGTTATTGTAAGTAGAACAGATATAGATGGCAAAGTAAGTATTTTTTCTATTTTAAAATATTTTTTACAGCTTTCGCCTATTCCAGGTTACATATGCACCTTATGGATTTCTTCTACAGAATAGCGATTTTGAATAGTTCCGATTATTATTTATTATTATTAACAGCGTCCGGAAATTCGCCAAGTGTGCTGTCTTTGCAGCATTATGGTCCGCTACATATTTCAGGTTTCCTAGAGCATAGAGAATGGAGGGCAGTTTACCAATTAGGGTCTCTACGTACTGGTACGTACATTTTAAGTTACGTTTTATGATGTTGCTTAGAAATCAGGTTCATTTTGTTTTGCTATTTTCTACACTACTTTTTCATTTTTGCCGCAAAACAGTTGTGCTTCTATTGAGGAGCACTGCAATATATATTTTGTAAGTGAACCTTATGATATCGTTTTTATTGGAGTCTTAAGGTCATCGGTAATTCAACCTATCCATAAAAAAAAGTCTAAACATGAAATTGCAAATTATCACCCGATAGCTCTCAGTTCAAGTTTCACTAAAATATTTGTGTACGCTATACTGGACAGATTGCTGAATCATCTGAACAAAAATAGTATAATTACGATTAGACAGCATGGTTTTAGGCAAAATCACTCGACAATTACAGCCGTTTACTCATTCAATGCTGGTCAGTGTGTTGCGGGTGTGTTCTGCGACTTATCGCGTGCATTCGACTGTGTTGATCATTGGATCCTTTTAGAGAAGCTTCCGTATTACGAGGTCAGTGGTATGGTTGTTGATTGGTTTCGCTCCTACTTATCCGATCGTGTTCAGTATGTCAAACTATCTTTTAAATCTGAAACTAATACTAAACATGTCTATTCTTCCACTTTACCCAGATATCTTAGGGTACCGCAGGGGTCAGTCCTTGGCCCGGTATTATTTCTTCTTTCCATCAATGACATTGTAGAATTTATTAACTTTTCTTTTTATCTGTACGATTTTATACCTTTAAAGTTATCAACTCACTGAAACACTTTAACTCTGAGTTGCGTAAATTTTTACTCCAAAACTGCATATACTCCGTCGATGAATTTTTAGCTGTGCTTGAGCGTTAGTATGTCTTTTGTCTGTTTATACTTTCGTATTTATACTTACTTTATTTATATCTACATATATTCACTTTTATATTACTTATTGTATTGAATTTTCTTGACATGTTTTTTTGTATTCTTTGGACGAATAATAAATCTAAATCTAAATAATGTTACTTATTTACATTATACCCTTTTTTTAAATATTCTTTAATGAATTAGACTAAAAATTTATGATATTTCCGGGATGAATTGCTTGCTCGATATTTTGATAAACTGTATTCGTTTAAATCTTTTCGAAATCCAAAACCTTTATTCCTGAAAATATACATAAGAAAGTACCATTTACCAAATACGATAAAAGCGGAGGTGTTGAAGAAACAATTTGCAATAAATTCTCATATGCATTACACTTTAGTGAATACCAACGACAGGCCTGATTCATAATTGCTATGCACTAAATTATTCCACAGCAATAAAATACATTCCAATAAATTAAGTGATTGATGTAACTTTCATTGCACTGTCTATGGTCAGATGCAATATTCATGTGATTTTTTGAAAACCGCTCAAATTTGTCGGTTTTCATTTTATAAATCACCATAGGCTTTCTTTAAAAATTATAATTAATCTTACTTATTAATCAACTCCATATGATGTGTGTTTTTCTTACTGTTTATAAGTCAAAAACAAAAAATCTAAATCAAACGACTAAAATGGAAGCCACATCACTTCTCGATATAGTTCAATGTGTTCCTGACAAAAAAATACTCAAAACTGTGGCACTGATAACACTGTCCAGTTTAAAACACTTTATCACAAACTTCACTACACCGAACTCGCGTTTCAATAGCAAAGCTATCATCATGCATCATCACATTGTATTGTAATGAAGTTTGTGGTAAGCTGTTTCAAAATGTGTAGTAATATGTTCCTGTTAAGAATTTGAGATTGATGATAAATTATTCACTCATTTGCGGACTAATATTTCCAATTTTGTCTCGGAATCAAATTATTTACTTTGTTTGAAAGTAGGCCCTCGTTTTCAAATAACCCCACAAAAAAAGAGAAAAAAATGAGTGGACATAAATTAGGTAAACGAGCCGGACATTGATTCTACTTTCGGCATCTTTGAATAATAATGATTCTCATGTTCTGTACCCACAAAGTTCCAGCGAAGTAGCATTTTGGTGTTAATGTTAAAAAATTTCTCAACAAAAAATTGTTTCTAAAGAATGAATAGAGCCACAAAAACTTGTTCCAGCGCTTACCAACTGGTTATTCTAAAAATTAAGATCTATTCCAAAATATCAAATAATTTAAAAGCTCTAAACAACGGAATATAAAACAAAATGGAATGCAATAGCTCGAAAATAAGTAAACAGTCGATTCTAAATGTTTTCGTAAGTGTCGGTCAGCATCAAATATTTAACGGCAGAAATTTTGAACAATTTCGAGAGTTGTTATTACTTCTGTTTCAGAACTTAAAGTTATTTTCACTAAAAGCAAAAACGGTTTACTTTGTGTTAATATTTTTCTTGTAAACGGTGAGCAAATGACCAGAGACTGAGTATCTACTAGTAAAAAGTGGAATTATAATTTAAACGTATAAATGATTACATCATAGCAAAAAAAAATTATAAAAGAATATAATTTTTTCATCAACTAGCGCCATATGAAAATAAAATTCTCTTTTTTAAAAAAATCAGTCAATCTATCTATTAAGATATGTTATGCTACAATTACCATGGAAAATTTAAGATGCGTTCCGTAATAACTAGAGCAGACCATTTTCCGTGCGCGCCATGTGCGCCGGTATGGGAGTGTAATTCGTAATATACTAGAATATGCGATAGAATAGGGACGCAACATGAGCTTGTTACCGATATAAGTATAGAAGTAAAAACATTTATTCTATCAGAAATAATTAAATATACATTTGGTTTTCTGCTATTAAAGTAATATGCAATACAGTCATCCCCACATCGGCGCTCATGGCGCGCACGGAAAATGGTCTGCTCTAGTAATAACATACAATTACATAGTTGTAAGGCTTTTACATAAAATGTTCTTAAGTTTCGTAACCAAAACAAATGAATGTTTTATAAGTCATAATTTCTTTTCGTTGGCCTGATAGGTCCCGAGATGTGAAATGTGTGTCCCTGTACGTTCCACATTATATTTTGTAGTATGTTCAAACGAATTAGATGCATATGGGCTACGATCCCCAGCCAAAAAAAAAAGATCATAATTTCTACTTACATCAAACTAACAAATTGAGCCACATTTTCAGACCACTTATATAGACTTAATATAAACTATACTAGCAAGATTTGTCGGCAAAACATGTCCAAATGACGATATTAATTAATTGAAGAGACTTACCGCCGTTTACATTGCCTGTGGTTAACATTTTGATTTGCTAATCAAACATTAAAATAATAATAATAGTCCAAAATACGATTTTATTTGTACAATTACATTATAAAGTCCACAATTTAATAAATATGTTATGAAATCATATACACAGATATCTTTCAAATTGAAAATCACCGTGCCCTTTTGCACTTTGCAAAAATGTAGAATAAATCAATAATATAAAAGTAATTTCTAAAGCTATTTTGCACTGAATGTGTGTACGTTGTATACAAAAATATACAGATCACATCATTAAATTAGATTTCTTCAGTACGCATAAGAAAACTACCAAAAATAGAATTAATAACATTAAAAGAGATAAATAACAAAGGAAATCCTTTCGTTGAGTTTCAATTTTTAATTAACTTCGAAAGGATTTTGCCAGAACTAATTAAAACTTTAACACCGGATCAGATCACTATTGAAATATATATACATAAATAAACTTATTGATTAAAATAAATATATAAATAATCCTTCGATGTTTGTTTTTGGTTTTAACATTTCTTTGTATCTATTTAATTTAGGGATATAATTTTGCGTTTCCTCTACAAGAGAAATACTAATTATAATTAGGTTTGCTACATTCAATATGAAAAAATAATATAATTAGGTTAAAATTCTATTTTATGAAACAAATTGCAAACAATAATAATAATTTCTATGGTAATGTCAATCATATAACATAAATTTCCGGAATCTGCTACCTATATGTTGCATCTAGCCCAATTTTCGTCAGAATTTTACATACCGTAACTATGGTGACGACCTGTACTGTGCTGTTAAAATCAATATTATTAAAATATTGTCCCACAGTTTTCAATTCCAAGTCAAATTTTATCAGAAGAATACCTTCGTCATCATATTGTTTATTGATTTGTAAATTTATAACGAGTTTATTTCCATATCAGTTTCTTTGAAAAATAAACACAAAGAAATGTTATTTTATTGTCGCTGATAATTATAAGACTTATATACATTACATACAATACAAATTACTACGAGCCAATAGTTCTTGTAATCCAATCAACCGTATGCGCAACTCTATGATAAATCCCAGGTTGGCCAGCCTGCGCACAAGAATATCCAGCTGAAACTATACCAATCAAGTACCACCTCCCTTGTTTCTGCAGCATCAGCGGTCCACCGGAATCTCCCTGGCAACTGTCTCTACCACCGTTTTTATATCCTGCGCAAAGCATTTCATCATGAATTACTACTCCGATACCCTTTGATCGGTGCCAGCGTTCGCACAAACGACTATCCAAAACCGGAACTTTCACTGCTTGTAAAGTTTGCGGTCGCAACCTAGAGCCAGGGCTCATAGCACCCCAGCCCGCTGCGACGCCAACTTCGCCTAAAAAGCTTTCCCCTTTTGGTGGTAAGCATATTGGTGCTATATGAGGTAATTGGTGTGCAGTCCTGTCCAATCGTAATACCGCTACATCGAAACGATCCGCCTGGGGTGTGAATTTGAAGAAAGGATGCACCTGAAAAAGGAAATAGATAAACAAGAAAACTTCTCAAAACATTGCAACAACTAATGGATATCATTACACGTAAGAAGTCACGCTGCTATTATGGTTGCCTACTATTGGGTACTGCTGATGGAAATGCATTCGCAATCGTAAGTAGGTACTTTCTAATCGAATAAAGCAACAAGAAACACAAGTCGACGGAATTCGTATATTTCTGTTATGATAACTTACCAATAACTAGTTATAACAACTATCATTGATTTTGATAGTATGTGATCTTGTTATCTACGGCATAATATAAACAATAAGAATTTATTTATTTATAAGATTACTTTCCAGAAATGTAAAGAACTGCTTTTTGCAATGAAAACTTATTTGTACTCCGCTTCCTAAATAAAAATGTGGAAGTTGGTTAAACAAGATATAAATTTCGCAATTTATATTTTCAAAACTCAACCAATCAATTAAATTTTTGAAGTGCTATACTAAAGGCGATTTTTTTTGTTTCTATTCTTTTCAAAGAACAACGAAATCATATCTGTCATACACCTTTAGTGTATTTTTCATGGGTGTTGTTTTCTTATAAAACTTTGTAATATATCAATTTTTAAACATAGAAGAAAGAAAAATAATATGATAATAGTTATTTGTTACTATCTACTTTTAATTAATACTTTCCATCCTAAAAATATAGCAAGAAAAAGAAATAACATCAAAAGAGAAGAAACAAAATGTAATAAAATCTATACCTGAATGGTCATCGTAACCAATTAATTTCAATTACGCATTTAACAAAAATTTTGACTCTTGCCGTTTGTAAGATGCTCATTATGAATATTTTTATCTCGGAAACCAAACAAAGCGTTTTTCAAAATTAATAGTATCCCAACATCCTCACCAAAATCAAGTACATAAACCTTAGAGAGACAAACTGGCACGGATATGTAACATCTCTCAGGAGGTACAGCACCGCTGGACAGAACGAAACAGTATAAGGGCGTCAAGATAGTGTGGTTAAATAGGAACCTAGAGCAGCTACTAGCTGAGGTTCGTAGGCTGTTCTATAAATCCAAGTCTTATCACACCAGGAATGTATGTAAAAATAAACTGGCACAGTACAATAAAAAAATTCGTAAGGCAAAAAGGGACTCGTGGTGAAAGATCTGCTAGCAAACTCTCACATGTTCACGCATCCACAAAGTTCTGGGCAAGAATGGCAGTACTGCGACCGAAGTACGGTTCATCAAAAGAAGTGATGGAACCTACACAAGCACTTATAAAGAGAGCATTGAGGAACTAATGAAGGTTCGGGGTCCGCAAAAATCGTGAAGGGTGCTCGTGGGCCAGCCGTATCGGACCGAAGACCAAATAGGCCAAAACGAGATGATTGAAGGCTGGCCACAGAAATTACGAAATGCGCAAAAATCAAGTGGGCAGTGACCAGATTTTTGTCGTTTAAATCTGCGGGCGTGATTGGAATAGTTCTACCCTTCCCTAGAAAGGGATTGAGCCATAGACACCACATCTTACAAAAATCTTCAGACCATGGGGATGTGCTCCCACGATATGGCACCAGGTGACGGTAGTGTATCTACCTAAGGTAGGTAAAATATTCGATCAAACGCCAAAGTCATACAGACCAATAATCCTCTCTTCCTTTTTAATCAAAACACTTGAAAGGTTGGTGGATAGGTATATAATAGAGATACCGCACTGAGAGAACAGCTGCTCAGTGATAGGCAATATGCCTATCCGTCTAGAAAATCTGGGGAGTTCACATTAGACGATTTTAACAGGCTAATTTCAAAGTCAACAAAAGACAAAGAGGTAGTCATAACGATTTTCCTCGACATTGAGGAAGCACTTAATAATGCCAGTACAAAATTAATTATGGATGCTTTACAGAAAAAAGGCGTTACACTAAAGCTTCTGCGGTGGATAAAAGCCAATCTGGGAAGAAGAATTATTGAATCTATAATCGACGAGGTTATCATTGAAGCAGATGCGAGATGGACCTTTGTCCCCTTTACTGTGGGCTACCTAATCCAGAAACTGACCAGAAATAGCTTGCATTGCTTGGGATATGCTGACGACCATGCAATAGTCGTTAGAGAGCGGTTCCCAAAGATTTTGGTATAACGTATACAAACCGCTCTATTTACGGTAAACAACTAGTGCAAACAAGAGCGATTATCAGTCAATGCTCAGAAAACACAAGTCGTCACGTTCACGGGAAAACGATTGCTAATGGGTTTATAACCACTAGTGTTAGGGGGTGAACAAATACCATATGACAAAGTGGGGAAATACCTTGGGGTATGGTTTGATCAAAGGATCACATGGAACATACATATCCAAAATACAACGAACAACCAAGCTACTATTGCCGTGAGCATGTGCAGCTGGTTGTGTGGAAGAAATTGGCGCCAAAATGACTCTATGGTTATATACAATTAGAGCCATGGTAGCATACGGAGCAGTAGTATAGTGGCCAAGGAGTTCTTAAGGGAACAGGGACCTGAATTTACTAAAAACCTACTCACAATGAGTAAAGACTGGAAGACTGTCAAAATGATAATAGGTTTGTTTACTGGTAATTAATATAATAATTAATATAGCCCTGACAGATGACACCATCTGCAGATTCCGCCAAGAGGAGGAAGAAACCCCAGTTCATGTACTGTGCCATTGTGATGGCTTCTGGAGGATAAAGTTTATAATACGAGGCGGAGAGAACCCCACAGCTAACACCTACATAAAGAAGCCGCTCTCAAAGATGATAGGTCTAATTAAGAAGGCAAAGTTAAAGAGCGCCTTCTAAGACAAACCAACCCTAGTCTAATACGATCTAATCCAATACCAACCCAATCCTAATACGCATGACCTTAATGATTGAGCCATCATGTTTGGTCAACCCCCCTTTAACATGCGCTTCTTCTGGGAGAGAATGAATATGAGATGTTAAACTCGCTTTTAGTGTAGGCTTCGTCAGGTGATAATGCAGACTCCTTAGAGTACTTTTGCAAAATATTTATAGAAGTCAGGCGTTTATTTTTTTGAGCTCAAAATGTGTATGGTATATGTACTCGAATACGAAACATATTTACTAATAGCGCAGTGGTGAAGAACTCAGAGTTCGGGATTCGAAGTTTGAGAGTTCGAGTGTCGATGGCGTCATGCTTTTGTTGTTTTCTTTTGTTATTTTATTACTTTCAAATTATGATGATTATCATTGTTAAACATTAAAAAACATTTAACTTACACAGATTTTCTATAATATTATTATTTAATTCCATATGAATGAAAGTAAATATCAGTAATAGTCGGATCAAGCACCTATGTTTCGTATTTAATGCTTTAAACCGAAAGTGCATTCACGGTATATAGTCATTTATTTAATATCCTATTGTAAAAAGAGACTTTATTTCTTTGCCTTTACGATAGATGTAATTACCAATTTAATGTTGAGTTGAGAAATAATGAAATTAAATTAATTGTTAATAATTACTAATACTACAGAAAATCTGTATAAATTAAGTGCTTTTTTATATTTTTCATTAATTAATAGACATAATTTGAACATAATAAAAACCCTTGACTTGACATCACAACTTTCGAATTATGAGGTAAAGCTCGTCACTACTGCGTTGTTGTTATTAGTCCTACCTTGTAAATACATTTCGTGTTCGAGTACCTATACATATGCTATACGATAAACTATTCTGGACCATAAAAAATAAATGCCTGGCCAGCTAAAACCAATATTTTGCAAAAGCGCTGAAATCTCTACCATCAATAAATAAAGTCAAGAGCAAAAGCGAGTTGAACATCGTACAACCGCTCTTTATAAGGGTAGCTTCATTATTCATATTTTCTCTTGAACTCGGTACCTCTTCCTCAGTTTCTTCGCGCATTATAATTTAATAAATTCTTATCTTATGGGATTTGTGTTCGTTCGTGCGTAAAATTATTACCCTGCTGCAATTCTGTGTATAATTTTTGACGTTTTATATCACAGATATTCAAATTTTACATAACCACCCCCTCCTACCGTTGGGTATGACATTATTAGAAGGAGCGGGAAAACCTCGTTCAATGTAATCCCTTCCGTTTAAATTCACTCCGCATTAGGTGCGTCCCACTATCCAATTCTGCGATATCCTTTCCCGAGTCGCGTAATAACGCGACTCGGAAATTCTAATAAATTATGTCGTAAAGTATTATAGCTGCCCACCTGCATTATCACTTCGTACCAACTAAAAAGGTAAGCAGACGCCTCCTCGGGAGAAGCTCGCAAATTTAAATTTAAATTAGCCCAGATCTCTTCTTAAAAGAGATATTACCTTTTTCGATCGATATAATTTTTCGAGGAGTAAAATTAAATTCCATTTTGTAGGATCTAAATTGTGTAACACACAAATTTAATTATGATTGTTACCAACGTACAGAGTATTAAATAAAACAGATCGTGCTTCAAATAAGAAAATATTACTCTATGCTCCTTTCTAAACACATACTGTTAAGTGTTATATTAATAACGCCTATAATGCTTCGAAGCGCGCTTATCATAACCGTTACAATAAACTTTATGTATGCAGAGCCACGTGCTCTTTTCTGTAGAAATAAGAACTACAAACACGAACAAAGGATATAAGAAGCCATTTCAATTAAAGACGAGGCTAGTTATCACTGCCGTAAAAATTTCTTTTGTAACCGAAGCCGAAGAGAAAGTTGAAGCGGAATAATACGAAAGATGAAAGCTTATACAGTGGGTTTTACCAATTGACAGGGAATTATCACAAACCTTCGTTTTCCATACAGACGCACTTTCAGTTTCAATTACTTATATTCTTAGAATATTTAATCACTAACCGAACAATCAGGATGCTAATAAATTGAAAATTGATTGTTATGATGTAAATATGCTTTTTACATTGAGAGAACAGAAAGACTTTATTCAAGTTTTTGAATTGTTAAGATTAGAATTATTCATTTAAATATACATTATTTTTATACTACAAGGAAGTTTATTAAGTTATATAAATTATTATATAGTAAGTATACTATATAATAATTTATATAACTTCAGGAAAGACGCAGTGTGGATACAGATTAAATAAAGAAGAAAAAATGGTCTTATTTCACAAAATTACCTTTATTAAAGCAACCGGTTTCATGGTCACATCATCAGGCTATAGGTAATTTAAATTTACTTAAATTTATTGAAATTTAAATTACCTATAGCCTGATGATAATTTATATTTTAAATTTCTTTGAGAAACTGTAATTCTGTGTCTTGGTGGTAATAAGTAATTAAATGTTCTAGTGTTGTAAATTTTTGACACACTGTCTGTGAACAAAACACAACATTTCAAGGTATAAGCATCGTAAAAAGTTAAGATTTGGGTACCCCTTAAACACACTTCTACAGCAGGCACGTGAATCAGGACCTAACAGTGGTTTTATAGCTCTTCTGTTGAAGAATAAATAAAGAGTAAATTTAAGTTTAAATAAAAATCTCATAACTGCAGCATCTTCTGCGATTATAAACAGCAAGTTCGCAACAGTTTACTACACAGTACCTATGTTAATCCAATAATTAACCTGCTCATCAATACGAACTTCCAAGACCCTCGCTGTGGTAGTTAGTACAAGGAATGAATTTATTATCTGGAGTAAGATCGTATTCGCACTTGTGGAACCTCGGCTTCGCCTCGGCCCCACAAGCCGTACTCACACTCGCAAAACTATAGTTTCTGGCCTAGTGATACAAATAACTATTGTATTAAAGAATACTTCCTCTCAGTATGACAATATTGTACTTAAACAATATACCTATGTTATGCAAGTCCGCGTAAACAAAATTTATTTGCATTAATTATTAAAATATATTCTAAATTCTGATCTGTAAACTGAGTCCGTTTGCTTGTCGTATGTCTTTGAATACAGAAAAACTTCTTTCTAAATCACAACTAGTGAGAGGTGCATATTTAAAGTATATTTTAAAATTACTATACATTCCATTGTCTTCGGAACAGACATTTTTTAAGATGTTTAAATCCGAATTACGGTTAAAAACTGCATCAATTTTTTTGTCCAAACGGCCTCCAAAATCTCGGGTAATATTTTTAACTTTATGTAAGGTAGTATTTAGGATTTCGATACCTTCTTCTAGTTTTAAACTTTGAGTTTCTAAATATTTTATAGTATTAGTTAATACTTTAAAGTTATTTTTAACTAAATACTATATTGTGGAGAGAAATACGGGACGCTGAATAAAGAGATATTTTGTGCGACCGCTCTTCACTTGACTAATTCCGTATCTAGCGCGCCTAGTCGATCAACATTTTGTATCGTGCTCCGTCCGCATATGGCCGAGCTTCGTAACGGTGATGCGATGAATAATAGTCTATGGTGCCTGTGACTATCCGCTCTTTAGTAATAATATAAAATGTTCCTACATCAATTACCGGCTTTCTCGTATTTAAAATTAAAAAGGCATTCTGCGGTCTTACGGCTCATTTATTTTTTTTTTCCTCTCGACGTAAAAATTGGTTGTAAAATGCATTTGAACAATAGTACCTACAATGGTTATCTCTTATAAAAGTAAATATGTAATAAAGAATCCAAACCTGAATTTGAGAAACTCCAAAGGTGTAAGCTGGTAAAGGTTCTACAGCGGAGTTTATCACGTAATCTCCTAAAGTTACGTGCACTTGTCTGGGAGTTGCTTTAGCCACGCAATGTCCTGCTGTAACAACGTGACGTCTGCTTACTAGTGATCCACCGCAACTGAAAGAAAGATGCGTTTATATCCTGGTAAAGATATTGCATTTCTTAATACATAACTGAAGCTTTGCTAATATATTTATTATATTTTGTGTGTCAAATAAGAATAAGTGCCATTATATATGCAGAATACTATGCATGAAAAGGAGTGAGTTGCGAAAAATGAAATCTTATCTGTTTTATATTCTCAACAAGCCCCTTAGAGTTATTTATTTATATCAAATAGAATGCACTATAATAATAAAAATAATCAAAATAGCATTCGAGGATTTTTTCTTTAATAACAACATAACCTTCCAACCTTTTTTTCTAGTAACTTTTCTAATTTTTTATTAGATTTTTTTCCCTAACTCTTGTTTATTTTTGACGCTTCAATATTTATTTTCTCGACTCTCTTAATTCTTTCTTATTTCTTTCTGCCCCGGCGGTAGTCCTAATTGATGAAGGAGTCTACATCTGGTTAATTTTTCATCATTAAACGTTAAATCACACTGATAAAATCCAAATTCTAAAGCCTTTGAAACTTGCGCTCAGATCTGGTTGTTAAAACTTTTATTTGGATTTTAGATTTGGTCTTGAACACAGCAACAAGTTGGATGGACCAGTTGTAGAAACATGGGATTGATTTCATTCCATAATACATATGAAATGCAATAGTAATATTCTTCAATACTTGACTTTAACAGAGCTGAACTCTCGTAGTTCGAAAGAAAAAAGCCTGGGTGCTTCCTCTGAGGGACAGGAGTCAGGCATCTGCTCCGATGAAGAAGACTTCTTTCGGTAAAATCAGTTTTCTTTTTTGAAAAAGATGTATGTACTGCGAGACATTGCGCGAAACATTAACGAATGATCGAAGAATATTTATTTATTTATCAGTGGAAATATTTTGAGCATATTTGTTCGAAACCAAAATGTTTATACTAAAGAAACAGTTACTACAAGTGATAATTTCTTACTTTTTTGTAAACACTACAATAAAAGTACCTTTGCATCAGTGCCAGTGTGAGAACCTCGTCTAGTATACTGGATATTATTTTTATGCAATCAAATACAGTTAGGACTCATTTTGGCTTCTCTGGCTTGGTTGCCTGTTCGCCTGTGGTACATGCAGTCATTTTGAATGAGATAAACTATTATGCTATCCTACAACATTTTGAAAGCGAGATAGATGTATTACAAGCCATATGAACCTCATCAGCATCAAAATAATGACAAGTCAGACGCGGTGACATGACAATCTGAATTTCCAAATAATACACAAATTTGATGACAAATAGTAACCGATCAAAATTGTGAAGAATAGCGACTTCACATTCTTCACTGCAGAGCTCTTGGGAAGAGTAGATAGACACAGAACAAAACTCTTTAAATGCACCCTTCACCAGAAATTCCTCAATCAATGCCAATTTAGACTCCGTATCAATATTTCGAGCAGTTTTTTTTTTTGTTCCAAACAAATGTTGAAAACAATTACAGATGAAACGAACAGAAGAATGTAGGAAAAATTTAAAATCTCAAAGAATACCTGGAGCCATACGAATAAATAGACCCAAGAAATGGACTGACGCACGTAACTCAGGAAGAAATGAAAAAAATTTTAGAACTCTGCTGTGTAGCATGTACTGTCCGTTTCTCCCCATTATGTCACTAGTGGAGTACAAATCCACTGTACTTTCATTTGCCAAAAATAGCAAAACTATGTCGAGAAATCGTTTTAGAGAAACATTGCGGTACCTCTGCTTTGCAAACTGGAATGGAACTGTTATAGACAAATCGGTACGATTGTATAAGCTTAATAATTTATTGCCTTCGGATCTGCACACAGATATTAGCATTGTCAGGTATACGTACAAATTAATATAACAATAATAAAACTGTATATAAAATTTGCAAACCAACACAAGTTTATAATTGGTTGTTTAATCATTGTTAAAATAAAGGAAAATTGCCTGGCAATACGTATAATGGTAAAGGAAAAAGAGAATAAAAATCAAATGTGTAAACATTTTAAGTGAAATAGTCATTAATATTATAAAAAGCTTGCAATGTCAAATATTTCTTAATCTCCCATTTTTTTTCTCAATGTGTCTACTGGTAGTTTATCGTATAATTTTCCGCAGATGTAAAAGGAAGATTTCTTGTATAAAGATAGATTATGTCCCGGAAACCTAATGTCATTACTGTTTCTTGTAACTTACTGATGGTCTACTTTGTATTCTTTAAATTTTTGCAAATGCTGTCCTACATAGATCAAGCATTTATATATAAATTTGCATGAGTATATAAAAATGATTGCAACTTCGATAAAACAACTTTCAGTTTATGAATCTATGATCCCTTGCAGAGGTCGCTTGCAATTTATGCAATATAGGTATCATGAATAAAAGTATACGAATTCATTATCTCTGACGGTTTTATTGTTAGTCCTATTATCTATGTTGGAAAGGAACTTTGCAGGCGGAATATGGACGAACAACGAAACTTGTTAAAAAGTCTACTTGGACAACCAGTGTTTCTTTGGCACAGGCAAAAACTCTGACGGTTGCAACTTTGAGAAAACGTAGAAAATATTATCCTACGAAACTAGTGAAACAAAAATTGAAAAGAAAAAGAATTCAGCTTGAAAAAGAAGAGGGTCTCTACTGGTAACTAGATTTAGATATATCTACAAAAGAAGTTGCAAAAGAGCAAAAGGAGAGTCGAAAAAATTAAGCTGCAATATGCGCTGGATTATAATCATTGGTAGAGCTGATCAAATGATGGCCACTTGAAACACCTGTACCAGCTACAGAAAAGGACAAATCTACTATAAAATGCCAGAGAACATGTTCCAAGCATAAAATAACAAAAAAGCAAGATATCATGGCTTATGCGTTTATCCATGCTTCAAAGTCTGTCACGAAAAGGGAGAAAACTTCTTCGTTAGTTACTCTCCAATTTCCCAATTATTATTTTCTGTATATATTGCGTTTGCATTTATTTTGTTTTATTTTTGTCATTATTATGAACAACGGTTCTTTTTGGCAACAACAGTATTCTAGAACCGTAGAATATATTGTTTTAATATTTACTTATCTATATGCTGCAAAGATTTTGGTGTCTGGAGTACGACAACCGAATTTTGGTCGTTAGTTTATTAATTTGAGTGAAAAAAATTAATCCGAAACTTCAGTATGAACGGAAAATATTACTCACCACGTTATCATCTGGCTTGAAAAAATATGTTTGTTATTTAAATGTTTCCTTTTCTCGAAATTGGATAAATCAATCAACCTAGTCTTTCTATGGGTACAAATTAATGCTATTAGATTTTATATTGCAGAACGCTTCTGGAAATATTGTATAATTACGAAAAAAGAGAAACTCCAATATGGAAAAAAGGCGAAAGTTTTTCTTATTCTTCATTACCATTTAATAAAAGCTACTAGATTTAAAGTAATGTCCATTAAATGTTAAATCTATGTTGGGGGAGGTATTGTAAAAAATTTCAAAAAAATCAGACCAATAGTTCTTGAGAAAAAAGAAGAAATACGCAGGATGTTTTCCCATAAAGATAAAATTCTTACCCAATCCCTTTTAGATATAAATCTAATAATTATATGTTATATTAAATGCAGACGGCTACAATTATATTCAAATTAAAACAAATAAAGGAATTGCAAAACTTTCAATTCCTAGAATGCTGCCGTTAAACTTTAAATAGAGCATATCAATCTGTAATTATATCATAAATAATTATTTAATTATTGCATCCAACCATTTTAATAAGCGTATATCGACAACAGGATGTATGCACAATATACGACATACGAAGAACGAAGAACTTCACAACCTTGAACAATGTCTTCCTCCTCGTTCTCATGTATAAGCCTCGTTAACGTATCATTGACCTTAAAGAGAATGCTAAAGAATTATAACATGTTGGTATTCACTCTACATGCGTATATAAATGTGTGGCAACATCCATCGTTCTAATTTGTAATTACTGGATTCTAAAGAGTAGAACCGGCAGGTTTGCTTGATTGTCGGCATACCCATGTAAATGATAAATTAATTTACATATTTTAACATACAGAAATGAAATAAACTTTCTTAGGATTAATCGAAAAGTTTAACAAAACTTCGATATAAGCGCAAAGTAGGATTGTGCCAATAATTGTAACACTGGCACAAATTCCTGTATAAGTATATTATCACCACATACAACAGAATAACAAAGGACGATTCGGCGTTCACAAAAAACTTTCACAATAAAATTATAATACAATAGGTAACAGAAAAAAAGCATCTACTTGACCTTTGTTAAAAGGAGAATAAGGGGTTAATATGGTATATGATGTATAGACGTACATATAACAATAGCTATGAATATGGAATACATACTAACAATAAATATGGCTATAAAATAAAAATATCTAATGGGAAAGAAAAGGTCTAAATCCACAATTACCCTCTTATTTCAAGCTATCGGTTTCTACCACATCATCAGACTTTACGGTAATATATTTGAAGAATTTGACAATTCTTTAAATATATTCCCGTAAAGCTTGACTATGTGGTAATCACACGAAACCAGTAGCTTGAAATAAAACGGTAATTGTTGATTTAGACCTTTTCTTTCTTAATGGGACGTATTTTTATTAAGGTTCTTTTAACCCTTCACTACATACCATTTCCTGCACCGCACAATAACATAAGTATATGTATTTTTATTATAATTGAAGACATAAATGGATGAATGTGTTATATTACATATTTCTTAAAAAAATATTCCATTTGAGAGATGAAGGTGTAATTATGTGATCTATCATATAGTAAGGATAATATACCAAAAATAGAATTACTGAGATATGTGAATGGACGAAAACCTTATGGACAGCAGAAGGTGTTTAGTTTTCGTAGTATTTCATTTATTGAGATAAATAATGCTGGCTTGCCTTATTTTTTCTCATTATAAATACGCTATTATCTACTAGAGTTCAGAGCATAAGCATTACGCAAATGATATTACTTGCTTTCTTGTTCGTAAACCGCATTTGCCTCAATTTTTATAAATACGTCATGCGCATCTGCATGCAAATTGCCCTTTTCATGTATGACCTCTTAAGTGCAATTAGATGTTACGTATGTATGTATTACACTTTTAGGCACATTATAATGTATAATTTTAATCTCAACAACCGTTGAGATCATCAATTTTACAAAAATTCGTAGCAATAAAGGCCTTAAATTTAACAAAACTTATTGGAACATTAATTTTTTTAATTGGTTTCGATAAATACAATTATCTTCATCAGTCCTAGAAATGTAATAATTCCAAATTTTAAAAATTAAATCAATGCCAATTCCCTAAAAATTTTTTTTACCTGTTGTTTTTGTTCATATAATGGTTTTTTGTTTTAAGTAATTTTACTGAATGATATCAGCAATTAATTTAAAAAAAATACTTTAATCGGGACATCACAACATATTAAAAAAAAAACTATTAATAAATAGACTGACCATCTAATGCAAAATGTACATCGCCACAGAGAATGCCAAACAATTTTGTATTAGGAGAGGGTATTTTTATATATGTAGATTGTAAACAAATTTAGAAATAAGGATGGACAAATATTTTTAAAAAAAGATATCCGATTTAGTGAAGGAAAAGATATGAAAATAATAACAGCTGACTGCTGTTAAAAGATTTGGAACAACGAATGAGGAAACCCAATGTTTTAGAAGCTGAGAGGCAGAGGTTGATAATATGTGGTACGAAGCTCATATACAACTGTCAAATAAAACACCAAGGTCCCTCACCGATTGTAGCTTTTGCAAAGAGTGTAGATTCATCATGTAAACACAGGGATTTGGATTGATTTTCCGGGTGTAGGAGACATAGCAACATTTACTGAAGTTTAGAGATAAGTTGTTTTTGGTGCACCAATCAAATAAGTAATCAATATTAGCCTGCAGGTGTAGAATGTCATTTAAATTCGAAATCGAGGAATAAATTTTAACATCGTCAGCATAAGCCAGTACAGAGCAAGAGAAATTTTGTAGAAGATCATTAATAAATAAAATAAAAAGCAAAGGTCCCAAGTTCTATCCCTGCGGAATGCCTGAAGATGGAAGAAACTGAGAGGACTTATACCCATTATAATGTACATAATTACCTCTGCCACTTAAGTATGATTCCATTGACATTAGTAAAGGAGTAGTAAGCCCAAATGAAGAAAATTTCCGAAGTAAAATACCGTGATCAATGCTGTCGAAAAAATCTGTATAAACCACATCAACTTGCCCCTGCCCGTCCATTTCCTGGCAAATAAACTGTGAGATGGTGCAAAGATTAGTGACAGTTGAACGGCCATGAATAAATCCGTGTTGGTAGGGTGAAATAAAAGATGTAACATTTTCATATAGGTGGTTGAACAAACTATTTTCATAAACTTTGGCGAAATTTGACAAAATTGACATTGGTCTGTAGTTACTAACCTCCGAATTTTCACCTTTCTTAAATACAGGACAAATTTTTGTATTTTGCCACAATTTGGGAAAAGTTGACGTAGTCAGTGACAAGTTAATGATGATTCAAATCAAATCATCCCCTGCCGTATTGCTATCAGCAAAAGTAGACATAATTTTTATAAGTTCTTCATCCGAAACAGAAGGAAGAGTTATGGACAACGTATTACATGAACCATCATCTGTAAAGTTGCAGATGATATAGTCCTAGACTACCTAGGCGACGCCTGGGCATGGTTTTATGTGCTTAACAGCAGGTGCTTTGTGTTTCCATTTATTCCGATGAGTGATGATTGATTGGTTTATTAGGGTATTAAGTATAGCCGATGAAACTCGAAGAATAGGCTTTGGCCCAATGTAGGGCGAACGCGAACCCGTTATCTTATTCCTAGCCTTATTTTCTCTAACCCATCTGAGTTTTAAGCTATTATTAATAGCAATTGGTTCCAAGGCAGTATGGCACCGAAGCACCAAACTGTAGGTTATGTTGTGTGCTATTCAAAACTCTTGTTAATATTTTTGAAATCCACAGAACGACTTATAGACAACTGAGGCGCCCACAACCCGTAAAGATAAACACATTCATTTTCAAATTACAGACACACCTATATAGTTTCCCATATTCTTACAACATTCAAGTTCACAATTGCATCGTCGCTGCCGTAATTATATTATTGTTATGCGTATTCTTTACGTTTTTGTTAACTAATATCCGCAACATCTTGAGAAAGCTTCGTGTTTATCAGTTATTATCTATAATCAAGAAGGGTAAATGTATATTTTACGTAAAACACTCGGTATTTGCGTAAAAATTAACAGTTGAAGATTATTCTATTTAACTATTTAATATCCTACTATCTCACATTTGATTTTCAAATCATGTACTTATAAAAAATATATAAATGTTTAGAATTATTTTATAAATTTCTACCGGTACTACATTAGAAATAAAATATATAAAAACTCACAGGATAACAAAATATTTCAACGCTGATAATATAATAAAACTAATGGAATCATATTTGAAAAGATGAGACTATACCGTGGAAGTGACGAATATAAAACGAAATAAGCAAAAGTTGAGTATATATTTTTCCTTTTCCAAATACGTATGTATGTATCCTCTACGGCAAACACGTTCGGTGGAATAAAGAGAAATCATTCGTTTCTATCTATGAAAGTAGACGAATAAATTTTGATTTCAATTCACAATAAAAGTCGCACTGATGATGGCAGTATTTCCACCACATATGCTAGGGGATTCACGCTTCAATAAATCACACTCTTTTTTATGTTACGTCCAAGCGTCGACTTTCTCCATTGTAAGACCACGTGAAAATATTTTCATAAACGTTCTAACGTTGAATTGTAAAATAATGTTATTATAGATACGCAAATTGTAGTATCAGTAATGTCTGAAATGTATTTCAGTATAACTTATGCGATTTTACATTTATAGACAATTCCCTTAGCTGTAGCTGTAGCTTGAGGGATGTAAAACTTATGTATGTTTCCCTATTTAATTTTGCCAAGGTTTATTATTTTGATTCGTATTTTTTTAGATTTTTATAAACCAGTTTCTTTTTCAAAAAGCTATTAGCACAGTTAACATAAACTCATATTAAATATATTAGAAAATAATTAAAACTAATGATATATGTACAATCATGGTAAGAAATTTTTGGACACGCATCGAGCACCGAATCTTTTCGTAGCTATAGTTGTCTCTCTCATTCCCCCTCGCCTAAGTTCTGATACAATGGTCGACCTTGATAAAGCGCTCTCAGTCGGCAGGTAGCCGTCAATGCTAGGGTTTATGGTTTTGTGTTTACCTCTTTATAATTGCTTGTAGGTGTAATGTGAATAAAATACAAAATATACCGCACAAACTACAAAAACTTATGCACAGAGTTATGTATGAAGCGCGCGCTTCCGTTTGGAGTCGAGGTAGTTTCTGCAGCATATACATTTATAGTAGGAATATGACTATTTTGAGAAAAGTAATTTATAAAATGACTGCAATATATTATTGGATTGTAAGGGGTCTCGGGATGGCAATAATAAACACTTGCACTAATCTGCTGTAGGACCGTATTAAAGTTTGATGTAGCATTTTAACGATGATGGATCAAACCTCTTTAAACAAAATAAAAAAAAAAGAACCGAAGAACAATAAGGGGCAAGCTATGTATTGGATTATTAATGAACTGGTATGACGATAGGAAATTTCTCCTACTTTAAAAAATATGTATATAAAAAAGAAACTAGTCCCACAGCTGATTTCCACAACAAATATAACTATATTGTAAATTTTATAAATAAACAAAGTACATTTAATGAAATTAATTTTATTTAAAATTGCAAAGTGTGGATTCATAGGCATTAAAAAAAATACGTTGGCAAAAATATGTAATATATTTAAAAAAATGTAAGTGGTCATTATTTCCTTGCCGGTTACAAACTTTGCACCGACTTTAATTATTGGTACTATTTCCTGTAGGGTAATTGTTCTTATTTATAATATAAAATTCCTTTCTCTTTTATTTTAACTTTTATAGTAGGATTAGTGGAGCAATTGTTGTTTGCCAATAGGAAGTGTGAATTATACCTCCAGAATTAAAGGGGCTAATAATACCTAATACCAAAGTGTGTAAATTACCCATGCCCTTACATTGATTACTTTTTTAATTAATGTGTGTATTTATGTATTATTTAGGTATTCTAAATTAACACCTGACTGCAATAAATATATCCAAGAGCAATTATTCAGTAATTACTCTGTAATGCAATTAAAATAATATTAGGATTAAATTTCTTTGTATGCATAAATACTTTAGAATTGTGACTGGGGAATTATAGAGATTATTGTATATTTAAGAATTGCTAAATTCTTTTTTTTCTGAAAATCTTACAAAATATAAGCCTTTCAGCTAAGGTTTCCAAGTTAGTTAGAGGTCAGTGGTACTGTAGTTAACATGCGCGGTCCGGAGACAAGCATAGAAATAAGGGCAAAGGTGGTTACCCTTTGGGAGCGTGGTTTGTCTTATAGGCAAATTGCTGCGGAAGTAGGTTCATCAGTAAGTATTCTCTTTACATATCCTTAATTTACAAACATCGTTTCGGTTTAAATGAAACGAAAAAAAGTTGTTTTTTTTCTGATTATACACCACGTGAACGTTATTTAATATACTGCTGGTTTATTACAGAAGTCACTCGTTCATTATTGGGTGCATCGATGGCGAACTGAAAACGAAAATGTAGCGCTGAGAACTAGGCCAAGGCCTGGGCATCCACGGAAAATTACCCCTGACGTCGGAAATACAATCCTGGAGTACGTAGGACAACATCCAATCTGTACATCTGTGGGGATAGTTGAAGCACTGCATTTAAATTGCAGTGCCCGTCTTGTGAGAAACTTTCTTCACAAAAGTGGGATTCACTGTCGGCGTCCGGCGAAGAAGGTAGATTTCTTGGAGCGCCATATTGTGAGTCGACTAAACTTTGCGCAAGCAAATTTAAACCGCAACTGGGATGTGGTTATATTTTCCGATGAGAAAGTATTTTCAACCTCTCAGGATGCGAGAAAACTGGTATGGCGCCCTAACAACACTAGATTCGAAGAAAGCAATGTTGTCAGAATTCGGCAAAGTAGCCGAATTAACTTGGCGTATTGGGGTTGGATGTCCAGTGCCGGACCTGGAGAATTGACCCGGATTGAAGCACGCATGGACGCCATCCAATACATTCGTGTCCTGGAAGAAGTGTTGCTTCCCAGTGTCCGAATTATATACCCTGCACCTCATCGGATTACACTGGTGCAAGATAATTCTGCAGTCCATTCAGCTCGGATCGTGAGGGATTGGTTTGCGGAACATCGCAATGAAATAGAAGTCCTTCCCTGGCCAGCAAAGTCCCCTGATCTAAACCCCATTGAAAACTTGTGGGCGGCTATGGGAAGAATGTGGGATCTACGCGATGCACCAGTTCCGCGAAATCAAGTAGAACTTCACCAACACGTTACCGAGGTGTGGGAACGCTTTAGAGGAAGGGAAACTTGTTCGAATCTCGTGGCGTCCATGCGTGGACGATTGGAGGAGGTTATAGATCGGAACGGGTACTGGACGCGTTATTAATAATTTTTTTATTTGTTTTTTTTTTAATTTTTTTATATTTAATTGTTTTTTTAGAAGAGGATTTTTTTTTTTTATATTTTTGTTTTTTTTTTTGAGGAAGTTTGACAAAAGTGATATTCTCACTGTTTACCCATCTTAGTTATGATTTAAGTTGTGTTTTTGTAGTTTTTAGAATTTTTTTAATTTTATTGTTGTTATAAGTTTTATAGTTATTATTTTTTTCTTTTACTGTTCATGCATGTTTTCTTGCTTGATCGTTTTGAAAAACGTTTTTTTTTTTTTTTTGTAATTTCAGACATGTATTTTTAGTGGTGACAACTCTCAGAGTGTAGGTTTTACCGTGCTTTTCCTCACTCCTAGGCGAATGCTGAGAGCGAACATATTAAAGACGCTGCGCGGGCGCAATTATTAAACTCTGTTTTAAATTTAATTATTTTTTTTTTACCTTGTTTTCAACCTATAACTATATAAGAAATACACTAATGAAACGATATTGGAGCTATTCGCCTTCAATGACTATTGTCCCATCGCTTTTTAGCGCAAGTACAAAAAAGATCCAGTATCTGTAGGATAATAGATATTTTGCCTATTTATAATTTCTTTAACTTATGCGAGAGATGTTCTTCTTCATCGATATTTTTCTTCTACCGTTTATCCTTTAATAGTAATATTTTAAAGTGTTATTTTTCCTTTTTTGGGTATACGGTAGATATAATTCAATAAAATTTTACATATGTTTAACTGTAATTTATTATTCTACGTTCAAAGACAAATCCGAAACGTAGAATAATTAATTACAGTTTAAATATGTAGCAACACTACGCCATCATTTATTTAATTGATGGGGATCTTTTCTTAGCCGTGCTTGTAAATGAGTGTATATCGGGCAAATTGAGCAGTGCTTGTTATGCGCTCAAAGTTATTGCACAAAATGTGAGCATTGAATCAGCTCTTTCAGTATATTATGCCAATGTCTACTCTCGATTGAGATATGGGATTGTCTTCTGGGGAAATTCCATCGACGTGGGGCGAGTCTTCATCCTGCAGAAAGCGTGTCTACGATCAATTTTTGGCATACGAAGGCGTGACACGTGTAAAGACATTTTTAGAGACTTTAGTGTACTTACCGTTCCGGCTATTTATATACTTGAGTGCGCCTTGTTTGTCAAAAGTAATTATAATGATTTTTTTAAAAAATTTGAACTTGCACATAGTCATGGCACCAGAAATACATTAAATGGTTTCTTGGTGCCACCTTATACGCACTTGACTAAATTACAGAAAACTGCATTGTTCCAATGCATACGTATTTATAATCATTTGCCAAATACTTTAAAAATCCTGCCTTTCATAACTTTCAAAAACAAATTAAAGAAAATTCTTAAATCAAATATTTTATATAAAATTGAAGATTTTTTTGCAATAGAAATACGTTAGCAAACACTCAAGTTTTACATTATTTGTTATCGTAATGTGATGTATATTGTGTATGTGTGTATATGTGTATTTCTTTTAAGTCCAATTGACATTGACTTGTTCCACACACTTTTGTATCTATGGAATGAAATATATTATTATTATTATTATTATTATTATTATTATTAAATTTTTTGGTTTTTGTTTTTTTCTCTTGATTTAGTGGCTTGGTTTTTAAATTTAATGAATTATTCAATAAAACTCTTCATGACGTTTCGACAATCTTATTTTTCATTGTTGTCTTCCTCAGATTATTTTATATAATTCCCGAAATTTTGTCTAGAAATTATGAATGGATTATGTTATTAACATTTTTACAACTTTTTTATGCGTTTTATACTTACAAAATTAAAGACATTCACACAACATTTTAAAATAGTATTAAACATTTTTTTTATCTTTTCATTTTTCTTAAACATATACTAACTGTTAATTGTCATTTAAAATTATTATGCATGGCGAAACATTTTGTGTGAACACTGGAGAACTACATTTAAAATAAACCGAAAGGCACTCTCAGCTATGGGCGTTTTTCTCCTAAATTGTTGTACTAAAAATTGTTTATTTGTAAATTTACCTATATATATATTACTGACGAAAAGTATGTTGAAATGATTGGTGCATAAATTTTTGATAAGTTTTCTATTTCTGTTTTGTCGTTTACTGCGTTATTTTGTTTTTTTATTTGGATCATTTCTAATATACATCGCGCTTTATAATTTCTTTCTTTATTTAAAATACTTGTATTATTAAAATTGAATGTGTGTTAAAATTTTAAATGTAGTTCTCCAGTGTTCACACAAAATGTTTCGCCATGCATAATAATTTTAAATGACAATTAACAGTTAGTATATGTTTAAGAAAAATGAAAAGATAAAAAAATGTTGAATACTATTTTAAAATGTTGTGTGAATGTCTTTAATTTTGTAAGTATAAAACGCATAAAAAAGTTGTAAAAATGTTAATAACATAATCCATTCATAATTTCTAGACAAAATTTTGTGAATTATATAAAATAATCTGAGGAAGACAACAATAAAAAATAAGATTGTCGAAACGTCATGAAGAGTTTTATTGAATAATTCATTAAATTTAAAAACCAAGCCGCTAAATCAAGAGAGAAAAACAAAAACCAAAAAATTATTTATTTAATATCAGATAGAACAAAATGTTCCAGTTCGATGGGCCCTTACAAGAATTGCAAGACCTGCCGCAATTTTTTCTTGAATATCTAAAGTTACATTCCATTAATTTTGGGAAACTTTTTTTTTTCAATTAAAATTTATAGTCCGTTGTTTATTAAATGTTGAATAAGTACCGCAAGACATTATAACTAAAACAAGATTAATTGTCATCATTAGTTTATATCACCTCTTCATATTATGCAATTATACCTTACTTTTACAATAAGAAATTAAGGACACGGTTAATACTTTTAAATAGATATATCGTTTTTAAAAAATACTAAAATTGTTTTCAAACGGTGATTTTAATAATAGCTACAGAATTAATTACATATTTTTAAATGTTACTTTATACATACAAAACTTATCTCTTTAAGCTACCGAACGTTGTTATATTAATTGCATTATGTTATGAATAGTTATGATTATAAATATTGTATTTCAATGCTAACTTTGGAACGGGTAAGCTTCCGAACGCACAATCTGTACTGCATTATGCCTTCATAAATCCTATCGCTACTGTTTCCCGTTTTCTATAAATGGTTCAAGTTCAACATATAATAAATTTGTGATTATGAGAACGAGCAGGTAGTAGTATAGCGCCTGCGGCAAAATTTGCGGGGTAAAACGGGAGGAAGAGATAGCAATAGCTACGAGAAAGTTTGCCTCGATGCGTGTCCTAATATTTCATACCGTAGCTGTACATATTCACTTATACAGTGTCACACATAAAGTCCGCATCATATCGGATTTTTTCTTAAGCTTAAGATAAAGTACCTACCTTTATTTTTCGAAAAAAGAGGAAAATGTTGTTAAGAAAAGTTGCTTAGAATTAACAGTTATACTCAAATATAAAGTCATAGCATCCTAAAAAGCAAAAATAAATGCGTTTTTTTTTAATCACTCTTTGTATATTAATTTACAGCAATTAATATATTGAAAGTACATACCCTAATTCATATAATCAAAAAAAGAAAAAGAAACTTAAGCTGGTGGTACTCCGTAGACGTTTGTGTTGTACTTCTAGTACCATAAACATCGGAAAATAGATTTGGGTCAGTAAATTGAGACTGCCAATTGCATTCAAAATGTCAGATAAAAAATTAAAGCTGAGCATATCACAGCGCGCCGATAATGACAGAAAATTGTATCGCTGTAATAATGCATTATAGTCAGCACCTCTTTAGAATAGACTGCGTCTATCTTAAATGTCACGTACTTAAGGAATATTTCCTGTATTCTCTCAATACAGAGTTGCTGGTAATATAGTGTGAGTGCCAGACTATTGATGCATACTCCAACCTACTGCGCACCAGCAAGCAAAATAATGTTATAGCAACTCTGATGCCAACAAAATACCTACATGGACATATAATAAAACCAAGTGATCTGGAAGCTGAGGGCCAGACAGCGAGAACGTAGAACTAGTGTCAAATAACGTTCCAAGTCCAGAATGATACACACACTAGTTATTACTTTAGAAAATAAAGCATAACGGAAAGTGATCAAAGTGGGACGTCGTGCGTAAGAGACTACGGCACATTTACCAATATTAAGTGTAACCTTATTTTTTTATGCACAAACCGACAATAGTGCCCGAATCTTGCTTCAATTTCTTGCAATCGTCACTAATATGAATAACTGTATAAATTTTAAAGGCGTGTGCATAATCAAGATGGCAGCAGTTAAGTGAACCGAAAATATCATTTAAATAAATATTATACAGTATCGGGGCCAAATTTGAGCCTTGCGGCGCCAGTGGCGAGTAAACTGACATATAATATACGTAATCCCTTCTAACATGGTTAATAACATGGTTTATAGTATCAAAAGCCCTAGTATAATAAGTATATACAGGCCATGTCAATTGAAATGTCTTGTATATGACGTCTACCGGTTCTCGATTATCAAGAGCAATACTGATATATTGCGCTATGTTAACAATTTGTAACAGTTAATCTCTTTGACAGAAAACTATGTTGATTACGAGAGAGATGTGATTGTATATTACGGTACACTACATTATATAACAAACGTTCCAAAACTTTTGAGAGATTACACAATATACTAACAGGTCAATAGTTATCTACACTAGCACGATCTACTTTTTTTAAATCCGCCACAACCCTGTTCATTTTCCAGATTTTAGGAAACGTAGACGTACTCACTATTAAATTAAATATTACGCTCAATGAAACCCGGAACGCAGTCGATGCTATGGGTCATATCCGCTTTGATGCTCTTGGTGGAGGATAACATATCCTCAGTGAAGTAAGGAACGCCAAATGTAATGATACGTGGTACGTCAGAAACCTGAAAAAAATATTAGAAAACTAGGTGGCGAAAGCCTCCACAATGTCCTGAGGCTGAGCCAATTTCGAACCATTGCAAACCCCGTAGCATGAAATCCCCATCGTTGATATTTTATTATCTAGAAAATGAACAGAAAGCCTTTGGATTTCTGATAATTTTATGCTCTAGATGTCTATGACAATATTAATAAGCAGTATGAATCAGTCTTACGAAGTGTCCTTAAACGTGCAAACTCTGCATAATAAACGTTAGAGGATACACATTTCCTTTTCCTAAATTAGTATTCCTTCAGCTGAACAAGTTCTTTAATGTTTCTCGTAAGCCACGGTGGACTTTGGTTTTTACCACTAGAATGTATTTTGATGAATGCAACAAACGTATTGTAAAGCTTATCGTAGAAGCGATTCACATGCTGAGAGGAATCACCAGTCAATTTTCGTAATCGCATCATATAAACTCGGAAAATGAACTCTTGGAAAGTTGTACCATTGATTAGACTAATGCCCACTGGCTAGAGGTCACAATAACGTACTGCGTATTCATAAAAATTAAGTCCAACAACCGATCGTTGACATTAAATACATTGTTCAGCTGGTTAAGTTCAATGTACTCCATATCCAAAATAGTACCTATTGTTGGCGAACAACAAAAACTTCATAATCGTTATTATCAATATTCGATGGTAAGTAAACACTAACAAGATACAGGTACAATCCTTTTATTTCTACATTTACAAATGTTAATATCCACAAGAGGAGCTAGCCTTGCAAAATTCTCGAACTCAACAGCAACTGGACACAAATCTATGCCAATAGCAGACAATACACCACCTCCATCAGATCTCTGCACCCAATCAGATCAGCAATATTTCTTTAAGTCATGTTTGCGTGAACATAACTATATCTATATGAAGATCATGAGATTGATATTTGAGTATAGCCATTAATTGTAAACAACTTTCTTTAATAATATTTTCCTCTTTTTGGAATAATAATACTTTGCTCTAAAGCCTTTCTCATTTCTAAATGCTCTCTCTGAGACAGTAGAAGATAAATTGCATTCAAAGGATCTCAAGTTAATTTTGAGCTGCTCAAATATTCTGTATTATTACAAGTTTTCAAAAGTCCATAATAAAAGAAAATCCCCCTTGATACGGAATTTACGTGTGACACTGTATATAAACGTATATACATACATAACATCGTTAACGGAAGAAAAAGATTCAATTTACCGTGATGATCCAATTCGAATATAGGCTTGCCAGGGAAAGGTACCGAAACCGGGTTCTTCGCCTCCCACGATCCGTCTTTGTGCCTGCTGTCTAGTCGAAACGCCACATCCTGTAACAGAAAATAATTTCCGTAGTCAGCGGACCATCATGAGAAAAAGAAAAGAGCTAGCGAAGAAAGAAAAGAAATAATATCATCGGGATCGCATTGGAACGTTTTACGATTATCGTTTTGCAACGGAGATGTGTCACCCGATAAGTCCGGTTAGCGAAAGTTCGTCTACTAAATTTCGGTAGTCGGATGACGTGATTCACGCTTTCTGTACTTTTTTTTTTCTTACAAAGCGCCATCATTGCCTGACTTTCTCCCATCTAGGACCTGTATTGGCAACTATCTATGCATTGAGATAAAAGAAAATAGGTTCGCTTAACCATTTATCAACTGAGTGCACATTTCTTGATTACGATGATTAATGCGGTAATGTTGAATTTACATCTAAAATGTTATTTTAATTTAGCGCATTTTTAACTGAATATTTAGTTGCATGCACTTAACTGTTTAATAGTCATAATGGCTATATTAACACTTAATATTTGACCCAGTGAAATAAAGCTTTGTTGGGCTGAACGTATGTGCATTTCAACAGTTATTCCTCCTATTATATTTAACAGCAATAAAATTTTGAATTCAGTTTTACTGCTAATGATGATAGCCTAGTTACTGAAACATAAATACATTCAGTACAGCAAATGTCATAAAATGTGTTGAAGTAATTAGTGTTAACACAGTGACATAGTTTTAAATATTAATATTACCGCAAAAAAAATGTGTAAAAAAGACCGTTTTCATTTCCCTTAGTGCAGTAACAAACTGTACAACTCTCATGGACTGCTCTTCAAAACATCGCAATTGTGATATACTATTTTGATCAAATATTGCAATGTATCATGCCTTCATTTTATCCGAAAAACCACGTAACGACAAACCTAGACAACATGAATGACGTTAGTTAGCTGCTGGGGATCGTCAGTCATTAATTCATCGTTGCTATTCAATTATTAACCAAACCCGATACAAGTTTACAATTTTATTTGTATATTGATTCATTTTACATCTAAAACTAATAACTATAATAACAGGCAACCCAAATAGTGCTGGTTGGTTGCCCTGGTTTATAAAAATTACTAATTTATTATTTTTGTTCCGTAACGTCAACCACAAAGTACTAAATTTTCCATACCTTTACTGTTCATAGTAATATATGAATAATATTTTAAGAGTAAGCGTAGAAGGATAAGTAGCTCTCTACCACTCAATAAGAGATAAAATACGCTTATATCACCTGTCTCCTGAAGTTGTATTGTTAGCAAAGTAGGTATAATTGTTATTATAAGTCTAAACTAAACATTTCGTCAAGCAAGTGCCTAACACTTGCGCTAATTCCTCACATGTCGATAAAACAGTTAAAACAATTTTGGTGGAGGTGCCGGGTACATACATGACGGGTATATGATTAGTATTTAGAAATGTGTATTTCGTCCATATTTTTAAACCAATAAATCAATGTTCTAAACACAGACTATATTACAAAATAATAATGTATAAGTGAATCAAAATCTCACAAAACGTAAAGGTTACCTATCCCAATTTATCGAAATAATGTACATATAAGCGTTATACTCTTTCTACACCCATAATTTGAGCTTACACATTTTTTGAACATTTTACATTATATCATGTTTTTCAATGTATTTCATTGTTTTCGATGTATTTTGATACCTGACAATAATTAAATGAAACGAGGTTTATAAAAGTTTTACCTTCCTCAGTGCTCTATAGTCAACCCAATAAAACTAAAACTAAAAAACCACTAAGTCGTAACATAGTGTAACATGTCTTCCACGTAAAATTGAATTGAAAAAACAGTGTTTACGATTTACATGTGCATTTTTTATTATGAGTTTATTATGATTTAGTAAATTTAAAGTTATATAATGGAATAAAATATTTGCTATTTCTTGTCGGTCGTTAATAAAATACTTAGGTATATTATAAAAACATATTATTGATATGTTTTTATAATTTGGCTTAATTCAAGCACTTTTTTTTTTTTATTAAGTATGGCTCAGTATGAGCAAAATCACAAAATCGAAACTGTGATTTTTGCTAATTAGGTGACGTATTTGCATATTTCTTGCCTTTCAAACGATGTTTCAAATACTGTTTGGTTTGTTCTATGTACATTATAAACATATTACAATCAAGCCAAGCAATTTTATAAATTATTTGCGCTTACTTTTGCAATGGTGTAGGATCTTTCAGTTTTGTATCAAGAAATGTTAGTTTACTTTTGATTTTTGTGTGCTACGCCTATGTCATAGAGAGTTAAAATATTGCTATTCCTTTCGAAAGGATTTTGTATGTAAGGTAATGCTGTATATTTAAATTGCGCGTGCGAATTTTGCTATGATGGTTTATATAAGATATTGTAATGTTTGCATAACGTTTTTTTTCTTTTAAAAGAAATGCAGGAATGAATTCATGGCGATAATTATTTTTGGTAAAGTTTGTTTTATATTTGCAAGGATTTCTGATCTGTATACAGAACTTGTGCGTTTAATGGCTCCTTCTACAAGTAAAATAACTACACTACGTTTAATAGAATATTTTTAAGCTACTGCAATACTGTAATGAAATAAAAGGAGAGCTATCTTTACAACAGCTTCTGTAAAACAAAATATTTAACATGTTCTACATCATATTTGTGCGAAACTTTGCTATAATACGATTTAATAAAATCAGCAAACACTTTTAATTGATAGTATTAAACAGATTTTATTATTGCTATATATAAGTTTACATTAGGTGTCGGATGATTAATAATATAATTAATGTATTTTTTTGACATTTTAGGATAGTTTCTTTAAATATGTATGCTTCGTAATGAAAGCTACTCGTGCAACTATATAGTTAATAAGGAACTTAACCGAATGAGAAAATTTAAACGTAGTAAAATTCGTTTTTTGTTTATACGTATATAATTTATTTTATTTATAATTATAAATGGTGCTGTATTCTACAACAATAAAATATCCTAACAAACTAGAACGATATAAGCCCTAAGCTTTTACGCTAAAATTATAGGTAGGTATATTCAAAATATAGAAATTAATTAAGAGCTAAGTCTTCCTTTTATTTCATTACTTTCTTGAAATGATATCACGCCATTCAACTTTTAAAAAATTATCTTCATCTTTATTGAGATTGTACGGTTTTCCACACTTTGTAAAGGCTATTCAAGGGACATTCTCCTACATTGTTACATGCTAAGAAAAAACAATTAACAAATAAGTAGTAAACGCATGGTGTATAGAAAGTGCATCTGCGGAAGCGATAGTGAGGAAAAGAAATTCTTGTTTGTTTATCTATTATAGAGCGAGCAACAAACTGTTTAAAATTTTTGACAGATAAAACTTTTAAAAGTAGGATAGTATGTTTCCAAAGCTTTCACATTAATCTTTATAGCCTAAGATTATTCATTATATTAATTGATATACATATATATATAAAGTGTTAAATGAAGTGGGCTGCAAAGAAATCACTCGTGCTTGATTTAGTTTTAGTGTTCAAATTGAACAACCATAATTAGAAGTAAATGTTATTCTTTTTACTAGAAAACTATAATGAATCACTTCCCAAAATAAACATCAAAATCAATTTTGGAGCAATGGGTTAATTAATAATTTAATATGCATTTCCAAACTAATTTAATTAATATTACTTTCTAACTAGAATATTGCAAACTATATACTAGTAATTTAAACATCTGGCGTCATCAACTTCTACTCATCTATCTAATGTTAAAAAAGTTAATACTATTTTCTAAAGGAACTTTTGTTAATGATTATAGATGCGCAACTTTTACTTGTCATGATTCACCTTTTGTTTACATTACATACAAGATAGGTTCAAGAAAACTGCTGAAATTTATTTAAGTGAAAGTAAAACTATTTCCCGTTTTTCCACGCACGCACATCTATTACAGCACCATAAAATGCGAAATGTGTTTGTTATTGATTTTCCTATTGTTGCAAACACGTATTTCACCTCGGCGTGTGCTTAGAATGTTTGTCCGCGTTGATGTTTATTTATTGTTAAGTTTTCACGAATAATTTATCGGTAATAATGCAAAATATATTTTACGCAATCGATCAATGATGATGATGAATAATAGGTATAAAAAATATATGTGTTCTTTAAATGCAAACTAACACATTTTGTATGTAGGGACATAGAAATGAAGTCTATTTGAGAAATGCAACAAATAGTTAGGTATAATCAATGACAATATAAATAATAAAACAAAATATACACTGCTTAATGACAATTGTACTTTGTACATAATCTATATAAATTTGCTAAATTTTGTGGATTTCCTCCATCAATCTACGAAAGTCACTATTCAATTACCAACCTTTAAAATCTAAGCGCACGCCATCTTCTGCTAAAGATAAAATGTCAACTAATAGGAAATAAAAAGCAAATGAGTGGTGAAGTTAGTTGCTACCGTAGAAGTTAGTATGTAATTAGTACTAGCAATGATGATGAAAAAATTAACTTGTCTCATGATTTAACTAAAATAAGTATTTTATATGAATTTTTAAAATATGTATATTTATGACAAAGCTATATATGACAGTGTTTTGCGTCCTTACAGTTTTGCAATAACCTAATTGAAATAAAAAGCAAAAGTGTGTTAAGCTGTAGCAAAGCTGGTAATATAAGTTCATTAATAAGATGATTAATTGCCCCAATGTGCCAAATCCATTACGTATCCATATAAGATGGTTATCCACAAAGTAAGCTAATACGTTTCTTACAATTTCAAATTTTCGAGTTAATTGATCATCCATTATATATGAGTAAGAGTATGATTTTTATAACTTGCTGTGTGGACGGGTTAGTGCAAAAGTCCAAGTGCCAAGCGTTCGGTACCACTTACTAGATTCATCTAGATCTAAAAGGCTAGCCTGTGATTTCGGTGTTTCTCGGGGCGCTTCAAGGGTACCGACCGCCAGGCCAGGACTACGACCGCCTCTAGACGTGCCCCTCGAGCAACACCCCTTCAGCAATCCATCGCAAGCGTTCTCCAACACCCCACCCGACAGCCAGCACATGAGGAAAAATTCGCAAGTCGCTCCTGGTGCACAGTAATCCTCACCACCTAAATTCGATAATCTATTCTAAGCAAAGCTCTCGGGAATTTGTTAAAAAGCAACAAATATGAAGCTTCTATTTGCTCACATTCCGACAGATGTGGACTTCATGATAAGGTAGCACGCAAATAGTGTGTAATCTTATTGGCAAACGTCAGCCATTTTTTGGAATACAATTAATTATAAAGTACCCATCAGTCGAAATCTGAGCAAACAAAAACGCATCTTTTCGAAAATAAACAAATCGAAACACCTGTGCAAAATTTTAATTCATTAGATATATATTGCAATTTTGTTACATGAGTGTTGAAATGAAACTTTACTCATATACAGTAACTTGCTTTCTATATGTGCAAACTTTCTTCTTAAAGCAATAGGTTGCTCAAACAAGCGAATAGAAATTTACAGGTTAATATTTGAAAAATATATCAGTTTAAATATTAGTTCTTGAACGATTGAAGATTTGAAAAGATTTACTTTTGCCTTATCATGATAACTAATACATTCAACTACAACTGAAATGTTAACAAAAGTTTAATTACAATCTAAGTTAAAATCTAATACCAAAACATACACCAAAATTTAAAAGTAATTTTCTCCTTGATAATATTGGGTATACAGATATATATTGGCACAAAAGCTACAATTCAGTATTGGCATCCTATTGTAAAGATAGATAGCGCAGAATTGTTTTGAATTCTCCAAAAAAAAATATTGCTCTTACTTTATGGGATTACATGGAGGAATTTACGTTTTATATTCTCTTATATTTATTCGAATTGATTTAGTTGCAACCTACATGCTATAAGCCATCATCCATAATAGTCGCCGAGTCTTTCTGGTATAGTTTTTAATACTACCACCTTATTTCTCTTTTATCTTTGTCGCAGTAATGAGGAGTCGTTGCATAAACTTTCTTTTAATGAAACTCCAATCGCAAAAGCCAAAAGGATTAAGATCAGGAGACCTCACAGACCATGAGGTAAGAACACAATTTCTGTGAAAAATGTTATATATTTATAAATCACATTTTTGCGTAGGTTTAACGACATTTTGCCAATAATTTGTTCTAATGCATTATCATCAAAACGTGTTTTAATGGAAAAGTGTCTCTGGTGACCATACTTTCGAAATTCATATAGGTTTTCCTCTGCCCAATGGTGAAAATTAACCATAGACCTTTCGATCTTAAATATATATCTAAATATTCTTCCTTAGACAGTCTGATTTCTTCATTCCGGAGCGGAGCTCGTGAATTTTGCAAGGACTAATGTTTAGGCCTTCCTCGAAACAGACGGGTTATACACCTGCCCCAATTTCTTATTGGTACCGTTTAGTACAAAAGCCGTATCAATTGAAGACTTACAACTGGGCATGTACTTATATGTGGAAAATTTATCAAAATCGAAAATGGTGTGAACAGCGCTACATTTTCTTCACCGCATAGTGTGAAGAAAATTTTTACTACACCCTAATTTGACTTTACCTTATATGCATAAAATTGGTGGAACTTGCTGCACAGTCTTGATAATCCCAAGACTGTGCAACAAGTTCCACCAATTTAATTGTTCAGAAAGGAGACAAACCATTCCATTCTTGGGTAGTTTAGGTTCTGTCACTCCTTCCCCAGTTATTCTAAAAGCAAACCTCCCAATAATAATAATGCAATATTATTATTATAGTTTTGGAGCAAAATATTCCCAAAGTTGAAAAGAAGTAAACTTTACATGTGAACTATTTGCCTTAACTCATCTCGTGGTACAGGTCTCCCATTTATTATAACATTTTTACTACAGTTTCGCTTAATTTCACCACTGTAGAAAATTGTGCTTAGACAAATATCGCGACGAATTTCTAGATTTCATTTAAAAATCCGTTGATTTATTCTAATGACGGTCTTGTCGAATTATCGTAGGCAATTATTTTTCTGTAAAGCTTACAAGGAAAGTCGAAAATTATTGAGAGGGTCTCATTAATTTTAACAACCTAGCCTGAGGAAGGATACCAATACGTATCTTACGTTAAAAAATATCATGTTCCTTATTTTTAGTGTTTGTATCTTGCCTCAAAATTGGGAGTAGCGCAGGTGGATCGGTTTACACAGTAAATATTTAATAACATCAGATAATTTCACGCAAAAACACAGCGGTAACTTTATAGCCTGATTTTTATGGCTTAAGCCTTTAAGGGATGTTATATAGGTACGTAGGTATGTATCTAATCTTATAAAACAACATGCAAAAGTTAATATACTCGAATATTAAACGAAGGTCTACATTATAAAATCACAGCACACCGACGTTTCTATTTACAAAAATATATTTACGTAAACAAGCGAGAGTATATTTAAATCAAATGGCATGATGCTAATTTCCTAAATGTATTGTTTTTATGTGCAAAGCATTGTTCCTATTTTTCATATGTAAATTAAAAATTGATTATTCGTTCAAAAAGCGGTTTTTCTCCCTTTAAATGAGCGAGTTTGACAAAAATTTCGATCCAATCTTCGAATTATGTACACTTTCACCACATTGATTGCCTCGAGTTTGAGAACATCTCCATTATAGAAACCGTGCACTATTTATTAAATTTAAAATCTATTGTGAATAAACAAAATAATAAGAAAATGCCGACAGAACTCAAAACAATACAAAAAACTGAAAAAACTGAAACCAAACAAATAGCAGAGGTTACAAAAAATTATCAATCGAATAAAATATGCACACAAATGTCAAAGTTTCACATTTATGCTTTAAGTTAGCATTGTTTTTGAATATAACTTATTCTTTTATAACGCTTAAAAACGTAGTTTTGATTTGTGAAACAAGAAGAAAAAATAAAAAGGAGAATGTTAAGGTAAAACACATTTACAAAATCTTGTTTATTGTAAATTAAAATTATCTCTATCAACCAATATCGAGCAGCCTTTACGCCAATTTCTATACACCCTATATAAATAAATTGGATTTTTGGTTCTCATACAATTTTTAAACAAATATGTTACTTATTTTGTTTCACCATTTTTATTTTATTAATTAATAATTTGCGGAATATCGACTGACACTGCATATACTATTAAATCAAATTCAAAGAAAAAGAACAATCATTATTCATTTTAGTGTTGTAAAATTTTTTTATCAGGTAAAAATAAAAGGTAATCTTAATTAAGCATACGTAGAGACTATCTTCTAAACTATATAATTAATTAAAACTTTAATTAACACGAAGTCTCTGGAAATTACAACTTTATATTTTCGTATTATTTTTCATCTCTTCTTTTATGTTTTCTAATTAGTATGCGTCGGGCTATGGAAGTTAGTGAAAGTGAAAGTAAAGACTTTAAAGGATCACCCGTAATCATACGGTCAGATATTTCAAGTACCAACGTCCATTAATATTCCTACCGGTGGCTACTAATTATCGTTAAAATGAAGCAGTGGCGGTAAGTTTAATGTCAAGGATGCATACTCACCTCGATCTCTTGTATCTTGCTGTTGGAGATCTTGCAAACTCGAATCACCCGCCAGATAATCTTGATCGTCTTGATTCTGTTCCCTAAACGCCACTATGTCTGAAGGAAATATTACTCTTGGTCTCCTGCCGTAGGTTAATCCTCGCCATGGAACTTGAGCTTCTTTTTCTTTGCTTTCGTATAAATCGCGATACCTTTGCCGATGTGGAAACCTCAAAGTAGATTCTGAAGGTACATTATTATATCTGGCTGGTCTAGTGTACATTCGGTTATCGTCTGCGACCGGATAATCTCTTTGATCTCTATACTGATAACTTTGTTCCTCCGGAAATGAAATTGGTTCGAAAACATCTGAACTCAGACTTGTAGGGGCGTAATCTGGTCTAAATCGGATGCTTCTAAATCTAGAATCTGGGTACCTGTAAAGGTCTTCGTAATCGTAAGATTTTCGACCTCTTCTTTGTATAGTATTAGAATATATAAAATGGTTCCGTCTCCCAATTGATGGGAAATGTTGATTATCACTTGTGAAATACTTGTCTTGGATTGTTTTGTAATTAGATGGCAATATTTCACCGATATGTTCATGCAGGGGGTTATTATCTAGAAGGCCGCTATCATCTCTTCGTATAGATGTTTGGATTGTTTCATCTCCATCTGTTTTACTGCTTGAGTTTTCTTCCAATTTATCACCATTGCGATATACTCCTTTTTCTTCCTGAGTGTCAAATGGATTTTGGAACACAGTTGGATGACTTGCAAGTGTGTCAAGATCTTCTTTTGTAAGTTGTTTTATATCCTCCATATTATCTTCCTTGGATATTCTTCCTTCAACATTATCTACATCAATTCTGGGCGGAAACGATGTATTGCTTTCCTCTAAAGTTAAGCTACCCACGTCCGCCAATCGTTCACTATTTTCAAAACCATCCTCAAATACTAAATTCATCATTTTGACATTGCGTAACAAGGAATCAAAATCATCTTTTGTTAGTACGTATATCTGATTGAAATCTATTTCTCCCAAGTTTGATGTAAGATTACTTTTCGCGTCTTCACTGAAGACATCTTCTCTCTTATTTACTTCATCTGATAAGACTTTGTCATATCTGTTATTGATATTTAATGTTTTGTTATATTTCAAATGAAGTTTATCTAAATCTTCTTCAGTTAAAGTGTGTACAATAACCACACTATCACTATCTTTGGCAAACTGTTGAATATCACCATCAATATTTATATTACTAAAATTAACATGGGAAGAATTAGAAGGGTTTTTATAGAGCTCTAACAACGGCCTTACAAAATCGTTGGCTAACAATTTTTCATACTCAGATTTAGTTTCATGATGTATTAAAGTAGAAATTATATTATCACCACTTCTATCCTTTAGTGATTCTTCTTTAAGATCGTCATTATTAATATTTTCTGTAGTATTAATTGTATTCCTACCTGTATAATTTGTAGCTCCTACAAACTTACTGTTACCCTGACTTGTATCATTTTGAAGATTGCTCAATTCTTCTTTAACTGATGTATTACTTCCTTGTGAAGTGTCTCCATTCGTTAAAGTCAACTTCAAAAAATGATTCGCTTTATAAGGTGACTGTGTTAACTGAACTGAGGTATCTAAATTACTGTCTTGTGGTGGATCCGTTGCTTTTATCAAAAATACACTCATTACAATAGCCAATATTCCAGAATGTATGGTGTTCATTCTGACTCAATTCCATTTAAACAAATCTATTCCTTTGCGTTCTATTTATTCGGTTTTGTGCGATATATCATACCTTTTTCCTTTGGCGTTGGCGAAATGTGAAGTCTTACAAAATACTGACTATACTGCAAAAATTAAATCGGCAATTTCGAAATGTCAATTCAAATTATCCATTTTAAGATTTCCTACAGTATACAGTATATTCAATGTCCGATTCGTATATTTCCGTGGATGTTATTTTTAATATCTTATAAATATTTGCACTTAGAAATCATAGTCGACGACAAAAGCACAAATCACTGGACACATCACAGGCAGCCTTGGACGCTTGAGGCCGACTGGAGCATCTTACGAAGCTATGGTAGAGAGTTAACTTTCACACGAAAACACACTCACCACTTTCACTTGAACGTGGTTCACCATACAAATAAACCGCCATCGCCAGGACATGATGAACACTTTGGCATTATCATGTCTTTTCGATTCGCGCAATATTAATTTCTCTAAAGTGGATGCGGCGTGGATCTGATATACGTGAAGGTAAGTGATGTCAGCAGAACTCTACAACGTACATATCAAACATGAAAACGAAAGCGTAAAAAGCACGGCACGATTTCACGAAAAGATATTTTTACATTTCATTTAACAAACATTTCCCTTGTAAATATCCAAAATTTTATATATATTTATGAAGCAATTCTTATTTCAGTACATAGCAAATATAGATATTTGACTCAAATTAATTACAGCAATGCCTCTTTAAAACACGGATTACCCATGAAAGTGTAACAGAAAGTAAAACTAAGTTAATTTAATTTAGTTTATTTGTGACGTACAGTTAGTAGTAGTGTTAATTGATGCAACACTACTACATGATGTATGATATCTAACTTCTATTTTAAAATTACTATTATGCCTAATCAGTGCAAGAATTAGTAGATAATGTCTATTTAATGTGTCAAAATAGGGAAATAGGTCGAATCCATGAAAACTTACTTATTTTGTCTCTGAGATTCGAAATTATGTTACTATTCGTACACTAAAAACATTCTACTTTGGGCACATTCAATCGAGATTAACATACAGTGCAATTTCTTGGGGATCTTCGACTAGCTGTCGTAGAATCTTTATTATTCAAGAAAGGATCAGATTAATTTCATTCTGTTTAAACAACAAAGAACTCTACGTTCACAATAAAGATATTCCTGTTGGCATGATGACAAGGCATTGCAATAACATTGCTGTTCCTAAGCACAGATTAAAATTGTACATATTATAATGCCCTAATGCAATCAAAGGTCAAGCAAAAAAGCATAGCATATTGAAGATGAAATTTTTAATAAATAATAGCTTTTATAACTTTAATGAATTTGCAGAGCGTAATTATTAGTGTTTGGGATTTTGCGGTCTCTGCTTCGTTCGTCGCAGCGCTACTTTTATCTCTGCTAATAGCTTTTGAAGCTTTTGTAGTTAGACCCGTGAAATTTATTTGAATATGTTGTGTTCGTATATTTATTATCTTTGTGATACAAATATTTAATATATGGTTGAATGTTTACCTGAGCAACTTACTCTTTCGTATATAATAATTTGTTTACAATTAAAGAGCTTGCAGCATAGAGTTAGCCCATGGGCATGGATGTAGAGGTAATTCCTTCTTGTTGCAAGTTTTGCAATTAATATTCTCTTATAATGAATTTTGTAACATTACACGTATATTTACTTTCTAATGTTTATTATCGTGTATAATTGACATAAAAGTACATTACAAGAAATCTTTAATGTCATTAATATTTATATGGCTATAATAATTTACTGTTGATGGTTATTTAGTTTTATAATTGATAAGTATAGTTTTTAAAACAGTGCCAGTACCTTTCTTTGTTATTGTAATATGATTATTGTCTTGTATTGTGTGTGAAACATATTCTACTCTACCATAAAATATACAACAACCTGGAAGTTGGATTATTGTAACCCTTCTGGGACATACATATGTAGAAGTAGGTACAGTATTTTAAATCCAATGAACGGTTATACATATATTTGTGAAATGAAATAAAGATTATGCTCATTGGCGTTCTTTAATTCATTATAATATGTAATTGTTGATTAGAGTTTCAGTATTACGCATCTTCAGATATACGGCAATTTGGAGAGGTTGTCCAAATAATAAAAATACATTAATTGTGTAATGGATGTACCTACCCTCTGTTTAGATAACTCAAGAGTAATTTAAAACTAAACTTTCGCACCTAAGCGCTGCTTAATTTTTAAAACAATAGTGTAAATTTCAAATTACACATTGAGTTTCCTACATATATGTTAATTGTGTGATAGTTATATATATACATTGATATTTGATTTTTGATTATTTGACTTAACTGTTGTTGTTTGTTCCGTGCATATGTGAATTTGTCCTTCTCCGTTTTTGTAATGTGACAACTTTTTTAATGTGTATCTATTCAATAATTTTAACTTTTCGACATTTTAAATTTAAAATTTTTACGACATTTTTACAAATTTTTAAAAAAAATTTTAATTAAAAACGTGGATTCTTAAGGTGAAGATTTTTTCACATCTGTTTTCAAATGTTGAGCCCTGATGAAGCATCAAGCTAGATGCGAAATATTGGCAATAAAAATAAAGAAACAATAGAGTAATTTTTCTAGTTAATGCCGCTACCCAAGAAATCATCCATTTACTTATATACATATGTATATTATTTGCAATTCAAGAGATTAAATAGACAAAAAATAATAGTGGGCAAGAACACGACGGCTACAATTAAAGGTGCACCAAAATTAACATCCTACGTTCCACTACGTATATACCGCTTAAGCTGAATTGATATTGGTATAGTAAGTGGGTTAGTAACTTGTGCAGGGCAGCAATTAAGCTAATGTAAATCCCAGACTTGCACGTATTTACGTGCCTGAACTACAGCTTACACAAAATAAACTAGCGGATGCGCAATAGCCAGAGGGCGTGCTCAATGGAGTGAGACACACCTGAAGAAATATACCGACATAGCCGCCCCCACTACCTTCACTAGTCGTTCAAAAATCGTAATTCAGTTTCTGTTGTGATTCCTATCTGCAATACCGTACGCCCATTTCCTCGATGTGATAACGTAGATGCGCGTGATGGCGTATCTTCCGCCAATTGCGAGTGCATGACCAATAGTAACAAAGATAGGCAAGCAACTAACTACTAGCCTCTATCTACTAATACAAGCTACTAAGCTCAATAACTATGCCAATATAAATTCGACTTTAGATAAGGACAGAAGAGTGAGTGAACTGGGTGATATGTTGAAATCACATTTTCCTGATGTGATGTGTCAGTTCTTGAAATCGCAAAATTCGGATATGTACTCGTTCCTTAGAGTTTCAATATGCAGTGAAGATTATGATAAGGCCCCAAGATATGACCGGAAGGTGTTTGTGTGAACAGGTTATTTCACTTGAAGGCAGGGCCGTATCTGGGAAGGGATTTTGTGGGTTCAAATATAATTAGTGTTGATCATTTTTCTGCGCACCAGGAATAGCCCTCAGATACATTGCGCCTAGTCGAACCACCCCCGAAATTTTTGCCCAGATACGGCCCTGCTTGAAGAAGATGCAAACGCCACTAACATAATCAACAGGAAGTGAAACTGCGAGAGAAATAGACATTTGTCGGTGTTCCATATAAATATACAATTACTAATAAATAAAATAGACAAAGTTGAAGCATTTTTAACCACTAGGGAGTTACCTTATGATGTGGTGTGTAATTTTTTGAAGCCAGACATGGTACACGTATTATCCGTGAGGAGCTATAGTAATCCTTCTTTGCCAGCAGTATATCGACGATGGTGGTGAAATGATATGCTGTAAAATCAAAATCTTGTATAAGGAACGCTATACGAAATATAGTTCTCCCCAGAATCAGTTTGTGAGCTAATGGCGGTTGAATTGATAAAAGATGCATCCAATTTTAATGAGTCTTTAATGTGCATAAGCTCTGTCTTAAATAAAATTAGAAATTGTAGAAATAATGAGGGGTGATTTTAACATAAACTTTTTCTCAAATTGCATAAATTTTAAGGATTTATAATGATTTGTTACTGTCTTTTGGTTTTAGGCCTGTGGTATCTGCACCCACGAGACGGAATAAATGTATCGATGATATAATAATAAGTTTTAGTGACTCCTATTTGCTTAATATGGAGGCGTTTGACCCGGGCTTATCAGACCATAGGCTTCAACCTGTTTTCCTGTATTTGTACGGTCCTGGTGTTGCACTCTACATGATCGACTGTGAGGGAGCTCACCAGCCAGGGTATGTCCAAAATACATTCATATGCTTGATGAATCAGATTGGCCGTTCTTAGAGAATAATCAGATTAAGACTTCTGTCAGATGTATTAGCAACTGCGGTTCTTCCATTAGTAAAGAAATATAATAATAATAATCTAAAGAAAGTTAGTGCGTTTACACTCGAACTTAAAAGTATACGTGATAATGTTCAATTATTATTATCTAAAATGTATGCCCTAGTTCCGATAAACAGCCTACAAAAGTTATTACAGATTCAAATTTTCGGAAGCTAAAAAATCGCGAATCCAGTTTGTTGGGCTGGTTTTCTGCAAATTGTGTAAGGTTAAATGTCCGTAAAACAAAGCAGGTTTGCTTTTCCCATAAAGCCTTTCAGGATGAGATTTTTCTCGTCGGTGAGCTTGCTTGGGATGCTGTTGGACACGAGTCTGCATTGGCATGACCACGTGGATGCGTAGTGCAGGAAGCAGGAAGTTATCGGTATCTATTTACGTGATAAGATCATTGATGTCCCAGATTTCGCTGTACGTGACAGCATATCAGTTACTATTTGCTTTATCATGTCTTTGGTGAGCTGGGATCATACAACTCATTTTAAACGCGTATTTACACTTGTTGTTGTAAGAATGTTATCTAATTTAAAATACAGGAATGATGTAGACAAAATTTCGTGAATATAAAATACAAACGCTGCCACCTACATATATGTATAACGTTATTAAGTTGACAAGTTTTTTTTTTTTTGTTTTTGTTATGAATCCAAAAATAAAATGCACTTATTGCAAATGACGCACGAGATTTTTAAAAACGGAATAAGCTCACTTTCTTCTTTAACCCCTAGCACTTTTATTTGCAGTCGCAGAGAGAAGCTAAAAACACATTTTCAAAACCATTTTCGATTTTCTATCTAATGAAATACTTGACACTTTTAAATGACGTTTCGGTTCTTTAAGACCATCATCAGCTTTCTTATTTCTTGTAGGCGCCATGTTCGATTTTAACACCATCTTTTTTACCGATTTAAAGTATGAATAAAACATTGACAAAAGTATTTGATTTCATGGTTTAATTATGCATGAATTAAAAATAAAGTAAAAACTGTGAAACATTTCAATAATTATTGTTTATTAGTAACAAACAACTGGCTCCACACCAAAAAAGAGAAACCAGATATGTGTAGCATTGTAAGTTTATGTAAATTTCAGTAATAATAGCAAACGAAACAATAAATCAACAAAAATTACAATAAATGTTCCAATAATTGAGCATTTTCAATAATGCATAATTGCGCTGCTGGTATAAGCTGCTGCTATTCTTCTGCTGGGAATTACATCAAAGGCATTCTGGAATCTATCTCCATTTAGCTTTACAAGCACTATCTTTAAGTATCTACCTATAAAAAGTAATTGAGAGAACTTTAGATAGTAAATCGCGTTCGCTATTCAACAACTTCGCCTTTACCAATACAACTCTTGACTTACAATCAGGTACCTACCTATGTAGTTTCCTACAATTGCCGCATTGTAAGCCGCTGTGCCGATGCCTTGTTGCCGCCACAAATGCTGCAGTAGGTTTAATACAATATTCTCCGGTAGGAAGTTAGAACGTACAACATATGTCCCAATAAGTCTAAGTAGCTTCCCTCATTTAATATTTCTTCGAGCATAAAGGCGTTTTGTCAAAAACATTTTACTCGACAAAAAAATATACGGTGTGGCTGTTATCGTTTTGGATACAATTCTAAATATTATGGAGTGAGTTGGATAAATAAAAAAATTCTTTACCCACTTCATTTCTCTTCGTCCATTGTACGTCATGTTTGACACTAATAAACAGCTTCCTCTATTTTTAAAACTAAGCCGATGATGAACGTCGAAAACTAATCGTCTGTATAGATTTTAGATATTTTTAAAGAAGTGAATGTATGAAACCGATAATGAAGACTTTTTTAAAAAAGAATTTGATAAGTAAATTATAACATTACTATACTCCGTTTATCGAGAGTTGTCAGTTTGGGGCTTGTGGGAGATATTGGGAGATATGTACCTACATTGTTGCCAACGTTCCGGTCAAGAAAAATTAGTTTTTTTTTATTCTTATTCTCTTATAATCAAAATTCTAATTAGACTGAACTATGAAGTTAGGTCACCTCTAAGTCTCCGAATTGCAAAGAAAGATGAAGACGAATCCGAATATCTGTTGACGTTGATAATCGAATGCTGCTAATTAATTCACTTTAATAGAAAGTCGCTTGCTAAATTTACGATAATTTTTGTAATAATGCATATATTACCAATTAATGTTTTCACTTTTAAAAAATGTAATTACAGTGTCAAGAAGTGGATTAAATGTTACTTCTTTTAAAACTGTTAGTTTTAAAACTTCACAAATGACCCATAATATTAGAATAGGTATACTTCAGTGCAGTTGAATGAGTAATAATTCTTCTATATTAGGTATGTATGATTGTATGTGGTAGATTCTTCTTTACTTTCATAGAGGACATATAATGACTGCTGAATAAACAACCCGCATATTACATGGCTTTATTCACATACTAAACATAGTGTAGTGTACAACACAATATTGTGGAACATCACATTAACATTCGTAACAGTTGTAACAATATAATCTAACAATGATACGATGGCGTAAAGCATTGGCGAACTGCACGCATATCATGAATTATAGAAAGTGAATTCTGATTTCCGTTTGTGAAACGCATAAGTACATATGGAAATATATCTACAGAATGTACTCATACATATAATAATGGGCATGGGATTAATTATATTCAATAATAACACACTAAAAAACGCAAAACACAGCTACTGAGAGATCCAAGTAATAATAATCAAGTACCAAAATATAAATAAAAACCATCTCAATGGAATTAGACCATATTTATCCAAACCACACTATTAATATGGAGCATGACATACGCCATGGAAGAAACTACCGCAAAACATGTAACAAGTCAAAGTATAGATCACGAACTATGGGCCAAAATCCAAAAATTGCATTGATCAAACCGTACGATATAAAAACCCGAAACATAAATCAAAACATAATAAAATAACATAACGACTCATGAAATGTAGGTAAATTACGACCACCCCATCACATAAGTATGACACACGTTATGCTAATCTAACGCAATCAAATACCCAATCAAGATCACAGGCATAAATTAAATAAAAAATCAAAAAACTACACCTATTGTTTTTACCAATGGCATTTTCTGTGATCCATTCTGTACTGTACATTAACGATGGATATAACCATTTGGCCTTGAGAATAATATTATTGATGACTAAAAGCCAAAACAAGCAAGTTCTAGGTCAAAACTTTCACACTTTCATATATTGTTGCATTACAGGCCAGCTTCGCTTCAGTTAGCACAAACACAATCAGAAATATTTGAGCTTGTTTTTACATAACAATTTATTTACTTTGCCGTTTTAAAAATTATTAGAACTATGCGCAGACTTAATTAAATTATCATTTTTAAATAAATATCAGTTGCTAAACTAGCGTATTTAATTCATAATTTAGTCAATATAGGCAACCAAATACATACATTTTTATGTGTTAGTGTGGATGCATAATTAAAATTTATGACTAATCCCACTAAGCCAGTTTTTAAAATTTTATCTCAAGGTATGGTTTGGGTTTGAAATTGTACCTCGTCGCCTCTGGTGATCGTACTGGCAACTAGTACACTCGTAATTTTTCAATTTTATTTAATTATTTCGAAGTCATTTCAATTTCCAATCGAACATAAAATCAAAATATTTTAACATTGCTGTGGTAAAATTCCTTCACCCCAAGGCCTAAAACTTTATATGTTAATCTTAGTTCCACATTATTATTGCAAAGCAGAAACAAGGAAACTTAGCGGTATCAGCGTAAGATAGCGCAAAAGTCCGCAGCGAGAAGTTGAATGTTGAATTAGTAGAAAGCTTGCATGACGTTCTCATGACATTTGACATTTGTATATATTTACATTATTTGTTTCTTATTGCCTTTATGATGCTTTTATGGTTGCTGCTATAAAAGAGTAAAGAATGTGGCAAAGAAAGGGATTGTCAACATGCAATATTAACAATTAGTGCTTTATTTGTATTTCACTGATTTGAATGACAATAAATACAACTGTATAACTATAAAGGTTTGAAATTTTCATTTATAATGTGTGAGAATGGTGCTGAGTATACTGATACAGTAGATCCTAGAGTTCATATAGAATTAGAGAGATTAAACAATGCTACAGACGAAATAAATAAATTAGAGGTTGATCTAGATGAATCGAGAGCATCATTTAGACAATTGTTATGTGAAAGTACGGCAAGGGTAGAAGCTCTCCGCCTTAAGTTAGGTTTATGTATTGAAAGAGCAAAACCATATTATGAAGCAAGGTTTAGTGCGAATGAAACTTTGAAGCAAACACAAATTGCAGCAATGAGGTATGAACGAGCAAATAGTGCCCATAGTGCTGCACGGGAAATGGTATATTTAGCTGAGCAAGGATTGGGTGGTCGTACATTAGGTAAATGATTATTAATCGTAATTATTTTATTAATATCTTGCATTTTTTCATTTATATATCTTAATATGTATAAAATTATTCTATGCTTCAGATCCAGCTTGGCAAGAAATGTTGAATCATGCAACACAAAGGGTAAATGATGCTGAAAGAGATAGGGGCACAGCTGGCACAGCACATAGGATAGCCTGTGTCAAATTAGAAGCTGCCAATGCTAAAGTACAAAGCTTGCAAAAGGAATTAAAAAGAGCTATTGCAAAAAGCAGGTAAATATTTAAAATGTTGGTTAATATAAAGTACTATGTTTACTTTAATTAATGCTTTTGGTGCAGATTAGTAATGGGCCAATCAAATAAAAAAATATGTAGTATTCCTACACAAATGCATATCATTAATTACAAATGAATTAACAGTGAATAAAAGAAGCACCAAAAGTTTTAAGATAACATAACATATACAATTTCTTTTCTTTGCAATTGAAAGAATTAAAGTATTCTGTAAATTTTCTTTAATCGTTTAGATGCCTCTTAATTTTATGGAAATTGCATGTTCACATATATACTCTTTACTACTAGTACCTATGTTCTGTATTTTCTGTTACCATAAGCTTCTAAATATTTTATTTTGCATTTTTCCTTAGTTTATCTATTCGACGGGCACTTATGACAATGAGTAGTATAGTCTATCGCCACGAATTAATGTTACTGTAAGTATTGCTCGCTACACTTTCCTTGTCACTAGTGATGGGCAAAATTAATATTTCTTTGATCTTTCTTACCCAAATGACTTCTTTATTAATATTATTAATTTACATGAAATTAAATAAAGTATAGATAATAATTCGGGGTAATTTTGACCATCACCAACCTGAAGATTACCTTTTTCTTTTGGCAGTGAATTTTAATTGTTGCATTTATTAAATAAAATAAATATGTTATTTTAATAAAAAATAAATATTAATTATTGCTAAGGACATCACATTCTTCCCTGACTACCAAGAAAACTTTTGTAGAAAATATACATTAACACAACACTGCACTAACTTATCTTATAATGATATAATTTACACAAAACAGTGTAATAAGATCTTGTAATTTATAGACCATATTATGAAATGAAGGCCCATTTTAACAGTTTACTTGAACAACAAAAACAAAGAGTACACAATTTAGAAACTCAGGTCTCTACAGCGAAACTAAGTTACGCTGACGCTTTACGCAATCTAGAACAGATATCAGATGAAATCCATCAAAAACGGAATACATCCACAAAAGCGGAAAATCTGGCACATAATAAACAAATCAGTATTGAAAGCAACGAATCATTTATAGACGAATTAGATGAAGAAGAATATAAAAGTCTTCCCCGCAACTTCACTAATCTTTCCACAATGGCCTATTCGAATTTAGAAGAAGTGGAAGGGTACAAAAACGTCAGCATAGGGAACAGTATATCGCCTATATCTCCAATATCACAAAGTGAAGAATCAGATAAAATTCAAAAACCACTCGACCATAGTCAGTCCAATGAATGGACAGAAATTAATCTGGATATATCAAGTCCAGAAGAGGATATCCCGTATAAAAAGTTGGATAGCTTGGAAGAAAAACCAAAACTAACAAGACAGAAAACTATGCCAAATCCTACTATAGACAGTGAATACAGTTCGACGAAAAGTAAAATGAAATTGGATGCTAGCATTTCTAACTGGATATCTCGATCTTCGGCGAAAAGTGAAAATGATAGAAGTACTAGTAAGTAATCTTGAAAATTATAAATTTTTGTGTATTTGTACTACCTTTGCTTACACAGATAGGAGGCAAAGTTTAGATAATATACTAGGCCCTACCGGAGAGAAAGTGAAAGAAATATTTACTCATGGGATGATGATGCTCAACATAACTTCACTAACTGAACGGAGGAACAGTGAACCAAAAGCTGGAATAACGGAAGATAAAGGGAAAGTCCCAGGAAAGAAGTTACCATCTCCTTTAGAAAAAACTCTTACTTACTTGAACATTGAAGATGATAACTCTGATACAGAAAGCTTATCTAGGTAAGGAATATTATAGAAATATTCTTTATGTGCCGATATTTACATAATTTTTATTCTAGCGTTGATATGTTGAATGAAGAACAGATCAACTCTTTGATGTTAGACAAAGATATCGGACAAGTATGTGAGCAAGTTTTAGGTACGCCCATTTCAGAAGTTGTTTCCTTGCCTCAGAGTTTATTAGAAACAACTCCAAATATAAAATAATTTCTTTAGGGAAGGTTGATTGGATCATATCATGTATTACTTATCTTAGTCCTAGAGTAACTTAGACATAATTCAGCTAATTAAATAATATTTTAGAACAGATAATGTGTCTGGAAAAATATTATTATTATTCTTCACCAAAGATTAGTTTCAGCATTAGTCTGTTTTTTTTTATAAATTTCGTTAACATATTGTTTATTTATTTATATATTTATTTTCTGATTTTAATACTTAAATCATTTTTTTAAACAAAAGTACATATTATATAAGCGTTAATAATTGTAGAACAAAGCAATAATTTTTAATGGGAAAAAAGAAGCAAATATTTAAAAACGCAGAGAACTACAGTTAAATGTGATAATAAAAATTAGTGGTTGAACAGTATTAAACAAAATAAGTGGAATAAGGACAGTAAAAGATTAAGCCAATCATGTTTTTTTCATATTCTTGCATTTGGCTAGAGCTCTCTGTATAAAGGCTTTTGATACTTACACCAAACCATAATACTGCAAGTGATGCAACTATACTTATACAATGATGAATTATTCAAAAAATATATGTAATTTTAATTGAACTTTAAACATCTCTGTAACAATAAATGTTTCTTTAGTTTTATGAAGTATCAAACATAATTACACAACACATGCTTTATGAAACAATTTTTATATTACTTTGAAGGAATCAAAAAGAATATGCAATATTTATAATGTAGTTCTGCTGGACAGTATAGATAAAAGGTTGTGATTATGGATACTGTGCAAACAATCAAATTAAAGATATTCATTTTTTATTGTGTAAATTTTACTAAATTTAACTTATCAATAGTACTTCCTTACCTTATGCCCTATTTCTTGTCATTTAAAGGTAACTTTTATATATACCCCTGTATAGTGTACAAAAACAGTAAGTTTTTTTCTAGTCTTCCGTAAATTTTCAATGTATTAATAATCTATTTAATCAATTCTTTACATAAAGTGTTTTAAATAGATTGGTTCAAAGAAAATCGAGTAACAGTTGACACTACCTATCATTAATATTATCTGTGATATTCTAAAATTGTTGCAATGAGGTATATTGTTACATAATAATTGTGGTCTACAGCAGTTATTTTTGGTTTAACTACTTACTGGAAGGGGTCCCCATTAATAAAGAATAATTTTTTATTTACTTTCAGCCCCTTTTCTGTCGATTTATGTATCTTTTTTGTGTTTAATATCGAAAGAATAACATTTAGTTATACATAAATGTTTCAATAAAGTCGAAGATCTCAATTTATAATTACCCTTGATGTTGAAGAGATATGTATTTAAGAAATTGATATGTAATGGAATTGTAATATTTTTTTTTTTGTAACCGTAGAAAAAGGTAAAGTTATAGTTTAAGTTTTGCAATATTAGTTTGCGTATCGATCTAAGTGAACGCAAGTGAGTTGGCACCAATAAATATATGTTTCAGTTAAGGCGTTAGTTATTAGTTTCTTTTATATGTATATATAAAAATTATAACAGAGGAACCATGGCTGCCTACAAGTACAGACTGTTATAGTTATTAAAATTCTTTTACCACTTTCGTTTCTTTCCAAAATTATTCCTATACAGCGGAGCTGGGCGGGTACTCGAGTACTTGACTCGTATTTCAATTGCGAGTAAAATAAATACTAGTTTTTTTTACTCCTAAGTATTTTTCATTTGTAATACCTATTATTCGTACTTATTGACAAAATTACAGGTACTCGTAAAATATTATTCATGACACCTTGCAATGTTTACGAGTAGGAAAATATTTAGTTTTAGTACATAACTAAAAATTCAGTTGTTGAAACCTCATGGTTTGAAAACTATATTTTGCTTAAGTAGTTGAAGTAAAACAGTCGTGATTTTCTTGTGTTTATCTTACCACAACTATGTAATGTAATAATATATACTATAATGAATGCAATGCACTGGGATATAATACAATTAATTTATTGAACTGAATCGCTTGAATGTAACACATATATGTATTAAATGAATTGAGGTGAATTAATATATGTCATTTGAATTTCTTAATTTGCATTAATTTTTTTAAAATGCAGGTTTGATAGGGATTTCTTATTTCCATCTGGTTGTAAGAGAAAATATCCTAGTCGGCATTCGATAAGATACCTGCACTATTGTCGCTTTTATCGAAAGAGTACGTGGTGGAATTAGCAACCCCGCCAAACCCAATTGTTTCGCAAAGTTCTCAATGACGACCTAACTCTCTCAATAATACGCTATCGAATTCCATCCTTCGGTTGGGATTTGTTACTTGTCAAACATCACATTGACACGGGACCTACGGCTTTACTTCCTATCCGAGAAGAAGGCATGTTCTAATTTTTATCCACAATTGAAAATTACTGCGTCTGCCTGGAATCGAACCAGCACCTGCGGGGTGAAAGGCGAGCATGCAAGCCATTCAGCCACTAAGGCTTTGACATCCTGGTATATTTGGTTTTAAATTATTTTATCATCACCCGGCAACGTTCGTTCGAATCGTGTTTGACATTATAGCATATATTATTATGTTCATTTTTATAACATCCCACTAAGTAAATTCAAATACTTTTAGAAACTTATTTACTTTCAATGTGGCATTTGTGATGTAACAGTATAAATCATAAGCTCTGTACTTGGATGAGAGCCTGAATGGTCTGTATACTAATAGTTTAAACTGCGCTTTGTTGCTATTTAGCATAAATTGTTAATAGAGTATAGCGCATACCTAAACAACTTTAATATTTATAAATGCTATTGGAAACGTGTGTGCTGGTGTTTAAATTAATTATAATTATTTTAACATCTTAGTTTGCTGATCCTGGGCACATTGTCTAATTTCAGTATTCCTAATTGTACTTATAAACATTGCTTGAAGACGCTAGATTCTAGTCTGTGTAAGAATAAAGCAATATAAAATCAAATATGATATTAAGACTGTTGAATAAAGTCGTTACAAATAAAATGTGTTTTTCATTTTGTTTTAATACTTTGCAACTAAGTAAAACGTGTATTTGTAATGACACAAAGTAGTAATTGCAAAGAAATCAAATTAGATACGATTGTTAAGCAAGCACCCGGTAATTGCTTGCAATTATCTACAATATGTTGATAAAAGTACTATAGCCCTAAGTTAATTTACCTTCACATTGTTTCAACGTTGATTTAGTAAAGATTTTTAACAAAACATTAAGAGTAGATATTTATGAGTCTAAAGAGCTGTTCGTGTACGCATTTTATGTTAGAACAAAGCTTATATATTAAATGTAATACAGGCCTAACAATAAGTATACTTCATCAATATATCACATTAATTGAAAAGAATAAATAAAGATTAAAATAATCATGTTCAAACATAAATCGTCTAATGTCAATAATTTGCGTTTTATAAATCATTACTACTTCAATTAATTACTTTTATTTGAAGGTTTGTTTATGTTTGACAGTTTTGTTATGCGCATTTCTTCCAGCCCATAAATATACTTTAAGTTAACTTTATGTATAGTTACATTATTTTTATTTTAAAAATACATAAATGCTAATCGATATAATTGTAGGAGAGACTTGTATTTCTCGTCAATTCAGCGTGGTGCGTTATAAATTAGGCCTTTATGTCAAGCGTCCAAATGTGTTTATTTATTTAATTATTTATTTATTTGGAAAGTAAGAACAACAACGGGTCTAACCCAACACATTGTCCATAACAATGTAGGTACACATCAGTAAGAGTAGAAACAAAAATACAATCATAGCCAAACATAACAATACAAGTATAGAAAATAATACCAAATTTATATTATATTCTAATCTAATAACCTAAATATTGTTTCAAGACTAAAGCAAATGCCTTTGGAGCAAAATATACAATTATCAATTGCAAGATAACTTATAGATAATTAAACAGTATAAAGAACTAACAATACGTGATCATTAAAAAACGGAAGAAAAAGATATTGCTCCATTATCGATTCCTTTATGCGTTTCTTAAATGCGCAATTGTTGTGCTGGACTATATACGTTGCTGAAGACTGAGAAATAAAACCGTTAACTTAAGCGTTGTTGTAAATTTCATTATCGTCTCCCGCTTATACTCTTAATAGACATTAATTTTAGATAGTTTTACGTGATAGTGTCAGTATATAAAGCGGGTATTCGTATTTTTCAACCCATGGACTTTTCTTTACGGATAAAACAGGCATACAGGAACAAACCTTATAGTTGGTAGTAGCATTGCAGCAAACCACAACCACATTCATAATCACAACCGCCAAATGCGTTGTAGGTAATCTACCTTCCCAATTTTTGAAACGACAAAAATTACATATATAGTAATGATTATTAATTTATAATATTTCTATGTTGTAACTTATATCCGTCTAATACGTTTCTCTTCAATATGTGACATTAAATTTTGAACGCAGCAAAAATTAAATACAGCAAAAACATTAATTCCTTATAATTGCATATAGGGTGAATTAGTGAATAGAAAAACGAAGTTATCTTATGTAAAATGTGTAAGAGTACCGTAAAACCTCCTTATTCTTATTAGAGAATCGTGTATAATAGCTTAATGGCAATTATGCCAATTTCGAGGTCTACTGAAAGGTGGCAGCACATGCAAGCAACCTGTTTTCAAAGTAGATGTTTTTAGTCGCGTTCTGCGCTCTGCGAATGGCAGGCAGTCGTGTTGTTGCTGAGAATATATTCGATTTATTTAGTTAACATTTAGTTCAACCTTCTGCTTCAAACAACGAGTAAGTACAAATTGGTTATTTTTGTACAAAGCTCTTTAATTCTGTATTTTACTTGAACTTTTGTTGGTATATTTTTTACATCGTTTTTAACTAGCACAACCGCAAAATATTCCTGTTTCGAGTAATGCGCTAGGTGTATTTTGTTTGCAATTGCATTCACATTGTCAACAAACGTGCATTTGACTTTCTAAGTATTTCCCAACACCTAGGCTTTTTATTGTTTTCCTCTCGAGGAAGCGGATAATTGTTCAATAGATTTCCCTTATTGCTAGTTATGTTTTCTTCAGAGGTGAAACTGTTTTCACCTCTTTAAATTACTAGGTAAAGACGCATATGCTTTTTTGTAATACTGTTGGATATGCAAAAAACAAGCGAAATTTGGGAAATAGAGCTAGTGTATATACTATGAAGATTATGATTTGTGTAATAGCGATTATTTCGGAATTCTGGTTACAATCTAAAAGTGTTGCGAATTAGAAATTACGCACTAAAAGTAAAATTAGTTTCGAAAGTAAGAACAGCATATGCTTATTTTCTATGCAAATTGTTTTAATCTATTTATGAAAGGAAGTTGATTTCTATGGCAAAATAAAAATTAAAGTTATTTAAGTTTTTATTATTCTATTTGACCGTGCCTATTTTAAAATATCGGTGGCAACATTGTTTTGTTAAATTTAACATTTCGTTTAAAAATAGAACAAGTGCATGTTATTATTTTATTAAGCAATAAATGACTTATAGTTAGCTTGTTAACAAACCTATTTAACTAGACAAGTGACCGAACCGTTTCTGATCATTTAATAATTGCCAAAAGACAATGAACTTAAATATTTTACAAATACGTACCTACTTATTAGAAAGACTATATGTAAAATATATAATTAAATAATAATAATATGTGTAACTTTGTAAAAGTATTTTAAATGTTTATGTTGAACTAGTGCATAGCATAACATTATTACTTAATATGGTGGTAATTTGTTACAAAATATGTAGGATATACGCTACACCACATCTTCATTTGTTATTCAAGGTAAAGGTATTGAATTTTCTGAAAGAAATAACGTTATAACGTTAGAATAAATAATTTCTACAGCTTCAAAGATCCAATTATATTTCATCTTCTAATATCTCTCGTATCCCAGTATAAATATAATAAATCCACATATTTAATTTGTATGAGGTATGAGTTTGATTAGTTTATCTGGAGTCTGGAAACAAAAATGTATACAGTTGTATTTAAAATTGCACATTTCAAGGCTAAAGGATTAAGAAATAAAATACAAAAACAGTAATCCTGTCAACTGCAATATACAGATAAAATTATAGTCATTAAGTACAAATTTATTTCAATTTTTGCCATTAAAACATTGATGTTATTTATTTTGATTACTTTTTGTTATCAGCTTTGTTTTATTAGATTTATTTGTTTGATTTATGAAAACTGGAATGCTATTTTTCTCGGAGCAACTTTTTACATACAAATATGCATACCATGTGCATACACATAATTGATTGTGTAGTTGTGTATGATATTCTTCTATGGAGGTTTTTTTTTAACATAAGACCTACTTTGTTTTGATCTTTGATATAGGGATTATCCGGCAATATTCCACTGTAATGCTATAACGTTTTGTCGCAATTGTCTGCATGAGTACCTATAACACATTATGTACTATAATAAAAATTAAAACAAACAAATATCTAATTGAATAAATAACGAAATAAAGAAGCAAACTAACTGTAAAAATTCTAAAATCACAACCAATAGTGAACTAATAAGTTCACTAGTCATCTATAGAATAATATAAAATTTGGAAAACTGTCGAACTAACTTTAGCATTAAACGCATTAATAACATAAGATTCTGCACTCTATCTAGAACAGAAGAGTATTATCGTCTTAAACTAAGATCATCTGGAACTGCTAACGTTTAGAGTACATTAAGATTTTTTTATCGTAATTTGCAGGGTGCCCTCAAATACTGAACAGTTATAATACATATAAAAAAAAAATCAGATTTATTTAAAAAGTGCTTTGATAGTTTTTTTCTTAATCGTATTCGAATCAGCACTGAAAACACAGAATCTTTACTAATTTAACTTAATTTGTAATAATAACAAAGTTAAGCAATAGTGCACTGAAAATTTTGAACACACTAATAGCGTTTATCGACATCGATTGGGATGCATTACGAACTGTTGTTTTGGTATCCACTCCCTGATGGTGTAAATCCTAATACTCCAACAGCTGGTGATTCTATTTCCTTAAAAGCAGTCATAGTCCGGAGATAACGCTTTGCAAAATATAGATGTTTTCACAAAAACGACCATAGTCCGACGCTATTGCCGGCAGAAACGGGCTATTGACCAGGACAGAGGTTATTTTTGCCAAAAATTACATTTAACGTCTGACAAATGCGGTTATATTCGACAGCAATTGGCGGTAGAAGATGATGTGGATTCCGACGATACAGAGGATGCGAACAGTACAAACAGCACCTTGATAGTTTTTGAATATAAAGTAAGAGTAAATGCAGCTGAATGTATAGTGATGTGTGCAAAGATTTTTTTAAGCATGCTTGGTATTACGCGAAAAGGTGCGAGACAGACTGAGAAGAATTCAGAATCATTTACTAACTAAAGGATCACCACCTTGTGACAGAAGAGACGAGCACTCAAATAGGTTTAACAAAACTCCATATCTAATAGTAGTTGATTTAGTAATCTATCATATTCAATCATTTAAAGCACGACAGTTACATTACTTGCGCAGGGATAATCCTGATCGTTTATATCTACCAGAGAGTCTATGTGAGCATTATGCACCAGCTGTTCTTGGCAAGATTCGGGATTAACGTTCCCCCTAAATTCTAATGAAAAATCTCAATGAAATGTTTAATACTCGTTTCGGGTTACCACTGTCAGATATGTGCACATTTTGTGATCAGCTTAGTTCATGCCTGCTCTAACGTGGACGAACAAAAGTAAAAACTAGAAACTGAAAGAGCATTTCATCAAGCTGAGAAGTTTTTTGAGATCAGAAGGTAGCCCAAAGAGAAAGCACAGTTATGGTATTGACATGGGCTAGGCGCGTGATGGAGGTAGCTCAGGGGAAACTCGCTGGACATTGGACTCAAATAAATATTGATATATAATAATAATTGTACTTATCTTGTGTACGTCGAAGTAGACAGGTCTCGAAACAAGAGGCAAGGTTAAACTTAACAATCTTTATTAACGACTCCTGTAGAGACTCCTAGGAGCCTAGGCGGAGTCTCTATCGGAGAGCCGGGTTGCATAATTTGGCATCCAATGATGTCACCATGTTTGTCTATGATGAAACATCAGTTGCGAAGAAAGGACAGAGCAATGTCATGTCTTTGTTACCACATTATATAAGAAACATGGATGATCCAAAATATGATTTAGAATTATGCAGTGACGGCTATTCAAGCCAGAACAAAAATTATTGCATGGCTAGGTTTTTGTTTGCTTTGGTGCACATATTTAAATTTTCTAGAAGTATTATGTATAGTTTTCCTATAGAAGACGCTCGAGGTTAGCAAATGATTAAGATTTCAGCTTGATCGAATCCAAAAAGAGGAGAAATGTGATCAGAATCAGATTTGTACCGTCTTATTTTAGAAGCACGGAGAAAACCAAGATGCAAAAACCTGAATTCCTAACTTTTTTAAACCAAGTTTTTAACCCAGTCAAAACCACCCAAGAAGATTAGAAATGTCAGAGTTTTACGCATTTCCTGTGAATTAACTGATCGAGTTATAGTGAAATATTTCTATTCTGGATCATGGCGCCTATTACTGTGCGAAAGAGAAGGAAACAATAACCCTCCAAACTATCACTTTCTCCTTTGTAAGATGAAGAAATTAAAATAAAGCCTCAAAAATGGAACTTTCTCTACCCCTTAGCACAATATCTCCAAGTTCCGGAGCATCGTCAGTACTATTTAAACTTACAAAGAGAAAATCATCTTCACACAGAAAAAGCTTAGATTCACTTAAAAAATTTGTACATTGTATATTGTTAGTAGTAGTGTATTGATAGTGATGGAAACAGCAGTGGTGGTGAAGACTAAGTGTTATTGTACGTTATATAATATATAATAAATATTTTATTTTGTTTCATTGGGAATAAACCCTTTTTCGTTTCTTATAACGTTTTCTATAACCTGTTCTGGCAAAAACAATTCTAGTCCGGCATTTTTTAAGGCGTAAGCTTTCTTTTATAACTCATATCCATTGTGTAAACCACATTGCGCATTACTTTGAAAATTATTCAATAACCTTTTTTATGCGAAATAGTCCAAGATAGTATGAAGTATTAAAAAAAAGTATAAACACCATGATTTTGGAATAATTTATTTTTCTTTCTCAATGTAAAATATGTATCAGTTTTTATGTGTAAAGTAGAATAATAGGTACAACAAACGTTTAATGGATTCAACTCAAGTTTTCTTTTTTTTTTTTGTGGAAATGAAACTGAATTATAATCTTTCAGATATACTCAACCTTTCAGGTTCCTCCTCATTTATTTTATGTAAAAAAATTGTACATGCTCCAGAGATCATCTGCTATCATACCCATGAAATTGAAAAAACGCACGCTTAGGTTCTAAACAAGAAAAAAGGAGAGGGAACAAGAATAAAATTGCATGTTGTCATTTCTAATAACCGTTTTAAATTTTCACCGCTTGCTTGGGTTCTTTCCCATTAATCAGCCAGTTAAACGTAGAATAATAACCAACAATCATAACGTGTGTACGTAAGTGAATGCCTGGAAGTGGTCTCTTCTCGTGGAATGAACTAAACGCTGTCGGAGGACAAGTCAGGTACCATTCCGCGTCTGGCACTGGCCACTCACAATCCGGAATTGCACGCAGAGTGTATACACTATAATCACGAATAAACAGAGGCGTACGCAGTTACCATGTGGTAGATATCAGTCGCATAAAAACACCGTCTCTTAAAAATATGAGTAGCTTTATTTTATATGCAATTTTGTTTTATAAATGGTCCGGATTAGTACTGCGAGAGTTGTAGCGTAACCCTATAGACTAAGTAAGTTTAATTCTGTGTTATTAAATTGAGTGGTTGAATAATTAATGCCTGGCCGATGGAAGGTGTGTGGGCGTGAATGTATGACGCTATTAGAGTTGGTTTTTAGGTCTTTTTTTTTTCTAGGAGATTCGATTTTTAATTTTTGTTTGAAATTTAAGGATTTTAACTTGTATGTATTGCTGAATGAATGAGTGAACGTCTGTAAAAACACCATCATCTGTATACTGTAATGTGTTGTAATTGAATCTAATTTCACCCTTAATTAATAATCTTCTAAGAGTGTGAAGGCCTCTTCTGGATGTAAGATTAGACTTTTTCATCGTGATAGAGAGAGATATTTTGGAGTTAGCTCCAAATTAAGGCATCTATTATTGAATTCAATTGATTAATAATATTTCAGTTTGTGCAGATGATTATGCAGGAGATTTCCTTACATAAGTATTAGGACGAATCTCTATTGTATTTCGTATATCAACAAGCACATTTTCTGTAGCGTCTCTTGGTTCACATTTACGTTTCACAACATTGCCGGTTTCTATAAACCTTTGAACTAGCCTATCCCGATGTCTCTGAAATACATCATAGGGCATATCCTCATCAGGACATTTGAGATTGAACTGCTGAATGCACCATTGCAACGAATAAGTCCATTCACCATCTTCACCTTTAACAGCACTTCGACAGTGAGAAACCACAATATAGGTATTCTGTTCAACGGTGAACAGCATTGTTTTTCTTACCTTTAACACATTTACGATAGATATGAGATTAAGATTTTTAATTGTAATTAAAATAAAATTCTTTATGCTTACCGGTGTAGAACAAAAATTAGAGCTTGGGCTGTATTAATAAATACAATTTCAGAAAAATAGCAAAATTATTGAAGAATTAAAATGTATACAACAACAAACGCAGAAATAACATAAATAACGGTATGTAAACAATAACAAGAAGCGACAGGGTAGGCAATAATAGAATAGTAAAATGCTCTAGTCAGCTGTAAAATTTTGTCACTAAAGGGCGTCTTGAGTTGATCACTCCGTAGTTACCTACCTTTCTATTCTGGCGAATCAGATTTGCCGGCCTAGCAGTATTTAAATGGTCCAGATTGATTCTAAACGAGTTATTCATATTGAAAAAATAAAAAGGAGGCCCTATCTCGCAATACTCTTTATTAGATAAATGGCTACCGGTTTCGAGTCATCTGCTCATCTTCAGGCGGCTGACAGCGTATAAGTTAAATTTAAAAATATAAATTATAAAAGTAGTGACAAATATATTTGATTTAAGGATTAAAAATGTTATAGTGTGCGGCAAATATAAATAGTTAACAATAAAAAGTACTAATCTATTTAAATATTTAAGGATTAGAAATTAGAAATTTTGTTTTATGTAAATCTGTAAATACTTATAGTAACAAAATCGGTAAAAAAATTTCAAAGTATAATAAATTAATCGCACATAATTCTATTTTTTATTTTTTCAATATACCTATTGTTTTATGAATACGTTTTCTTTGAAAAACATACGTTTAATATATAGCCAAGTAATTTACTACTCTGTACATGAAGATGATTGTGTTTGCGTTTCATTACAGACATTTTAATTTTCAAGAGTACAGTAAATAGAATGGGTACTAAAATGTTTTTTCTCAATCAGGATGTATTACGTCATATACATACATATATAAAATTGTTATTGTTGTGTTGTTTTAATTTATTGCGAATCCAATTAATTATTTGGCCGCTATAGGTTTATAACATTCATTTTATTACAGCATTACCGTATGGTACATTGTTTTAGTTTTCATATTCGTTAAATAGGATTTTATGTTTATATTGTATTTTTGCTTAGATTCTAATAACAGGATATCTTTTCGCCAATCTTATAATAAGTGGATAATGTTATTCTGATTTTTTTTAGTATAGAAATTGTTACCGAGGACAAACTTGTAAGGTTTAAGATCCAAATAGTTTTTCAGCATATTTTAAAAAATTATAAAGATTCATCATAATGGTTTAAAAATTAATAAAAATATGATTAATAAAATATTCGACACGAGTGCTATACCAGAGATAGTCTAATAAACAAAGCGAGCAACAAAATTTACAACGATGAATGAGTATTTAAATATATATAACGTGAATAATAGGCTTGTGAATTCAGTACACTCTGAACCTACCTTGAATAAAAATTTGTTACTTGAAATGTAAGATGTAGTAGTAAGAGTAGTAGTAGTAGTAAGTAGTAAGTAGTAGTAAGATGTAGTATTACAGAATAACAGATATTATATTTCGCATACCTATAATAATATTAGATTAATGAATGAATTAATATATAGTCTTCAGTATTTAAATGCCGCCATTTAAAAAATGTAGTACACAAATAGTATTTTAAAACACAAGTGTCACAATGACGTTTATGTAATGCGCGTACAAGTTTCAATCTCGAGCCGCGTAGCGGCGAGAGATTCAAAGTACGAGCATCACATGTCATTATGGCACATGTTTTTTACAGTATTTTTTCTAATTTGCACAGTAATCGCCTATATTACGTTCCGGCAAAAGTCCCCCCCACCACGTTAATATCTCATTACAGCAAAGTATGCTGTAATAGCCATATCAGCATTAGAAATTTTTTTTTTCTAATTGGATGTTGTAATAAAGCTGAAACAAAAGACAACGCAGTGTTGATATGGCTTTTACAGCATACTGTGCTGTAATGAGATATTAACGTGGTGGGGGGGACTCTTGCCGGAATGTAATATAAGCGATTAATGTGCAAATTAGAAAAAATACTGTAAAAAACGTGTGCCACAATGACATGCAATGCTCGTACTTTGAATCTCTCGCCGCTACGCGGCTCGAGATTCAAACTTGTACTTACATTACATAAACGTCATTGTGACACTTGTGTTTTAAAATACTATAAGAATTGTGTGGATTGCTGATATCGAATTAAAATTGAGGTTTTATCTTAAATTTGTGTCGATATCAGCAAGCTTTACTTGTAATATGTAAAACAAATTTTAATAATAATTCAGTTTCACTGCCGACGATGTTAGTGGTAGGGTGTTTTAAAGTGTGCAATTAATATCTCAAAAAAATGCAGACAATGGCGGGTTTTTCACAACAAACATCACTGTAAGTATATATTAGAGATTTCTCTATACGTTCATAGAAATAAACAACGATTTTCCATAGAAAGTAATCCTCTACATAACTACATATATGTAAATACACGTAATATAAATATGAAATTACCTCAGCATAGACTTACTCTCACATCTAAGAGTGATTGTATATGAGACTTAATGTATGCAATAAATTACTACATATAATATATACATATGTAATACATACTACATTAAATTATTATAAATATAAAAGATCTTTAAAGGAACCTTTGGTTAATTTATTATAATTTTCAGGAATATTTAAGTAATACAATTTTGTACTTACTGATATTGTCTTAATGATTTCGCTTTTGTTATTATATATATTAGCAGGGCTGGGCAAAATACATTCCAAATGTATTTAAAATACAAAATATACTGCTTACTAGTATTTAAAATATCAAATACACAATGCATTCGTTAGTATTTGACATACCAATAAAAAACACATTTACTCCAGGTATTTAAAATACAGTACTAAAAACTATTTAACGAACATAAAGTAATTTAACTCTTATTACTGTATTTTTGTTCTTTTCTTCGCATATCATGCAGATGATAGTCACATTATCTCTATTTGAATATTTTGATATTTTAAAATATTTCTCATTTAAAATTGTCGGAACACTGTTGTCAACTTTTTATTTCAATGTCATTGTTGTTTGTTTCTATAATTTTCAATAATTTCATTAAAATTTAAAGTTATTATTATGGTATTATCGAAACTCGAACGATATACAAAACCGAAATAAATCTACGACCAAACTATTTGGCCCGGCGCATACACTCTAACATTTTCGATGTAGACCGCAGGAAACTTTGAGAAACTCCGTCCACGTGTGCGTTTAACATTCATTTGGTCGAGCACAGGGGCCTTAAAGTTTAAAGGGAAGTTAGGACAGGAAGGCACAGATCGCCAAATACACGGTGTACTATCCGCATAAATACACTATCGTAATTTTGACATAAACATATTTTATTTTCGGATTATGGCAACTACTAACTATGGTGACGTCATGGCGCCTATATGTATAGTAAATAAAGTAATTTATGTATTTCTAAATACACTAAATACGTATAAACTATATTTCAAGCAAAATGTATTTTGTATTCTACATGGACCCAGCCCTGCATATTAGTTACTATTGTGTTATCGATATTGTTAGGTGCTCTTATTGTAGCTCTTGATTGTGATATGCTTATATCCCAGCAGTAATCTAAGGTTTATAAATAATTAAAAATGAAGTCGTCATTAAAAATAATTTAGCGCGAAGTATGGTTGCGAATTGTGTGGGCGAATTGTGTCCGGCTTATTACACAAATTATCTCCAAGTAATAAATTTTTATATGATCCATATTCAGAGTGCACTGAATTCACAAGTCTGGTGATAAATGACAATTCTCTGATGTTGGATATAGCAAATTTATCGGATATGTTCAATGTCTAAGTATACAGGTGGAGCAAATAGCGCAAAAGTTGTTTCAGATTATTAATTTTTCGGCTACCACATCCTATGAATTGAACGGTTAACGGACCACTTCCGTTACTTTACCGTCCATGGACGGTAGAGTACAATAAGTGCGTACCGAATTGAACTACCAACGCGTCACTTCCGTTATTTTAGTGTACTTTTCTGTGAAGATTCTGAAGTTTCTGCCGGGTTCGATTGTCAAAATAGCTGTCAAACAATCTGTCATTCAAATATGAGTGATCCATATTCTGAACACTATACGAATGCAAGCAAACTGATTTTAGTAAGGAGTAATCATGTAGTAGCCCAAAAAATGTTGTACGCACCACGGCTGGAAAGTATCTTATCGAACTCGTTTGGTTGCAATCTTCGAACTCGTTCGACAAAACCTCACTTTCCAGCTTTGATACGTAAATAACTATTCACGTTGTCTACGATAATGAAAATGACATAATTGTAATATTGTTCATTAAGATGACAGTACAATGCACTCAATGCAGTTCAGCCAGCTCTACCATCATTTTTTAAGCGCAAATTTTGTAACAGAAATCGTTGCTTATGAGGTCTGCCACAGCATAGAGGATTTTTAAATACAACCTACAAAGACAAAAAAAAAATTAAAGGTGTCAAGACTCCTCGGGGTCAATAAAATTTCAATGGGGATAGAACAATACGTCAATAGATGTTAATGCCTTGAAGTGTCAAGGTGTGGTCCACTTCCACAACCCGAAACAAACAACAAAGCACAAGTTATAAATAGCTCGATAACAGATGGCAAGCAGAGATGTAACTAATCTGCAAAAGCAAATATGAACTTAAATTATCTCTGCTCTTCTGAAACGGGAATCGGGATGGTGATTACAGTAGCACTATTGAATCATAAAGAAATTTAACCCTGATGTATGTATCACTAGACACCTTACCACACAGTTCACTACACGTTTTAATAGCATCATCATCAGCAGGATGTATGAATGGTTTCACATTGATTTAACATTGTAGTATCAATCATAAAAATTATAAAAAAAAGATTTAATTAAAATTAAAAACAAAATATTACTTATTGTACACCCACTTCCAAAAGTAGCTTATACCTATAATCTAATCTGTTAATATATATGATGCTTTTGTAAATTTTTATTATTAATCGTACCACCTACTAAAAACAAAGCTGCAGCACTCCAGACAGTTACCATATATAGCTACCTATATATGGCCTAAAAATAATACATTCTATTACACTTCTGTACAAAATGTGTAAGTGGATTTTAATGTATCTACGTATGTATAGTGTGTGCGTCTGCTTACTAGCTGCACTAGTAACTGTCCTTGAATACCAATCTCGCAATTCGTTGGTACTACCATCAAAACTAGACCGGTCTGGGACTCACACGTCATCAGATTAACTGGGAATTTTCTAATGATTGCATTCATTGGTAAATAAATATATAGGTGTATGTACAGTGGCGTGCTTCTTAAACGAAAACCCTGTAAGCAACGCCGACTCTGTCAACAGTATGTTGGAGTAAAACAGATCTGTATATTAGGGAAACTATGTACATAACTGACCCACGGCAATTTTGCAGTTGTACGATCTAAACTAATAAAATAGGTTTATTTATTTAGATGTACCTACTCATTATTTTTATGAAATTAAATAACTTTTGGTACTTGACGTACCTATTTTCTTAATGAAAATTTAGAGTTTAAATTTTAGTATAAAATACCTAGAAGTTATGGAAAATGTTTGTTAATATGGAGTCTTTTCAGTTTGTCCAGTGTACTGTACTGTCAGCTTCAGTTTCCTATGACGTGTTTCATACTGTATGGTATTATGAAATAAAGATCTATCTATCTATCTATCTATCTATCTTTAACAAAAACAAAATGAATATTGAAGAAGTTCTTCAAGAATGAAAACGAATTTGTGGCTCGGCTTGGTTTATATAAACAAACATTGCAAAATTAAAGGAAATCACAAGGCTAAAGGAAGAACATCGCAAGATGATTTAATCTTTTTGGCCAATTTATAATATGTACTTATATATAATTGAGTCAATAAATGAGTATGAATATGAATAGAATGCAGTAATCCTCAGCCCCGCCTGTCTTTTCAAACTATAAAAAAATTCTGCTGTAGTAAATTTATCAAATAAACCACAGTCTGTGAGGTAGTTGCAAGTCTCTGGTATTACAACATGTAGGTTGTTGCTGAAATCGTCATCTGTCGAAATGCTCTTGAAAATAATTAATTTGTCCATCCTAGTCTCCAAATAAACGTAATCTAGGACAAAAATATTTGTATGCTCAAGCATAATTATGGCCACGCCAAATTTCTTTGTAACATATAGAAGGGCTTTGTAGGATAACCCCATAAAAACGCATAAGAGGACATTTTAGGGCCAACATATCAGACTACATTACTACTGGAGTTTCTTTTATGTGTATTTCTCTATAATGGGAGCCTTCTTTGTATATTTTACCAGTGAATGAATAAGGGTAAGGTGATGGGTAAGGTATATAGTGAACTACACTATAGTATAGTATTCAAGAGATTACCGCAATGCGTGTAAATAAATATAGTCATCAAAATATTTATGAACGCGGTGTTAAATTCATTAAAAAGTTCCAGAACGTTAACAAAGGGTGCATTGAAATGGCATTTAGCTTGCTTCAGCAGAGTGCTTTATGAGCTGCTGTTGAATAGAAAGAACATGATTAAAGTTAAAAAATGATCATATTCCGTTTGTAGGATAAAAATGCAGTTTTTCATCAAATATCAAAACATAGCGCCTCAGTGGAGAAAAATATAAGGACTTACCACAGCAAATATTGATATGCATGCTTACCAAGAGAAGGAATAAAGAATAACCAAGTATTAACATAGATGGAAAAAGTACTAAAGACCAGCGGCGGTCGATGCTTAAGTCACTCGGAAGCTATGAAATGATCGTAGTTCTTCGTATGCTTTCGTCAAATACGTTTCTATATATTGTGTATGTTACGTGGTTATACGAAGAAGTTCGATCATTGTCATAGTCTCCGAGTGCTGAAGATTATATTATCACAGTCAACTGGCACAAAATTGAACTTTGACTATCTTATTGGTATACAGCAATAAGCAAATAATTTGCTACCTTATATAAAGCTAAAATCTAAAAAATGCAGTAGCCACTACCAGAAACAAGTATATTTGCAAAAATTCGAGGCGATTCATTAAGAGTGGCTACCGGCTATAACTCAGTACGGTTAGTCCTAAAGCCTTATTTTTCCAACCAAGAAGCTTATGATTACTGGCTGTGTATTTTGAAAGTTTACAAAATGCTTTTATTGTCGAGTGGGAGTTTGTTACACGGTACGCTGGAAGACTGCACCACTCAAAGAAGGCATTTAGAAAATTGGGAGTACGACTACAAATAACTGGCAGTGTTTAACCAGGGCGAGTAAAAAATAGTGTACTTAGGAGTCGAACCGTACACAATGCTGTTAACGTTTTGGCTTATTTCCTGGATATATATAAAATTTTCAAATAAGTGGATTTAGGAAAGGAAGTTTATTTCCGTGGCCACCAAGGTCACTAGACGTGACGGTCTTAGATTTTTATTTGTGGGTAAAACTTAAAAGTTTGGTATATAAAGCACGTCCGACAATACTTAAAGATATGAAGCAACGGATTCAAACAACAATAAGAAATACTTTTGTTGTTGAAATTAAGGCCAGCGTTATCTCAATTAGGAATAGACTTAATTCTTATATAAGGAATACTATTTTGAATATGTTCTTAAAATAATGAAGAGTTATTATTTTTACTTTTATTGTTAATAAATATTACGCCGGTATATTCTTATTTAAGTTCTTTTCTGAAAGCACTTACAGCTTACTAGTCGAAAGTTTAGAAAATTTATAAAAATCAAATTGAGCGACAACGGATATCAATGTAGGGTTTTGGCAAATTAATTAATGAAAGAATAATAAATGTAAAAATAACTACGCCATCTTGCGGGAACTTCCAAAACTTAAAAATATTTTTAAATGTGTTTTCATGACCACATTTACTAGTATAACTTTTATAGAAGCAACCGTTACCGAGATATGGCATCCTTAATAAATCACCTGTACATTGTAGTAATATTTAGCATGTTGTGATTTAGAATAAATTTAAATAACAACGTAGGTAGGTGATATGGTTTAAAAAATTCTTACCAAAATAGGTAACTCGTATTTATATAACCGCAAAATTAATTTTTAAGTACATATTGCCAGTTGTTTTAGTGAAATTGATTAATTGTTTTTATTTAGTAACATTATGGATTTGGTACCAGTTTGTATTGTAAATACACGTATAAAAATTCCGTCTTTCGTTCGTGGAATAATAAATATGTATGAAAATATCAGGTCAATATCACATTAATAAAGCTCGTTTATAATTCCGGAAAGTGTTTAACAAAACCCGTTTTATATCTATCATTTTTTGTTTGTTATTTGTAATTGATATCCAAAACACAGCCATATAGTTTTTGCTACGTTATTTATAATAAAATTACACATTTTTATAATTGTGCAAACAACTGTATACTTATTTGTAGTGATGCATTACAGCTGTTCAATTACTAATCATATATTCAGTGTTTTATTGCAATATAATGTTGCTAGATTGAAATGAATTGAAATGAAGTTCTGATGCTTATGTAATAAAATCTATAATAGGGTTTTCAACGCGATTTAGACGTAATGAAAGAACAAAATTGAGGAAATCCTGTTAACCCAAGTGGAAACAAACGCCTGCTAAAAATAGTTTTACCTTTCATGTAACTCGTACCGGCTTTATTACATTAAGCATCCTACTGACACACTTGTAAAAGTGTGAACCTATAATTATAAGCCGCCAACGATAATTTTCATCGAATTGACAGTCTCGTATTTTTAACGAAAAGATCGATTTATTCAACTGGTGAATATCAGATTATTAGTAATAGGAACACCGTGGTCAGAAATTAATTCGGAAGTTTTTGTTTGGTTCTGTGGTCTTTTAAACCACTGCGTATGCTAATTTCTGCAAAAACTGCTGGAATTTTTCGGAATAGTAGTACACTTGGAATTACCTATGTGACTTTCATATAACAGTTATATAAAAATGTTATTTATAGAATGCAGATAAGTGTTATGTACCTAACCACTTATGTGGTGATGTTGCAGACCACAAAAAATGATAAAACCCCACCTGATGAAACTTTTAAAACTGTAGGCGACATTTCTACACATCTGAAATCGATAGCAACTTCCCTATTTTAGAGTTTAAGAAAATTTTAACATTTGAATGTTCTGCGATTCAGTTTCGTGTTTTACAAAGCCATTGAACATAATGACGTCGTTTTGCTACGGTACAATAAAGAAAGCGTGTTAAATTCTGTCAAATTTGCTACTACATTTTACTCGAAGCTTTGAAGATTGTGGAAAACACATTGGTGGTGCAATACCTACCTCTACTGAGATTTTACAGAACCCGAGAGTGCTCCTAATCTGTGCTAGAGATTTTTTACGTGTCAAATCTAGCGTTCATATGGGGTCTAAGGCTTTCCTTGCTATTCGAGGAGAAGGCATGTTCTGATTTTTATCCACAAATAAAAAAATCAACCGTCTCTGAGTTAGAATCAACACCTATATGCTGAAAGTGAACATATGCAAACTGTTGAACAAACCACCGACAGGGCTACTCAAGTTGGATGCTCAAAACAAGCAAATTCTGTCATTCGATCGCGTTTTGGACATGTTCATGTGAGGAAGGCCTATTAGTAAGAAAGACAAAAAAAAGATTAGATCTATGTCCAAGATACTTTAGCGACTTGCAAAACGAAGCAAAAGAACAAAAATGTGGGCCAAGGCAAGAACATACAGAACAAGAAAAAGTTATAAAGACTAAAATAACAATAAAAGTGCTGGAGCAGATGATGCAAGATTCAAATATTGAAATATTAAAGCAACAGGGCAAAAATTGTAACATAAATAAGCCACTTGATAAATGAGTGTGGATAGAATAGATTAGGTTTAAAGATTGGAGTAGTGCACTTGTTTGCCCAAGTTATAAGAAGTATGATAAAACACAATAAAAAATTATAGAGGAATTGTACTTTTTGGCATAGTATATAAAGTCGTTGTCAGGATGATACAGAAAAGACTGTAGAAATACTAGAACAAAGTGGTGCATGAATGAATATAAAGGAGGTACAACCTCTGGATGTGTTTGGTTTCAGGCTCTGGAAAAATTTTCTAAGAACTTTCTCTGATACAGCGATTATTATGAACTACCACATATATTTGCGTCAAAGAAACGATATTATTAAGCTCGTTAATGCACAATGAGTTTTTGCCACCTAGATTTCTGACGTCTCCAAATGCTCATGGTATTCCAATAATTGCATAGCATAATTTTTATATGTGCAATTGTACTACTTACAATCATATTATCAATAGTTACATTCCATAGTTTATAGTATATTGAGTGTTTCATGGGCATTTCACTTTCTTTTAAATCTGACTCACTGTTTTCGAGAATGCATTATTGTTACAAGTTATGTTAATCGGTGCCATTGGATCTACTCTTTATTTTCAAAATAAATAAAGCTATGTAAAATATATGAGAGGTATGGGGTATCCCATTGTTTTCTTTCCCGAAAATAATTTGAGTCCGCCTTGACTGTAATATACTTCAAATTATCGTAATATTTGAAAATAAAAATAATTTGCGGGAGACAGGGCACCTTGTCATCCTTGCCTATTTAATATGCTTCAAATTATTCTGAAATTAAAAAAAATATATATATAATTTGGGGGACACAGGGTACCATGCTTTCCCGTTCTTATTTTTTTATATATAATCAAAAACACCACTACGAATTTTAAACGGAATCTATTATAATCCGTAATAATATGTAACCGATTTCTTGTTTGTAACAGATTGTTTGTGTTACAGTAATGCAAATTGTAATAAGTGTTTTGTTCAAGATATCTTACATATAAATATTCAAGCAAAGTGTAGATGAAAAATGATGTTTGAATATAAATCTTATAACTACTGTATCCCATTAAATGGGTATACAGGATTCGTTTGGAACCTTGAAACCCGATGAATGTAGGTGTATAGATTCTATTGTGCTTTACATTTTTCTCTTTGTTTATACACCATTGCCTTGTGGTACATAATATATTGTAATGAATTTTTCATCTGCTAGCAATGCATACTGAATATATAAATAAATATATTGTTAAAAATATAAACAAAAGAAAGCATCTTTTATCTGTGATATGTCTATAACAAATTTCCTGTTGTTTGTCCTATGTGCTAATATCACATTTAAAAATGCTATAAAAAATAATCTTCAAAAGATTAATACTTTTAATAGAAATTGTGATTGTTAAACAAAGGATTAATCTCCCAGCAATTGCGTTGTATAAGATTACTTAAAATAAAAATATTTTAGGTTACTGTTAGAAACGTTTTATCTTCCATTGTTAACTTATACTTCGACTTAATTGAGGATACATACAACATAAGCTAAACTCGCGCTTTGTTTAGATTTATATTAATAACATTCGTATAGAATTTTCACACTTAGATACTCCGATATATTTTAGAAGTACCGGCATAATTACGACGATTTCAATATTATAGCTGATGGAATGCTAATTACACATACACACTTCTATTTTTAAATGTAAATATGGTAAGGGGGACAAACGGTTTACTTTTTCATATATTTTCATATGTAGATGAAATCATTTAATGCTGGATATTTTTATGTTTCTAATAGAATTCAAAGCACTTTCAATTTTTTAAATAGATTTCGCATTCCATAAGTAAATACCACTATTTTTGTAACAAATACATTGACATTCCAAATTAGCTTGACAAGCACATTCAAATCGGATGCAGATGCAGATATTGCTCCTCCTAATTCTTAACATAACAATGATCTTGTAACCAAAAATGCCGCATATTTATAAACCATTAAACAATGTAACAACGTCAAAATCAATTAGTGCAGGTTATGATATAGGAATAAGATTTTGTTTGGCTATTCGGTCTGTCCAATAAAATTATTTGTTTTAGATCTCAATATTTCGTTATTTCTTTTTATGAGTTTGTCATGAGGCTTCAAGATTAATACAGAATATGAAACAAGATACATTAGAATGTAATAATACAAGTTAAATTACATTATTATTACATTAAATTTTCTTGAAAAATCAATAAGAAATTTTTTCAATAAAGTAATTTAGATGTGTAAAATATTACAATAAATTTTGTTCAGTTGATTTGTATCTTTTTTAAATTTATTCAATTGGGGCAATTATTAATGTTCTTCCATTTCTAGAATTAAACGTTTTTTTTTCTACATATTTAGTGAAAACCAAAACAGTTATATAAGGAACAGAAATGCAATACGAGCAGTATACCAAGCAATGACAGATATCTTGAACGGTATAAATGACAATGAAGCGACCATTGGAATTTTCATGGATTTGACAAAAGCATTAGACAATGTTAGTTATGAGAACCTGTTTGTCAAACTTGATGTAGGAATTGATTGTATGAATCAAATGTACAGCGTTGATTAAATCTTACTTGAATAATAGAAAACAGGCAGTGATATCTGAGGATAACAAAGAAACATCGGAGTGACCCACGATAAAACGAGGTATACCTCAAGGATCAGTACTCGGCAGCCTTTTGTTCTTAATATACGTGAATGATCTGACAAGAGTAATACCCTACAGAACAAAAAGAAGATCAACTTGAAACTGAAATAAATAATACATTAAAGGATTTCGATGGATGGTTTAAGGAAAATAATTTACAACTGAATATAGACAAAACAAGGATTGTACAGTTTGAATATTTTAAAAGTATGGAAACATTTTTTAAATTTAATAATGATATTCTTACCACCGTAGATAAAGTTGATTTTCTTGGTCTGCAGATTAATTCGCAGCTAAATAGGAAGGGTAATTAATTACTTGGCCGGAAAGATATCATTGTTCAACTGCGCCTTAAGAGTAATATCAACCTCGGTAAATACCAGTGTGAGCCATATTTCTAAATACCAGAATCGCATCCGACTCCATGTCTATAATGGTATTTATATGCTTAATCCATCCTGCCTCTGGTTCGTATTCTATGCTCTAGATAATTCCTCCATTTTCGCCCAGCAAATAGCGCGAATTTGCATTTTTCCCATCATTTCTAAATACCAGAATTGCGTCCGATTAAATACGAGGACGGATATTTTTTTTATTATTTTATTTTAACAACACTGGTGGAACTTCTTTCCCCCAGTAAGTTAGATGATAAAATTATTATTTTTAACCGCGGGAGAGTGAAAGATGTTTTTTTTTAATGGCAAAAAACCATTCTCTCTCCTCCTGCTGCTTTTCTTCTCTGGATTTTTTTTCTGGCAGCGGTTTTTAAAATTTTAGAAAATGTCATGTTTTCCTTGTTCTGGAGCCCAGATGGTCCTGGTGTTGATTCAACCTTTTTTGATTTCTGTGTCGTATTTTTGCTTGTTCTGCGAATCATCCTCATTGGCTTCCGATTGGCGTATTTTGAGGAGTAAAGTAGTCCGTGGCAAGTAAGATTCCTCATCAGAAGAAGAATCTTGTTCTGGTATCCTACGAGAAAATGTAGATAGAGCAAATGCTGCGACGAAAGGATATATGCCTGTAGATCTAAAGCCGCTTGTAATATTCGAAGACGTCATGCTTTTCTCCCAAACTGGAGTAAAAACATGATAGAATCTATCCTTGCTTAAACCCCAGTCTAGATGTTCGTCCCAATAGTATAGTAATTCATCGTCCCAATTATGCTCAGTACTGCTAAATACCGCTTTATCTAGAGGTTGCTAGACAAAGTAATTAAATGTCATGCTGCATAGCCTTGTCTGCAATGATAACAGCCGAATGACATGAGGCCCCGTCAAATATTAACAATACTTTGCCCGCCGGTTTGTATCAGGAAAAATGATTAAGCAATTTGCCAAATACTTCTGTGGTCATACTTTTGTACTCATGGCAATTATTGACCCAGGTTGTAAGTTGTCAGAAAAATTTAGCTTTTGACGAACGCCTTTAAAAATGATCATTGGTGGGACGGTATTCCCCAAAGCATTAACACAGCGACGTTGGTAACTCTTTTGCCGTGTTCTTGGTCAATCAGATGCACCCTTCTACATCCTTTTAGGGCTAAAACAGACTGTTGGTAATGTAGAGTCAAACAACATCCTTTTTTGTCCGTATTAAATATTTCCAAGTAGATTATTTAACAACTTAAAGTAATCGCTAACAATAAAACGTTTCAGTTTTTTGGATCTCGCCTTATTCATTGACTGTGCATTTCTTTTGCTAATACGTGGATGTCGTTTTAGGAAACCCGAATACCTACGATTGGTTTGTCCGTTTTCTTTTGACCCAGTTCATTTAATTTTAATAAAATTAAACACACTTGTTCTCAAAGTGTTTGGAGTAAGAGCTAGTCCAATATTTGCTAATCGGATTATTCTGTTCTTCAATGAAGCCTCTGCTCATGTGTTAATACAGGTTATTAGACCAGCCTTTAAGTGATACCTTAATGTTGGCCTTGGTATTCCAGTTTGTTGTTCTACACGTCTTTGAGAGTAACCCTGTTTCAAAAGTCGTAGGGCCTCTTCCATTATTTCAGTATTCCAGTTAGCCCTGATTCCGCAAGATTGAACTTTGTCCATCTGGAAGATAAAATACTCCATGTACGATGTATGCTTTGAAAAATAAGGACCGCAAGAATAACTGAAGATAATGCCTTATTATCAGAACTCGTTAAAGATATTAAAAATCTTTTTCTTGAATGAAATCATAACCTCTCTTACTTGCGTGGAATTAGAACTAGCTAAAGGGTGTTGTACATACAATATACAAGGATATCAAAAATCGTAGTTGATATACTAAAAAAGTAATACTTACCGTCAGTGATTCTGCAATGTAAGCAAATCAATTCGGCCAAGAAATAAACACTTACAGTGAAACTATGTATATGGAACTGGTTCATGTGATCGACTGGAAGGCACTAAAGGTGTATACGGCACCAGAGCGCATTATGAGAATTGTTAGCGCGAAATTTAAACATGGGCCTTATTTTCCGCTGGGCCTTATTACCCTCCGGTACCTTATATAATTTTTGGATGCTGTTGCAACCAATAATGATGATAAACTCTTCAAGAAAAATATTTTTATGATTTAGATTTCAATCTAAGATATTCTATAACTAATGTGCAGTTGCGATAGCAATATCTAGTTGCACAAACAAAAGAAAATACACTTCTAATAATACAGTTTCCTTTCGTAACAACCTCCGTGAATGTATGGTTCAGCAAAGCGACTGATCAGGTTATTCTTCATGAGAGGATTACATGTACAAATACTCATTTTTTTATAATACGAGACAGGTAAAGGTGTAGCACATGAACAACACGCGAGGTTTTAGACGTTCACTCATTAAATTTTTGTTGAGGTTGAGTCGAGTCATACAGCAGGAATTCGTAAGTAGTAAATGTCGGGCACAATACCGGTAGGTTTGACACCCACATAGGTATGCTGTTTCTTCGCTACAATACGTTTGTACACGGACAGTTGCAAATCCTGAATTACGAAATGGCTAGGTAATGATTTAGCATTTAACACTCACTTCGAATTAGGACGCGGTAATGCAGGCGGCCATGAAAATCGTTTTACGCTTTACGCCATGACGCTTGCAGAAGAGGTACTAATTGTACCGAAGAGCAGATTGCATATATAATTACGTCGGTACTTATGTTTAAGAGACGGCAATGTCAAGTTGTGTGCATGTCGCGTTAGACAATGTATATGGCGTGTAATTGTAAACACGCCTTTAAGGTGTATTCAACGTAATTGGTTCGCAATCAGTGGGTGGAAGGTTCTCGGGAGTGTATTAAAATGTGTTTCCTGTGGATTAATTAAGTTTTAGTAGAGTTTTTAATCATACAGTGACATCTACAAATTAAGGCTAGTATCAAAAATCGTTTTTAGTATATCATCATATGGTAAATACCTGCTTGTATATACACATCCATACATATGTCATGATGTATGAATAACAGTTTTATTCCATATGCAAAACGCATGCAAAATTGATGTCATTGGCCTAGCAATAACAATGAAGAGGTGTACAAATATTGACTCGTCATTCGTTTTAAACCTATGTTTTTCTCTGTGGTAAAAGTTTAATGTTTTTATTCTTCGTTTGATATATTATAATTTATATTACATCTTTCTTTTATTATTATTATGTTAATATTTACATTCGCTTTTTCAAACACTCTCACATTATACAGGGTGCGACAGTGGGAATGCCGTGGTCTTTGATAGTCATTTGGAACAAAATTCATAATTGGGTCGTTTAACAATTCTAAAAAATCGCTAATACAGGTCAATTATGTTTTTAAAAATGCCATCTTTTGACGTGCGAAAACGTACTATGACGTAATTTTTGCTTGAATGTCATTTTAATTTTTTTTTTAAATAGCAACCGATTGTGTGAAAAATTGTGTACCTACATAATAATTTTTTAAATTAAATAACACGTTTACGTTCGCAAGAAATAAAAGGTTAGCTTTGATAGAGAATTTGTTTTTCAGATCACAAAAAAAAACACCTAATGTTCATAAATGCCTAAAGTGACCTCCATCAACCAACTGATATTCTCGGAGACGAGTATAAATAAACATTTTGCATGTTTCGCTCGATAGTATCTAGACGTATTTATTTTATTTTAGCGCGAATTGGGACAAACCCAAATGTTCTAAGTTTTCAGGTCTATTAAAGTAAACCTTTGATTTTAAACGAGCCCCCAGAAAAGAATCTAATGGAGTCAAATCCGGAGAACGTGATGGCCATTCAATATATTCTCGCTATATAATCCATCACCGGATAAATATTTCGTGAAGATATAGACGAACTTCGACACCAAAGTGTGTGGCTGCCACATTTTGCTGAAACCAAATAGTGTGATGGGAAATCTTACCATCTGCATCATTGGGAAAAATAATAGGCATACAAATATACGCTGATACCAACCAGGCGGTATTTAAGTTTTCTTTACAAAAATATGGTTTTAAAAGCCGTCTTCCTATTATTCCGGACCATATATTCAACTTGCTATGGTTTTGACTGTGAAACTCCTGCGTCCAATGACGATGTTCTTGGGATAAATCCCTGCAGTTGTAGCGATGTACTGATCCATTTGGGCAGAAAGTAGTTTTATCGGAAAAAAATAATGTTACTTAAGAAATTTGGATTTTGATCAGAGTGTGATCAGAACATCACAAACATTCAATCAGCGGTGTGGAACATCACAGTTCAACTCTTCCACCTACTATGTCACTTTGTATGAGTGATATTTTTTTTTTTTTCTTAATAATTTTACAACAAAGGACAAAGGTTTACGTTGTTATTTGCGGCAAGTTGTCTTGTAGAAAGATATGGATTGTTTTAAATTTCAAACAGCACATGAATTTGACTTCTTAATTTCCTGCAGTTCGGTCTTGTCGCTGTTGATCTTTTACAGAATGAATTCCTCTAAACCTGGCAAGCAATTTACTCAGTATAGATCTTATAATATGTGTATATCAGGATGTTCTTGATTAAATAATTTACATGCTTCTTCATGTATCCGTAGTGTGCTGCCATACCCAATCATCATTAAAACTTCTATTCTTTCCCGTTCTGATGAAATTGCAATTTCATATATTTTCACTTCGACTAATCTTGCACATTGATCATTTTTGAAAGATTGTTTTTAGAACTTATGTCTAATTCATTTACATAAAGTACATTTTTGAGCATTAATTTTTTTATACAAGTTTTCCATAAAAAAAAACCTTGTTATTTTTTATGGAATGTAATATATCACTTCCTCGCCGTTTGGGCAACTCACGGATCTGTCAAAAACAGACAAAACAAATTGAGGTTGCTCTTTAAAAGAATTGAAGACGACATCATTGACATCATAGTACGTTTTCGCACGTTAAAAGATGGCATAATTATGAATTTTGTTTTAAACTTTATCATCGCCCTATATGTAGTGTATTGTAAACTTGTGAAAATAGACATAGGAAGTCCTAATACTGGTTTAAGGCAGTTACATTTTTCGCACTAGTAAAGTTCACAACATTTGCCCGAAATACTTAAAGGACCTGTAGAATATTGGACAACATTGAATGCCGCAATCAAAAAAGGATCTATTACTTCCGGTATTCGTTTGGCTTCTCTCAATTAAATCATTTTCGGGCTACTAGATTTTTCTTGCAATATTATTTTTTCAAAGAAATTGAAATATATAAACTATACAAATTAAGCATAAGAAAATAAAATTTATCTAATTTTCGGAGTACAATTCAAAAATGCTATGGTGTTCCACTAAGAAAAATAAGTGATAGATTGTTTTGGAACATCCTGTATATTGTGTATTATTTTTAAATTATAAATCTAACCCGCCTACATATATATTTATGTATATGCCAAGGATTATAGTTGTATTTTGGTAGCTTTTTTATTATAAATAATAACTCCAATGTTAGTGGAAGTTTAAGATTTCTTATGTAGGTACTTCGGCTACTACATATAATTGCCGAAAATTTATATTAAGTTGTCAGAGGAAAAGAAACAGTAAGGTAAGAGAAAAACATAATAACATAAATATCAGTGAATAAATAAAGATTTTCTGTTATAAAACTTTTAAAATCTGAAAAAAATAGAGTAGAGGATAAACAAAAACTTTTGAAACGAGGATAAGGTCTTACCTAAATTATTTTCGAATTCATTACGAACTTGTACTCTTTCGTGGTACTTCTCTTGGACTTTCAACATTTTCTTCTAACGCTGGAAAAAATAAATATATTAGGTATTTACAATAGACAGCGCACTAAGAAAAATTGAAATTTCCTGTAACTGTTACTAAAAATAGTTGCAGGAAAATTGGGTTTTGGTTAGTGAGAGAATATCCAATACCTATATAAATTATAGGCAATAAATAAAGATAAAAATATGATGCGTGTACATTAGATATATTACTACAGAGCTTTTGAGAAAGACGTGCGCTATTATCAAACCTTCTAGTATAGGGAATTTAGATTTTCTGTGAAAATAATATATAGACTTAACCTCGTCGTAAATTGTCAAATTTAATAACAGATGATAAATATAAATAATGTGTTAGAGGATTATTTTAAAATTTGAATTTGGCGCGGTATGTATGTATGTCGTGATATTAAAGAGAGATTATGAAGAGTATCAAAGTGCAATGTCAAATATCCGACGGTGACAATAGGAATTTATGTTGGGAGCACTGCGCAGTTGGCTGAATTTTTGTTTTATTGTTTTTATATTACTTTTGTTTTGGTTCTCTCCTCGGACGGTTCTATTATTGTTCAAAGTAGTGGACCTAAATCATATTGTAGTATACAGCGAAATCTTTTACTACGTGCGCGGGCGTTTACTTTGAACTGTAATAGAACCGTTCAAAGTGAGAACCAAAACAGACCTATTTAATGTCTACATGTGTGGAGCTAACGGCGATAAACACGAATGACAAATTGCTAAACGGCAAACTATTCTCTTATAATATAATAAGTAGTTCTGCTTTCTTAAAAACGCTACGAAAAGATTGTCTAAATTCCATTTTTTTTAATCACCTTTTTCTGCCTAACAAACACATCTTCTGTGAAATAGATATTGTTTTTTGAAAAGATAGCTATCTCCTCAAAATATGATGCTATAGCGTAGTAGAGGCTCCAGATATACATAATTTTAACACAATTCTCAGTCATGTACGCTCTAAGAATTCGTATCTCATAACAGAGTTTAATATTTTTAGTAAACCTTCGATATGTTTTGCCCAGTCAAAAAATCCATGATACACACTAAAAAATATTACACTTTTCCTACGGAAAATTCCTGTAATGTATAGGGCAAATTTACCAAAAATTGGGAAATTTACTATAAAACTTTATGTAAATTTCCCAATTTTTGGTAATTTTACCCTATACATTACAAGAATTTTCCGTAGGAGAAGTGTAATTTTTTTAGTGTGTATATATACCGAATAATTTGATATGGTTACTGAGTTCAAGGTCAAATTAAACACGAAAAATTTATAATTGCAGTTGGTAGAGATATAACTCTTTATTGCACGGTCAGCTAATCATCAAATTACAAGCAAAATGTATGGTTATTGTAGATTTTTTAAGAATAATTAGTAACTAGGCTATATGGTTTCAAAACAAAATATTTTGGAACACTAATTAATATAACAAATAGCGCCCATCCAAATGAATTTACAATATTATTCAATACCCAATATAGGCTGTACTACAGAAGATATTTAGCTTGTTAAATAAAAGCTATATGCTTTTAATTTTACTCCATAACAAACGATGAACTAAACTCAACGCGATACATACAGAATTGTAACGACCAATTTAAGTGGAGGTTTAAGATTTCTTATATATGTACTTCTGCTTCTACTTAAGTTTATTTCAAATTACAAATATATAAAAAAAATCCCAAATTTCCACTAACATTGGTGTTATTATTTATATGCTAATATATAACTTTTCAGAAATTGTTACTATTTAACTACCAGCAACCACGCCATTCCCACCGTTACACCCTGTATAGACGCTAATTAAGTGTGTTTTCTTTTAATCCAACTATTAATTATCGTATTGCAGCTTACTATTATATACAAAATTAATTGAGCTTCAAAAGTAATACTCATCTAATAATAATTGGTAAACGTTAAATATACGTTCTACTACCTTAGGCTTAACCTTGGGTAACCAATGAAGAAGAAGCATTAATTTATAATTTATAGGTAATAAAAGCGATACAGCCGATGAATCCTTGACAGGATTATACGGGCTAAATTACTTGCAACTCTGGTTTACCGTTGCCACATACATACGTGAGTTGCGGAATGATTCGATGATTGAATTTCTCTGTCTTCCTATGTATTAGAACTTAATTTGCCATTCTTTATCCTATATTTCGCAGTACGCATGCATAATTTTATACTTATCATTAAGGCGTTGTTTTTTTTGCAGTTACGACGATACTAATAAGTATAATTGTACCTAATTAAATGTTGTCTGATAAAAACAGTGTAATCTTCAGATATTAAATGTTGAAGGCGCCACGGTGTCAAAATGCAAGTAATAAACAATGAAATTATAAGGAGGCGTAGCGTTTTGCACAAATGTAGAGCACCATGCAATGCGCTGCGTAAAAAGAGTTATGTACGTATCTCGTAATCTTTTATTTTCTGCTTTGAAAAAATTGCCACGTTCTTACGTAAGTTTCATTTGCCAGATAGTACACGATCACAATGGATGTCTTGATAAATGTTACTTCACGAATTGTTCTATCGATTCAATGCAACATGCCGTCATTTTCATTCTGGTTGTTTGTAGCAATATATCTTCTTAATACATACAACGTAATTAGTGTCAATTAATTCAACCGAAGAGAACTTGTTTAAAAAAATAATTGTAGTTAAATTGCATACTACTTCATAATTTTCTATGCAGGCTAAATAAAAAAATAATAGATCATATTGAAAAGTAGTGACTCTTGCTTCTCTTTCTACACTTAAAGTTGCGAATACACATCTTGAGTACAACTAATTTATACATTTATACAATTTATACATAGATATTATTTTGAGGTTAAAGCTAGATGCTTTCACTACCTGGCAAAGAAAAACCGACAATTAGGACTTTATGGCGCGAATCTAAAAAATAACTGTTATGGGAACGTATAGACTAAATCATATAAATAATTGTTGATTATATAATAAATAAAAATGCTTATATTATCTTTTGTCCTCATTATCGTTTCTAGTGAGTTAGTATGAACACATGCAGTAAGCTTGTAGGTTTATTAAAGTTACTGTTGAATTCTATATACTTTCAAAGGCAAAATTTATGAAAATAAAGGGTTTTGCATGAAGCAGTCTCATTTAGATTTCGCGGCATTTCTAACCTGTTGAATCTTTCACATTCTTCAGTAAAAATACGACTTAAAAGCATGGTGCGATTCACGTTTCAAAAATGTATAGAAATAGTGAAAATTCATTATGGACACGGTGAAAATTTTTGAAAAGTTTGTAGTGTTTTTCGTCGGTATGAATCACCTCGTAAAGCCATTGTAAAGTTAATCGCAAACTTTGGGCAAAATGGCCAAGTTATTGATGTAAAATTGCAAGTTGGAACTCGTACCGCCACGTCAGCCCAAAACATTGCAACATCACAGACTAGCTTTTATAACATTCTGCATAAAGATTAGAATTAGCCTACATAAAGTGCAGCTCACACAAGAATTGCAGTCGGCTTATAATGAACAACGCCAGACTTTCGTTTATTAGGTGCTGGAAATGAAGGCAGGCCTATCGGACCTTAGCTTACCGCTTCGCTACCGTAAAATGCTAACTGACTTTCTATGACCTATATTGGACAATATGGATACGGAGAATTTTTATTTTCAGCAGAATGGCGCTACAAGCCGCAAAACACTTGCAGGGTTGCACAAGAAACTTTTTTGGCGCGTTTTTTTCGCAAAATGCGAACATAAATCGCGATTTTCGGTTCTCTTAAATCTTGTGTTCTTTTCGTGTTCCTTCATCCTTCACTCCTGTTTGTCCGACGTAGCACGGTCCACATTGACATCTTATCTTGTAGATGCCTCCTGAGCGATTTTTAGCTATTTTGTGCTTTGCGTCCTGTAGATGCTGCTGGATCGATTTTTAAGTTATGAAGCGTACTTGCATTTCGCGTTTTCTGAGGATTCGTCCTACCTTTTCTGTGACTCCCGCTATGTATGATGCACACGTCATCCCTATCTGTGATTCTGTAGTTGGCTTTGGAGTCGTCTTCTTCCTAATTGCTCTTCTTATGTCGTGTAATCATTCTTCTACAGTGCTTTCTCCAGATGTGTCTTCTGACTAGCTAGGTGTAGCTCATCACTAATGGTTTCGGCTCTGGACGGTATCTCGCATGTAGATACCTATAGTTGTGCGTCTTCTTCCTAAATACTGCGTGTTGTACAATTCTATCTTCCGTTCTCTTCACCATTGCACCCAGGAAAGGCAGACTTCCATTTTCTTCTTTCTCAGTATGGCGAATTTAATGGGTTGGTGCAGTGAGTTGATGTGTTCCAAGAATTGATGCCATTTCTGTTCTCCGTGTTGCCATATTACAAAAGTGTCGTATACGTATAGGAGTCAGCACTTCGGGTTCGTTTCGCTAGAACTTATGGCTCTTCTTCAAATGCTTCCATAATCGCCACAGTTGCTGGTTCGATCCCAGGCTGAGGCGGTGATTTTTAATTGTGGATAAAAATCAGAACATGCCTTCTTCTCGGATAGGAAGTAAAGCCGTAGGTCCAGTGTCGCTATGTTTGGCAGGTAAAAAATCTCTACCGAAGGTTGAAATTCCTTTGGGTTCGGCTAAATTTCATTGGAGTTGGTACAATACGTCAAATAGATGTCAGTGCTTAGAAGTGTCGAGGTGTATTCCACAATCCGAAGCTTCGCCCAACAAACAAACAAACAAGCTTCCATAAACGAATTGGCTATTACATGAAATGAAGGACTTCCCATCGCTGTTCCATTCTTTTGCCCGTAGTGCTTTCCGTTGTACAGGAAATTTGTCGTAGACAAACATAGCCTACTAATTCGATTATGCCTTTTTGCAGTCCAAGTTCTGCTAGTATGGCCAGTGCGTCTTCTGTGGGTATGTTGGTAAATAGCGACTGTAGACTCAGTCTTCAATGTTGACAGAATATCCACGAAATGTTTAGAATTTTTCACATAATCTGATGTGATTTGTCCGGCATACGGTTTTAGTAAGTTCACTAAATACTTTGACCAATCATAGATTGGTGATCCAATATTGCTTACAACAATTGCTACGGTCTTAGTGGCACTCCTTCTTAATGTATTTTTGGTATTCCATAAAGTTTTGGCACTCATCTTTTTCCGCTAATCTTCCTTATCCAGTAGTACAGCGGCATTACCTTTGTCTGCTTTGAGGATGACGATGTTTTCTCCAGCTTTCAAATTCTTTAGTGCTGCTTCTTCCTCCCTGGACAGGTTGCGTTTCTGTGCTTTTGATTTCATCATTGTTCTTGTTGCACTTCTTCTTTGTCCTTTGATGGCTGCTGCTACCTCTGTGATGATTTCTTTGGTTGGTATCTTCTTGTGTGCAATGACGTGATTTATTCCTACGGCAAATACTTTCGTCTCGTCTGCAGATTGTGGCCTCGTTGATGAATGAACTACAACGTTCTTCAGTGCTTCGGGTTGTTCCTTAGTCTTCTTTGTTTCTATTTGCGAACTTTATTCCTTGCGATGTTCTGCATCTATCGAACTGCACTTCGGATCATCCGCTAGCTACTATATTATAGAAAGTATTTACAGGGGATTAGGTACTTGTGATTTTAATTGAATCCCCTTTTAGCAAGGGAATGGAGTTAGTGTAACGCGATCAGAAAAATGTCATCTGTGAGAGCTTAATGAAGCTGCTAAAAGCGAATTTGGTTATATACTAAAAACTAAACTAAAAATTGTTAAAATATCAGTGTCTAGCAAGACGAAAAGCGGCGATTTACAATACATAATAGCGTTTCCGAATGTGATTGTATGGAACAGCTGGGCGCTTCCCTTGCCAGGTTACGTTTTTCATTGAGATTAAATAATTTAATCTCGTTACTGTAGACGAGAATAAGAAAATCACGGTAAAACTGAGCGGGTGATCATCATTAATGCATTGTTGTGCTAACCACTAGAATATCAAATGCTGATCGATTAACAATGTTTCTTTTCATAGACTGGGAATGAAATAAAGTTGTAGAAGCGATTGGAAACTAGTTTTTCTGATTAATAATAAGTTACTGATACCGTCCGTCACTTTGATATGTCTCGGATTTTGTACGTTTTGGTATTGTAGGTTATTACTGTGATTAGGCTAATAAACTTTAGCTTTTTACCACCATATTCTTAATTTCTTACGACACTTAAGGCACAATAGAATTTCCAATTGTTTCGCTGTGTCAGGTTTTGTTCTGATTTTATTACCTGCGCAAATTTAGCTTTGAAATTATTGCTGTTCGTTACATATTTAGCGTACGATGTCGTTATGCATGTATAGATATAGGATGGAAAGTGTACTAAAGTGAAAATGTTGCGAACTTTTGCAGAAATAAGCATTCTATCGATTGCACATACATAACTTTATAGAGCATACTATAATCTAGTCTGCATGCAAGTATGTATCCATGTATGTATATTCGAGAACGCTTTCCCACTGCTGAAGAACAATGGTACCACTCAAACGTGATTGAATATTTTTATTTTGATTGCTGTTTTACTTTCTAGTGTTAAATTATTTACGGAGTGAGGTTTGCGGCTACCTACTACGCTTATAACTTATAAGGTAAATCAATTTCGTAAAAATCCAGTGACAAAATTAGAAGTAATTTAATTAGATGACTATAAATAAAATAAAATAAAAAAAATGTAGAATATTAATGCTCTGATCTTTTCGATTCTGCTCCTTCAGCTACCAGTGGGCCATATAAATTATGCTTCAGTAGATTTTAAGTATAAGATAAAATAATGACTTGCAATAACGAATTGCGTGCGTTTAAAGTGAAAATTGGAATAACGAGAGCGATTACTGATATAATTCGTATCCGCGTAGACCAAGTATTTCTAATTTTACCGACTTTCACTTCAATTACACTCCTAAATAGGCGCATAATGCAATTTCAGTATCTCTGTCGCCGACAAGTCGAGCGCTAAACTGACAATGTGCTATCCAAAAAGGATATACGAGTATATATGCATATCTTAACCAATGATCTGGCGACTATTCCGTAATGTTGAACATTGCTAAACAGGTTAGTATGACAACTGGAGAAGCTTCTTTTTTCAAACGAGTTTACTCTTGAAGGAAATGCGTACCCACTAATTTGTGTGTCCTAGAAAAATAGTTTCACTTGTCTCTATGTTTTAACCGTTAATTTCCGTTGTATATTTTCCACGTTGTAATAATACATAAAACGATTCTAAAAATCTATTTCTATGGTTCTAGAAAATATTCTGCAATGGTTATTGATGCAAGCAATCGTTAGGTAATACTCTACTGTATTATTGGTTTAATACATAAAGTACACTACCGTCCACGGAAGTTAGGCTAAGTTAGAACTGTTTACAAATCAAGAACTAAAAGGCAATAATACTAAAAAAAAAAACTTATTACTCTAAAGGATATAAACTGTTATAGTCTAACGAAAATCGCATTCTTTAATTTATTTCTTAAATATTAACAATACATTACAATTAATATTAAATATTCCACATCATTTCCAAAGCGAATGGTGTATTTTGCTGTCGACGCCGCTATTATTGTTTATTTATTTTTTTTTGTTTGGAAGAGGATGAATCTTCATAAAACATTCGGAACCATCCCATTGATACCATTAAGTACACTGGGCAGCCTATCTTCTTTCCCGCATGTCGACGCCCACTCATCCAGTTCCTTTAACCAGATGCGAATAATCTTCCAGTTATTTTCAGATCTCTTGCTAATTTATACTACACATTCAAACATTGCATGTTGAATTGTATCTCACCATCGAAATAAACACTTGTATCTTGGTCCATGTTATCTTTCTTCAACTTCTTGGCATAAGTTCTAATTATTCCATGCCCAGTCGGCACTTGGGGCAGATAATAATCCACCTCCTTAAATCTGCAGTCCATCCAGATCCGCAGGTCTGGTCTTAATCTTTTATTCCATTATTCCACCTTTTCATTCAGATCCCATCTACTCTACCACATGACCATTATCATTCACTCTGCCATCTCTAGGGCCGCAATACCACCATTATCATACATGTATTTTGATTTATACGACATAAGATCTACAGGAGCTGTTGCTGTTACTACATGTAGCGCTTCAAGTGACGTCGTTTGGAAAGCTGAAACTACCCTCAACAACATCTTCCTTAGCTGCCTTCCCACAAGATTCCGTTACACTTTCTTCTGTAGAACCTTATGGCAAATTGGTGCACCATAAAGTACTATTGAGTGCGTAACCCCAGAAAACATTCTCCGTTTTTCGCTACAGGGCCTCCTATGTTTGTAATTATGCGGGTGAGCTGTTCCCTCATTCGCCTTTCCGCCGGCATAGTTAATATGTTCTCCCTTATTGATCCAGAATAATATCAAGATATTTGAAGATCTTTCCTGGCACTATCCCGGCTTTTCCGATATTGAAATAGTTCTTATTCAAACATAGATTTAAATCGCACTAAATTATTCTAAATGACCGAGGTAGACACGGAGGGGGCTCTAAGAGACAGAAAGGAGATGCCATAAAATCTTTACCAGCCTGGTCCCATCAATAAGACGTGTTGAATAAGCAAATTAAGATGATAAATGCTGTTGTGTGTGTGTGTGTGATCATAAAATATTTAACGAAACATTATGTATGTAATACGTTGTTTATTTAAGTCCGAGGTGTGTTTTAGATGAATACATATCAAGATTATCATCGTTGATTGCGATTAAAAACTTATTACGGTATTTGTAAAACTTTCTCTTTGGCCAAACGTTGCCTTCTATTTGCATTCGCATCGCACTTTAATGTCTAATGCCGTATAAGATATTTGATTGTATTCGCGAGAGTTCAGAGATAAAAAATAATTCAACAAAATTGCATATACTTAAAGAATAATTAAATGGTCACAAATGATGGGATAAATTCACTAGGGCGATAAAAATTGTACCATGCTTACTAGAAGATCAAACAATTCTAGGGATTTTGTTCGGTGGTACAATCTGTATACCAAGTACTTACCAGGGAAGCACTGCTAATCTTTAAGTGAATTTTTGCGACGTAATTTTGTTGAAAATGATGTTGGACTACTTGTAAACCCAGCATTTTCGTGATGGATACTTCGAGACTATAACGTGCTATAACATATAATATAGTCCAACGTCCAACATATCCTGGTCCCTATAGCTGTCAGAGAGAATTGCAGTGGAGATTATAATCGAAGATACTTAAATATCTACCCAAACTATGTCGTGAAAATTCACTTTTTTTTGGCGAAGTAACAAATTCATAATGATACAACAACCTCACATTAATATAGTTTGTGTCTGAATACGTATAGTTACTATTTTTTTAGATAAAAAAATTATTCTGGTATCATTCGAAAATAATTATAGAAAACTCTCTTCTATTATTTAAGAAGGCGAGAAATACGCGAATAAATAATGCGAAGACCTTTCGTAAACTCCTTGTCGGTAATCTACACGAAATTATTAATTGCAACTCTGCTAGTCTGCTAGCTAATAGAAATTATCATACAGAACAAGACGAAATTTATTGTCTGAGCGAATTGACTGAATCTGGCTTAACTGGGCGCTATTGGATTGTATTGACTTGGTGCGAAATGAACCTTATACAGAGTACAATTTGAGAATAAATATCGACACTTCTTTTAGTACAAAACCTAGCTGGCCCATTGTTTGACAGATAAATAAATATATTGAATTAACGCGCACTGCGTTAGAAACGGTAAATACTTTTAAACAGAACGAAAGTCAATTACGTAGATCCACAATGGCGACACATTATATACACTAGCTCTGCTAGTCAAAGAGAACCAAACATTGCAACGCGCAGTATACTTACAACTTATTAGTCATTTAAGTGGCTATATATTCTGGAAAAGCTAAAAGTCAGATTCTCTGTTTAAATGAAATTTATGGATTGCGCAAAATTATATATTAAACGTTACTGGTTTTAAAAACCTCAAAAGATCCTATTTTATTTTGGATCGTCTAAAAATTGCATTGTTAGACTCAGATTGGATAAACCCAAAAGTTATTCGCCGAGACTTTCATAGTTCCAGTTATAATACAGTTACTTGTCATGAGAACAAAGTTTTCTAGATGTTCAAACGCTTTTCTTTCCGTTAAGCCAAGAAAGATCATAAATTAATAACTCTACAACAGAAAAATAATTAGAAATTACTATGCGAATTTTGGACGAACTGTGAATTAATGAAGACACTTTCACTCGCAGAGAAAGATTGGAATTATTTAACCTTGTATCAGTAGAAATGTTGTAGTCGTACACTAACGTTGATACACGTGCTTAAAATTATTAAGTAATGAGGTAAACACTCGAGAAACACTATATTCATATGTAAATTCTTGCAATTCTTAGAAGTAAACATTGCTATGTTGTTATTTAAACATTATATTTAAAAGAACGAAAACACGAAGATTAATACAACGCAAACAAAGTTATGCAAATACAGCGGTGTGCAAAATAAGAGCCGTGCATATAAAAGTATGGAGTCAAGTAATTTGGTTGCATCCGCGACCAGGGACATCTGTATAACAAATGCGGAACTAACATACGGAACTATTCTTTCCAAAGTTATTCTAAAATTCGGGTAACTGCATTGAGAGAAAAAATATTTGAAAATAATAACCCTTGGTAAAATCAAAAACATGTCTACTTTGAATATTGCCTAACATGCGTATAGTTACAGATCAATAAATCATTTGCATACTTATTTAAAGAAATAACATGAAATAAAAGTGCAAGTGCAGTACGTATGCTTATATTTTAAAAAATACCAATTTAATGTTAGCTGTTGTATTTTATAGCAAAGGAATAAGTGGTAAACAGAAAATATATATTACATGGAATTCCCATTTAATAAATATTATTTTTTACAAAATCGCGTCCAAATAGATTATTTTGTTTGGTTTAAAATTAATTCATTGATGTACAAAGAAAGAATATAAATGTAAAGTACCAGTGGTACTTCAAAAAACAAATATTCGACCAAATTTCACAATTAATAAGACATGTTTAAAAAAATAAATCAAATTTATTTTCCTCAAAAAAGTACTTTCATGAAACTTTGATTGAATTTGTCAACAATTTGTAGGTTTTAATTCCTTTCATGATAATTGTACGAAATGTACTGTAGCAGCAGCAATGTCGAATGGCGATTGAATTCCAATAATGAACTATTAACACTGAACATGTATTATTGCCATTGATTTTTAAATGAGAAATTCAAACTCATTATTAATAACCATTTCTTCTCAAGAGGTGATAACATTGTGTCTGCATTTTAGAAAACAGCGACAATTTGGCGTGAAACAAATGCACTCATAAAAATGTTTCTATGACTAAAAATAATCTGCTTCGATGTCAATAAAGTCAAACATTTTTTTCAAATATGTGTAAATATATGTATATACAGTGAAATCTGCTGTAACGGACACCTTCTATAGGCGGACATCTCTTATTAACGGACACGTTCGCCTGGTCTCAGCAGCCTTACATGAGAATCAGTTCTCTCTTAAACCTCCCCTAAACGGACATATTTTATAGTCCCGTTGGTGTCCGTTCAAGAGGGATTTTACTGTATTTTATTTATAAGAAAATAAATATATCTTCTAGACTCTGATAAAAAAAGACTTTCACTCCACAAACAAAACGAATTTTACTTGAAATATCAATTTTTATAGAAATTGAAAGGATTTTTTCAATGCAAAAAGGGCCGGTTTTCTAGTGAAACACATTATTTATTAGATAATGTCGCTAAAGCCAAGAGCAGTGGTAGCCAATGTATTGTATATCTATAAATAGATGTTTGATAGTTCTATAGATGGGGTTTGCGTTTTACTTGTGAAGTGTGAAGGTTATCCCGCTTTGGGTATAGCTGAGGTGCTTCATCTTCCCATCCGGCCCCTTGCTGATCGCAGTGAACCAAGCATCCAAGCAAGTATAAATATACTTGCTTGGAGGGGCCGGATGGGAAGATGAAGCACCTCAGCTATACCCAAAGCGGGATAACCTTCACACTTCACAAGTAAAACGCAAACCCCATCTATAGAACTATCAAACATCTATTTATAGATATACAATACATTGGCTACCACTGCTCTTGGCTTTAGCGACATTATCTAATAAATAATGTGTTTCCGTCGAGCACATGTGGAAAACTGCTAGTCATTGGTATGAGTATCGTGTGCTGCCATCTATGCGTTCACGTGTTAATAATTAGGATTCAGGAGAATTTATTTCATTAGAAATAGGTGGTTCTTTTAGAATAAACAACGTTGCTTTGGAACATCGAAATATGCTGAAAAAATAATTTCTTTGATACAAAGAATTCATTCTATAAAGTTATTCTTTAATTCAAATAATTTCTTTCTTTCTAATGAAATATTAAATTTAAAAGAAAATAAAATAAGGACTAAATGAGCAATTTTGTATTTTAGAAAGCTTAAATTATATGGAATTGCAGCAGTTTCGGTAGATCAACTATCTTCAGGATATAAAAACAATAAACTTCTGTTAAAAGAAATTTTAAATTTTATATGATATCCATAAGTTTTTTGATTTAATGATTATACTATGTATTATTTGAACGAAAGCTACTTACATTATTGCTAGCAACATTTTTCCTTGTTTATAAATTCTCTCAGTGCAGATATGTTTTTGTGACTGTGATTTTACCTGTAAAAATTTCCTACAGCTACAATTATAACCTGTGGTGCTCTCTTGCGGGCAGATAAATAAAAACTTTTAAAATAGAACAAAAGAACAGTTAGATATTATAATAACTATTCACGTACAAAAACATATACACACCTGCATAATAATGACTCCATCAAGAGTTAAACAGGAAAACCAGCGATCACTATAAATTTATTAGGTACTTGAACTGTTTGGGCATTGTTCAGCAAACGGTTTAGATTTAGATGAAGTACAGTTATAAAACACTGTACTGCATTAGCAATTTTGTCAATTGGTGCGTTACTTCTTTTGTAAATAATATTATAATAATTTTATAAGCTAGTATTAAGTTACTTCTGCCAAACAAATTTTAAACCAAATTTTGATGGAAAGAAGATTTCTCTTGCAGCTTGCATAATAACAAGCAAATGAAGCACGTACAGCTCAAGTTAATTAGCGATAATCTTGAAATAACTTTATGTAATGTTTCGTGGAATACGCTTCACATAATCGAACACATAAAAGATAATGGGGAACTTATCGAAAGTGTAGAAATGTAATGACCTTGATACGGGCGTATGTTGTTGTTTGTATACATTACATGTAACTATGTAACTGGTAGTTAATAGTTATGTATATTGTTATGCAAATGTCAATGCCATCTATGTGTGTATTGGGTATAATTTTAAAAACGCGCTTTTGTTCAATTTTGTATTATGAAGTAAAAAAAAGGGAAATTTTTAAATAATTAGTTTAAATTTCGTAGTTTGTATGTTATGGTTTAGACAAGATGTCTTTTTCCAAACATGCAAGAGTGCTTTATCAAGGTATGATTACTGCATGGAATGTAGGGGCACCTATAGATACCTAACAGATTGCAGCACTTATTGTCAGAATAAAAATTGTTTACATATTTCGATAATGGTCAATATTTGTACATCATTTAAAAGGAAATTCCATTTTATCATAACAACGTTCAAGATACCTACTTGCATATATTCCTTGAAGCCAACATGAATCATTAAGAAATGAAGGTTAAATATTATGTAATGTTTGCAGATTTTTGTTTTTGCTGTTGTTTGATTTCCTTCTCAAAGAATCTGTTTTGTTTTGCTCATTATTAATTTTACTAAGAATTAATTATATTCATATTAAAAGTTAACCTAATTTGTGAAAGATTGTCTAATATTGGCGTATGCAAGCAAATTATTAAATAATCAGAATGTAATTTGCAACATTCAGTTTAAGCTAGGTAATGTAGTCCGGGCAACTTGCAAATTCATTAGAGCTTGCGTAATTTCACAAAAAAACGTCCATAGTAAGTAAGTAAGATAATAGACTTTCGGCGTCTGCTGCTAACCTTGTGGTGACAAAGAAACCAAACCTAGTAACGTGTGGGAACTGACCAGAGACAAATAGTTCCTATTCTAATTTCGCTTGATTTCACGCTTTTCAGTAATGGTTAACCGGTATTAAATTAGAGAATAGGAAACAAAAAAAATTTACAACACAAGCAATAGTTATTTTTGCGCCTCCGCCAGAAACACTGATTTTGCATTACTATAAATCGGCCGGAAACTTACCATTCTCCGGCCTAGGCCGGCAAAAAGACTACTATTGGTTGGGAACACTATATTGGAATTACTGGCATTTCTGCCATAGATTCGATGACAGATGAATTCTCGTTACACAATCTCTTAATTAATTCATATTCATTCCAATTCTATTTTCGGAAGATTTTACGGGTAATAAATCGTGAATAACTTCACACACAACCTCTATAATATGAGCTGGGGTCTCCATTGTCATTATTGATGTTTATGTATCAAAACTAACAAGAAAATTAAAACGTCAAAACACTAAGGAATCTTAACCCTGATTTCCAATTCAAAATTCATACGCAATATGTATTGCCAACCTGTACTGTTAACTCCCTAGCACCTGCTCCCTAGCGTTAATTTCTTTTATTATTTACAACAAAAATTAAGATTTGTCGGCTCAAAAAATAGTGTGTAACACACGCCCAGAAACTCGTTTGCGAGTATTCGCACTTGTGAGACCTCGGTTTCACCTCGACCCCCCACAAACCGTACTCACACTCGCAGAACCATAGTTTCTGGCCTAGTGATACAAATAACTATTATATTACTAGACCATAAACTATAGTTTTGCGATTGTGAGTAGGTACGGTCCAACAAGTGTGAATACTCGCAAAAGAGTTTCTGGCAGTGTCTAACACACTATTTTTTACGTTGACAAATCTGTATTTTGTTAAAAATAATAAAAACAATTTACGCTAGGGAGTTAACGGTGCAGATTGGCAATACACGTTCCATAGCTCAAGTGCCTGGATTAAAGGTGTCCACCATAACGTTATGATTGAATGAACGAATGAATGAATGAACATGTTACGTATGAATTTTGAATTTGAAATCAGGGTTAAGATGCCTTACTATTTTAATTTTCTTGGTAGTTTTTAATTTGAATATAGTGTTGCCAACCTTTAGTGATCCTTTTGGCAGCTTAGACTAGTTTCCGGCCGATTTAATGTAATGCGAAACCAGTCGTTTGCTAGCAGGTATATATACATAGCAACATATACATATATAATTTATTGTTTTTGAGTATAAACAAACGACTACACAAGGCATATAATATAGGGAAAACTATATAGTAACGATAAGAAATACTTTCTACTTCTTTTTTACTAAAAACTTTTGGGGACTACTAAATACTTTATCTCAGATATTCCAGTCATGTGTTCGCTAACTAAGTATCCCGACGTGTTCATTTTCGTCACTGGGTATGTGGGCACGTGTTTTATGGTAGAGCTGTAAAATCAAGACACTAAATGCGTTAAATAATTAAAAATATATATATTTTCCTAGAAATAAACAAAACATTCTAGTAAACAATAAATAATGTTTGAGCATAGAATTTAAAACTTGTTTTATCAATAAATACCGTGCTAGAGCAGAATTATTTTCAGCTGGCGAATACGCGATAGCAACAGGACGTGGTCAAAGGGGTGAGTCAACACCCGAAAGAATATGAAGAATCGTTTTAAATTGCACGTGAGAACATAGCGCCCCTTACTATCTTGTATTGTAATATGTATATGCAGTATTGTATACGCTCTTCATTCAGCGAGCGCCGTGACGTAAACTGCGCGTAGGGGCGGGATTTTCGCCAATAAAAATAATTGTACTGTAGTAAGCAACGTCTTTCATTATGCCCTTGTCTATCTCCATATTTCTTTCTTTATGTCCACATTTCTTTTCCTTTCTAACAGAGACTCCTAAACTGCATCGCGAAAAGCGCGGACCGTATTTTTTTATTAATAATAGTAAGGTATAAAAAGTTCTAATCCAGTCAGCATACTTTGTTAATTATATTTTCACTGTATGTCTCGCTTTAATTGAATTTAATTAAAAAAGATTAAAGGTCAAATTTAGTATTACACAAAAATTCATACGGAGAAAAAAATATTACACAAACATCGATACATGTAGTGGAAATATAATTGACAAATTGTAGTGAATTAGAACCTTTTTACATTTTATCATATTATTTTAATTTTACAAATCAATTTACGAACAACATATATTCATACAGTAATTTTTTGTCAGTTTTCTTCTGGTTTCAGATCTGCGTCCATATAATTTCCCTTAGAAATGATTCGTATAATTTCTTTTCCTGAGTTTCTCATATGTGTACTATATAAACATAGTATCACTCTTCTTTGTTGATTTTCTTCCTTGCTTATGGTCTCAGATTCGAGTGGTAGATGTATTTTGGAGGTTTTGCTAATATTATCACAGTAATATCGCAGACTCCTTACCTTATCCATACGATTTCCTACTCCGCTGTTCTCAAGACTTTTAGATTCAACATTAGTTATATTCGCACCTTTTCAAAGATCTGTTATGGATGCCTTTGCCTTGAGATAGGTTTTTGCTAAGATAATTTCCGATACTTTTCGTGAATTGCAAGAAATCGATGCTCCCATTCCTGACGCAGCCACGCTGCGGCTTCTTCCTTCAAGATCTCCGGTAGTAATTTACAGTCTCCATGAGGGCTTTTTTTTTAGTGATCTGGTTTCTGGTCTTCTACCTTGAGATTGTTCGACAACTACCTTTTACTGGATTGGGACACCTGCACTGAGAAAAATGGATTGTAGAAATTAGATAGTAAATCTCTTTATGTTAATTAGTAACATAATTATTGTCAAAACGACAATATGTGGGGTATTAAGAGTAAAATAACCAGATGTTACCATGCTTATAGTAAGAGGTAAAATCTGGATGTTACCAGGTATTCGATGCATATTCAATTTCTAACATAAATGTTCGTAACGCTCTTCCCACCCCTTGCTCTATTCATTGTCGATCTTTACCGAAGAAATCGACCAATAAGCTGTATTGCCACTCACACGTGTTATGTACGTGTGATACAGGTGTACGTATTCGTGTCGGTGCATGTTTGTGTCTGCACAGAGAAAAATCCATGTTGTAATATTTACACTTCACTGTTTGACGGAAATTGTAGTAAGAATTCCTACTATTGTGCAAAATTTTAGAACAACGGCGTTGCATTTTCCTATATCACGGTTACAAAAATAGCAATAAAATTGTGTGACAATCTTCTACAAAATATAGTGAAATGTTTTACAATATTTTACAACAAGTGAATATAATAAATTGCATATAATGTAGTGAAGACAGTTATAATAACAGGTGTAGCAAATTTACTGTGTTGTGTTTATTTAGGTTAGGTTAGGTGCTTGCAACAGTCACCTTACTTTGATTATTGAAAACGGCATTAATAATGAGATGGAATGAAATGAATGCTGTATAGTTTTATATCTATATAGTAGGAATATCATAATACTCATAATTGGTTTAGCTACATAAATATGTGATACTACAGCTTTTGTCGTAAAGATGGCGCTACGCTTGTTTCATAATCTTTGAAATTCGTACTCAATGTAAATTGTGATCGGTAAATGTGGCTGCGTAATATCTATACGATGCTTATACATGGTTAACGTCGTGTAAAAAGTACTGTGGACAAACGCCCACAGACGAGAATTACGAGGCGCTTCAATACCGGTAGTACTCTACAGTACACGGGCCGGTCTGATTCCCGCAATCCTGCCCGATACGACGGCAATTCGCCCGGCTGTCACCGGCTAATCAAATTATATTAATTAATTATAATTAAAAATTATTAAACTATATTTATTATAGTTTTCATTGTTAACAGTTATTATCAAATATAGTCAGTGCTACTAGACATTTTTTTCACATTTACTAACATGTATGCTCAAATTAATAATACAAATATAGTACACTTTACCATACGAGTTAATAAAAAGTATTCACAGATATTTACTATACAGATATTGTCACCGGTAATATAAAATATGATTGTCCCTATAGGAGCTATAAAATATATTAAAGTATACTATATTTATGTTAAAGAGTACTATCTATTTCTCTCAGTGTGTAACTCTGGATAGAAGCTCTTTACCAGGTTGCTTTTCATTAGGCCCAAGGGAAACCTGCTTTTTTAACGAAATTCATAATTTTGCCCGTCGTCTTTTTTCATCTTGACTTCACATTGCCAAAATTAATTTGATATTTGGTATTATGATCTAATGTACTATTAAATCATATAATGCTTTATAGAAGTGTGTGGATAAGCTTTCCACTACTTACTTACTACCACAGAATGTCCCTCAAGACATTCCAAGTACCTAAGAAATAAAATAAATTATTCGGGCGATGTTCAGAGTGAACTAAAAATCGCAAGCCTTAAAATCAGCATGTGTCTCATATTGCGTTTGTTGCGTCTGTTCTGTTGCAATTGATTCAATTTTCAAGTATTCAAGATTCTGCAATATCTACTTCATTGTCTTTTTAACGCCAGCACACGTATACATCTTTCAGAAATTGAATTGTTTCTTGCATGCTGCCAGATTAGCTAATTTATAAATTCTCTTGAGATTATAACATTAAGCGGGCATAAATCTTACACCGCATAATAAAACGAAAAACAAACTAATGACAAAAATTTAAGTTGTGTTAAAAAATCGATTTTATTTTTAGAAGCTCGCGCAAAACGTTATTTCCGCTTGCGGATGCTTCAACAAAATCGTTTTTTTTTTTAACTCACTCTGAATAGATTTCTGGTCGTTCTTTCCTGTTTCGTGTCATGACATAACCGGAATGTGTAGAGCCCTTTTTACGAAAATAATGTTCAAATTTGATTAATCACATTAATGTCCTTAAAAAGTCGCGGCTGAATATGTATAAAATTATTCTTAAGATTTGAAGCTAACATATGTATATGTAGGTACTTATATAACATAAGCAAAATCATAAGATTCAGGAATTTAAAATATGAGCAAAACAATGGGAATAACGAAAATTAGATTTTGGAAAGATTACCTATTAATTAAATGAAGGCAATGAATGGAACTCCTTTATATAGAACCCATTTTTCTACAAAACATTATGAAAATTATGCATTATTTATTTTGCATAATCGCCACACTTAAGTGTAATGAACAATAACGTTAATTTCACATTAAATTTCAATACACGTTTGGAACTCTCTGTATAGACATGCTTATATTTACATACTTGCATTATAGCGTGCAGGTGATTATTTCCTATATACAAACACTTGAAAAGAAATATGCGATCAGCAACAAATTATATTCAATAATAGCAATTAACATATCTTTGCTGGTACCGTGGTACTAAACGTAAATTCAAAAATAGAAACTGTGGAATAACAAAGGAATCTATTAGCTGTTCATGTTTTTATTACACCGTAGCGTAAATATTAGTACGTACTTAATATTAGATAGTTTATACAGTATACGCGGGATTGACTGAAAACATTGTATCGGTAACTATCGGCATTATTGAAACCGCAGTACCGTCTATCTCACAAAGAGAATATCTTCATTCTGCTGACTGTGAGTGCATTACAATTCGCCAATCATCGCCAAAGCCAACTTAAGAGCAACGTGCTTCGGAAATTTTTGAGTGTTCGTATTTAGAGTGGCGTCTGCTGTATATAATATGACATCGTCCAGAAACTAAGGATTAAATACGCTTCATATGCAATACATCAAGATTGTATTAATTCAATAATAAACAATTCACAGACTCATTAGTGCGTTTTAAATCCCCAATCGAAATATATTTGTTCCTGTTCATGTATGCTAGCTGGCTATTACGATTATACGACAAATATCACAGTAAAATTTTGCTAATGGAAAGGTAACTATACCATTTGTTGTGATTTGGTATTGTGCCGAATATCAAAGGCTTATATAATATAAAGCGATTACAAAAACAAATTAGATGTAGGTATGTGTTTATGTGAGTGTTGTTTGGACTATTTATGCTATGGATTTGTACATTTCCTCTCGTGTAAATTGCTTCATGCGTTTTTGCTCCTGTAATATACAGTATACACACCACTGTATATTGCAATCGTATACTGGCTTCTCCCCCGGAGGGAGGAGTTCTGGTGTAGTTATAACATGATAATTTATCCAAATTGAACCTCATAATAAAGATGCTGCTACATACAGTGTAATATATTTATTTAGCAGCAGTATTTTCTTATTTTGTTATGAATCACATAAACGTTTATTGAAAATGTGGTCATTTCAAGCTTTAAGAGGGTATATACCGGGTGTTTCTGGGAGGTGGCTCGCCCCTATAATTTCTGAAGTATTTGAGAAGAAACGAAATTTGGGAATTAAATACGAGGCATAAATTTACATTTTTTGACATATTCAATAAATTTTTGTCACTTTCGGTTTTACTAAGTTGAAATTGTATACTATACAATTACAACTTTTTTTATGGAACAAACGAATCGGTTATTCATTCTTCAGATATTAAAGAATAAAAATTAATAAGGATTTTGGACTTATAGGGTTTTTTCCGCCTTTGCCCCACTGTGGGTCGCTTCCTGCCTAATCTTGCTGCAATGGCACATCCACGCCCTCCAAACACAGCCGGCATTCAGTCTCTTCAGAGAGTCCGATTCTGTGTAGGTGCTTTCTGAGTTTGCGGTGACCTACAAAGGCAGAAACTATTACTTTGACATGTTTACGGTCAAATTCAAGTAGTTCGTTGGTTCTGACATGTGACATGATTAAATAAAATGCAGATTATCGCATGTACCATATCAGGATAATTGTTTCAATGTTGGAGCACTTTCTGATTTGCCCATACATTGATTTGCTGTTAGCTATCGTAGAAGCTATGCTAATAGCGGGTTCTGGTCCCTGAAAATGCACCACAGCACCCTTTCTTCCAAGAGTATCTGCTCCCTCATTGCCATGAATCGTTTGTGGATGCTTGCTGATGATTTCATACAGAGTCAACAGCGAAAACTTATAAAAATATAAAATAAGAGAAAAACGTAATAAATATGCCGACCGATAATAATGTTTGAAATACGGTAGAATATATTTCTGAAACGTAATATAAAAAATGGTATTTAAATAATCAACCCAACAAAAAAGTGAAAAGCGCATGAAAGAAGCATTTCCAATTAAAAAAGAATTGAAATTATAAGAACATTTCCGGTTAAAGAAGAAAACATTAATTTAAAACTTATGAATCTAAAAAGAAAAATAATGTAGTGTAAATTTTGTAATTTCTATTACACCCAAGTTCTTTGACAAAGATAAATGACGCTTTTACTGTTAATTGCACCTTTATACACATAATGCCTGATCTAAGTCGTCAGGTACTTTGTCATACCGCTTACTACAGTGGTGTTAAAATTTAACATATGTACCTTTTTCTCTGGCCAACATAAATGGGGTTTTATTTATTAATTCTGAGTAATACATCACCATAGAAGTTATATAGACACATGCAAAGAGATTTTGATACTTTAGATAAAAGAAGATTTAAGATCGTCCGTTATTAGTTCGATATTAGTTACAATCCAAAATATGTAGGTCTTGTAATGCCTTTTGGACTTTCTTGCACTTTCCGTAGTTGAGGCAGAACAAAATATGTATCTTATAACTAATATAGTTATAGAGAGTTGCGTTTTCTAGAAGAAATATAAGTATTTCTTTCTTATACTAAAAGAATCCGTATGTACATACAGTCAACCAGAGCCTGAACGATCTAGCGAATCTAGTAATTTAATATTTCTTCTGGCACTTATTTTTATGTAAGTAGTTCCTACTTCAAGTGCAACCGCATATATGTATATTCGTGTTTCTAATAACACCGTCCATCGTAAGGAGATAACATATTTACTAGGAAAAACATTCACAGTTATGTAATACCGCAAACCCGTGCGTTCGAGTTATAAAAAATAAGACTACTAGTTTATTTATCACACATTGAGAAATATTTCTTTAATACATTTATGCAGCCTATTTAAATACTTTAACAGGCTATTGCTAATATTGTTATTTTTAATGCGATGAAACTTACATTAAATTAGCAAATGTTCACTGCGTTCAGTGCTAATTAAGATGAAATTAAGAAAAAGAAAACAAATAATAAAAAAGATTTGTGAGAATTTCGTTAAAGATATAGATACAGTTTTCTAGCATAAAACCGTAGACTTTTTAACCCACATTTGCCAACATGCGTTACCCAGAGATATTTTATCTTGGAAATACGAAATTATTACAACAAAATAATTTGGCGTTACAGGGCTAATTATATCAAAACAACCAATATGATTCTATGAACATAGGCGGGTCACTCTGGACATACGTTTTTTCTTAGTAAATTTTGTTGTTAAAAAAGGATTAATTTTCTTTTGTTTCTTATTTTTCTAATTATTTTTTATATTTCTTTAATTTTCTTCTTCGCTATTGTGTTATGTAAAAGCAATTTGTTATATTCTATTCTTTTCCAACTTTAATACGTTTAACTGTAGAATGTTTATAATGTATAAAAATATATATCTTTAATTGATTAATCTTAGAAACGCTTGATTTATTTTTTCTTAATTATATCTTATTCACTAGTAAAAATACTATGTCTGCTAATTTAAACTAAATAAGCTATAGTGTTTGAACACACTGTATATTACTTTTAAAATTTTGCTATGTACTATTTGTTCCAATCTTAGTGATAGATAGTTTCACGTGCAGTTAAAGTAATTTCGCCCGAAAACAAAATATTTTCAATCAAATTTAGGTTTTTGTCACATATGAACATCATTTGTTTAGTAAGCTTCTATTACAGTAGTTTTTCCATATTTCATGAGCTCACTTTGTGTGAATGACGTGTTTTTGCAAGAAATAAAGCTTATTGTGCAGTTTCATACAATATACCGAGTAGTAAACAGATTTTGATTTAAAAACAATAGCACAGATTTGAGTATCTTCATTAGTCAAAGGAAGGCTGCTTCGAAATCGATTACCAGCATGTTTTTTGTAAATTTTTATTCACAAGAAAACTACTGACTGGAACATGATAATAATAATGGAAATATATTTAGCCCAACAGATAAAATCCAAACAGGCATATAAACAAAATAGAACAAAATATATACATTACAGTAGTAAAAAGAAAATAGAAAGTAGTGAATGGAAGACGTTAATCTTTAAATTGACCAGAGAAAATATCCTCGTAGATGTTGTTGGCATCCCTTGACGAATGGATAATGGATGCTCTCATCAACATGTTTGTACCTGCAGTAGGAAGGTCGCATGTCAGTGGAGTTCTCGAAGTGGCCCGTGGAACAAGGAAGCATACTTTTTCAAGAAGATACGTGCAATAAAGGTTGTTGTGTATTAAATTGGAAACAAGAAGTGCTCTTGTTCTTTGTCTTCTTGTAAATAAGGCTGCAAACCCGTGTCTGTTCAAAAGATTATTGTAGCTTGCGTTGTGCTCTGGATAAACTCCATGGGTCTTGAAGGACAAATACTTCAAAAATCTTCACTGAACGCGCTCAATGATATTAGATCATAAATCGGATACCATATCAACGACCCATATTCCAGTTTGCTAACCACATAGCGAAATACAGCGATTTGATAGCATTGAAGTTATAGAAATCTCGACATGTCCGTATTATAAATCCAAGAGACCTGGTGGCCGATCAAGAATGTGTTGGGCGAAGGATAATTTAGAATCAACCGTAATGCCAAGGTTTTTAACAGTGTCGTTTTTATTCAACATGATCCCATTCATACAATAGCAGGAGTCCACAGGAGTGGTTTTTCTCGTATAGCTTACGAGGCAACATTTCTCAATGTTTAACGTTAGCTTATTATTCCTACACCAGTTGTAAATGGTGTCCAAGTTGGATTGTATAATGCGACAATCACCCATACCATCAATTCTGTGATAAATCTTTAAGTCGCCGGCATAAGCGAGTACAGGGCAATCTATTGAAGTAACTAAATCATTAATGAACAAGTTAAGGAATATTGGACCGAGATTCGAGCTCTGCGGAACACCAAAACTTGCCGAAAACAATCTTGCTTCATATCCGTTATAGTAAACCAACTCAAATAACCCCTTACCTGCGGTGACTTATATTATGAATGCTTGTTTCAGGTTCTTTTCGTTGCCCATCTTCTATGGATATAATAAAAGCTTTTCAAAAATCTATTCATTGGCCTGCTTCTCAAGCATGCCGGGCAAGAATAGCATGGTTTTTCAGGTTATCGTTTTTCCTTCTTCGATAAGCTTCGTATTCTTTTGTTCTTCACGTCTTGAATTAAAATAACACAACTAGATTATGCACCACATATTATGATTCAGAAATTGTAACAATGAGACTCTCGGTATCATTTTACTGACAAATCTAATTTTCTTGAGGAAATAAAACCACTAAATAACCTGTAATATTGGGTGTGCTATTGACAAATTAAATAAATATTTCAATATTTTGTAATAAATAAAATCCAAATTATACTATTGTACTGAATTGAATTGACTGTATATTATGTATTATTACTTTCCATATTGTCATTCAAATTTGTTTTTATTTTTTGCAGAATGTCAACTTTGCTAAAATGGGCGCAAAATACGACACAAGGCAAAATCAATAATAAAAACAACAATACGAACGGCGAGAAAAAATGGATACATCCGCCGGAAACACTGCAAAAAGGACATATCGCTTACTTAGTGAAATTCCTCGGGAACACTGTGGTCGACCAACCGAAAGGTACGTTATCAAGTTTAACATTTGCGATTTCCTTTCAAGAAGTGCTTTAATGGCGCTTCCTACCTTAGTTTTACAAGAGGAATTTTCACGGTGGATAATTCCGATTCGTCTCACTCCACAAGCATATCCTGATTGTTATAATTACAACGTAATTGATTTTCTTTACAGGCATTGAAGTCGTCAAGGAAGCAATACGTAAACTAAGATTTTCACAGCAATTACGGAAGAGCGAATCGGGTGCTAAAACGCGAAAGGTGGAACTAACGATTAGTATAGACGGTGTCGCCATTCAAGAGCCCAGAACGCACAACATTCTACATCAATTCCCGCTACACAGAATATCCTACTGCGCGGACGATAAAGGCGAGAAGAAATTCTTCTCTTTCATTGCAAAGCAACCGAATCAAGTCGATAATGAACAGGAGGATAGTCACGAGTGCTTTGTCTTTATTTCGGATAAGCTAGCCGAGGAAATCACGCTGACAATCGGACAAGCTTTCGAGTTAGCGTACAAAAGGTTCTTGGAAACCTCCGGTAAAGATCTAGAATCGCAAAAGAGGGCCATGATAACGCAACAAAAGATCAAGCGATTAGAACACGAAAACGGCGTGTATAAGCAGAGATTATTGGAGATCTCGCAATTTAATGGTATAAAACAGGAACTGGATCAGTATCTGAGGAGAAACGATATTAAGAACGTATTAGAGATACAAACGAATGGATCTATTAGTTCTAATTCAAGTACGTCTATTAAATCGGAGTACACAAACGGAACAACGACGGCGATGACTGGAAAATTGTTGGATTTTAACAGCACGTCAGAGAGTACGAATGGAAACGGTAAGGATAAATTGTAGATATATTTAATTTACCTTAACGGTATGTAGCATGTTAGCGTTAAAGAATTTCGAATAATTTAATTCGGTTATATGTATGGAATAGTGGTAAAGTTATATATTGGCTGATTCTAGAACTGAAACGTTTTAATTAAAAATATTTGCGATGAAAAAATAAAATTAAAAAAAATATGTTTGCTGTTGCAAAGGTATTACTTAAATATTCGTAGAGGTGTACCATAGGGATCGACCCTTATTCCTGTATATTTTTTTTAATATTTAGCGATCACCTGTCAAACATATATATGATAGATATTTGCTGATGACATTTTACACACAGAAAACAACATATCGGGTACGCTAAATTTAGTCAATAGAATGTTAGCTAGATTTAAGAGTTGGTTTTCAGAAAATATCTTAGTTAGATAAAACCATTTCCATTAAATTCACACAAAAAAAAATTAAGGATTGTGGTCTATCTGTTAATAGTTATAAGTTATAACTCACAGTTCATTACATCAAAAAAAAAGTCCTTGATTAAATTTCATATTATGGATTGTAGTCCGAGCTTAGATGTAAATGATATTTCCTCTTTTGAAGCTCATTCGAAGCAAAAGCTTTCCGCATCGAAGAATTTGTTCTACGTAATATTGCGGGGTTTTCTTTAAAAATTCAGAAAATATAACACTTATATGTGTGCCATGTCTACACATCTTATGCACCAATTGTATGGGAAAATAGAAAATCGATTACATTAAAAACTTTAAGTTCAAAGTATTGCATTGTATTGTATTATAACAGGTTTGAGGCATTGGTTGCTCACCGCGACCGAAGCTATTGTGAAAGACTCTAATCTAGTTTTACCAATCAATCCCCTTGCTTACCGCAAATATAAGGGTTTTCTTCGGTACTGCAATTGTTATGTTTCCTGTTTGTAATCTCGCAGGCTTTACGGTACCAGACCTTTACAATAGCGCGGTATGTACTTCACAGTCTTGATTTCACAATCGATAAACCGACACAGTTAGTATTGGTTTTAGCCATCTTCTTCAAATGGTATCTCAAAGGGCAATATCCGGTGAGCAGTCTAGTAAGTAACCTTAGTTCCGCTTTGCTGAGTCTGAATGCGTTTTTCTTAGTGTTTCCTCTGGGGTTAACCAATCTTTTAGCTACGAATTGTTCAGAGGTTTGACTCTCAGAGGGACATCGCTTTCTCGTGCTCCCATTGTTGGAGCTCACCTGTAATCTTGGTTTTCGAAATACCCATAGGTTCTGGTCCATAGAAATGGCTACTGGTCCCTCGTTTGGCCAGTTCGTCAGCCACCTCGCTCCCTTTAATTTGAGAATGCTCTGGCACCCAGTCAGCCAGTCACATTGTTAAAGTACTCTTATTCCAGCCTACACTCAAAGTTATTTGCTTTTAAAGCGCTCAGCAGGCTTTGTTATCAGAGCAAATATAGATGTTAGCTGCTTTTATCCCTTTCTTGAGATTAGGTTAGACACGAATATTTATGGCAAATATTTCCGCCTAAAAGATGGTTGGGGTTTGCCCTACAGCTATTGAGAGACGGCGATTCGGCCCAAAAACTCCGATTCCCAACCCTTGTACATCACCCACACCAAGGATCCTCTTTTAAATTTTGGCTCCCTAGGTCCCATTCTTGTCGACGAGGAATCAATACTGTGAATGGTTGCCTAAAGTTTAGTTTAACGGACATAATGTACTTTATAGCTGAACAATTTTTTCGTAATTAGTGCTTCGTCTTTATATAAAATTTAATAATGTCTCTGCTTATTAAAAGTAATTCTAATGTTTTCATTGATTCCTATGGAGTACACTAAATTCTTTAAAAGCCGTCAACATAATCGCATCACATTTGTTTAAATAAGATATTGTGTATTTTTTTTAATTTTTCTTTGATATAATAGTTTTTATAAAAGATTTTTACATAATACCAATAATGCCACAAATATTAAACTTAAGGCTATCTAAATTAGAGATTTCTTCATTTCGTCAAACGATGGAAGATAACTTAAGCAAAATTTCAAGCTGTAAGACTTTTAAAAGAAATTACCGTAATAAACTAGCTAGTTACTGTCATAAATACCTCTCTCGTAGAAGGAGTCTTCTCCGGCGTATTAAAAATCGCAGAAGTCCTACCAATCTGTAAAAAGGGGATGTGCATGATTTAGAAAACTATAAACCCATTTCTATATTGCCTGTATCTTCTAAAATATTTGAATTGGTTATTGCCAAAAGAATAAGGAATTTTCTTGACAAAACTAATGTCATGACCAATGGAAAAATAAACCAGATGAGGATTAATTGAAATAGTGTGAATCACGAATTCCTGTATTACTTTCGTATCTGTGGAAATTCATATGGAAATTATTATATTCTTTTCTTGCTAATAGAAAGCAATATGTAGATATCGGCTCAAAGAAATTCACTATGAGGGCATTAGAGTGCGGCGTACCGCAAGGATGTATATTAGATTCATTATTATTCCTTATATAGGCGATGTGTGAATGTTTGGTAGTTAACGTTGCTGCAGGCTTTATTTGTTTGTTAGCGGATGACACATCTCTGTTAACGAATATCTGAAACCAAGAGTGGTTTACTGCAAATAAATTTAAACTTAACATTAGTAAAACACAACATCTAACTTTAAGCTTGATAAAAAAGAATTATTATCTACTGTTATTAAACTTTTAGGTTTGCATATAGACAACAAACTTACATGGTTGACACATATAGATCCATTAACAAACAAAACTTGCTCCCACTACATACACTATTTCTAAAATAAGAAATATATCTACTCACCAAGCTACTAGAATGGCATACTTTTCAAATTTTCATAGCGTGGCAACTTGCGATATCCTACTTTGAGTAATGTTTTCAGAGGCTGGACGTATTTTTCTTTTGCAAAAACGTGCGGTCAGGATCCTGTGCAATCTAAAAAGAAATGTGTCGTAAACGTAAAGAAGACTATATTCAAATACTTATCTTATCTAGGGTATATATACCTACCATCGCGAATTTCACACATAAACACCAAAATCGCTTGCCGATTTTGAGTGGATTACATTTTAAGAGTACATCTTACAGCATAAATTATTTTGAAGAATTTGTAGCTGTGATCTTTTAATTTGGCGAAAGCGAAAAGAATTAAGGACGCGAGTGATGAAGGTTTTGCCACATTTTTTTCAAAAATTAAAGAACTTAATTATTTGTTTTTTATTTCAATTTTCTCGAAATCTAGTTTTTGTAATATACCACTATCACCCACTCACGTCTTCAGTGGTTTCCTTGCAAGTAGAATTTATACTAAATAATATTTAGACAAAAGACATCCAGATGAAAGAAGTTGTATCGCTGATGAATGCAATTGCTGCTTAGGTTTCCCGACCAGACCAAAATATAATTTATTTTTGGAGATACCTGAAAGAGCTCGCATATAGTGAGGAACCTGCCACTATAGAAAATACAAGAGGATTTGCTTTATCAACATTATAGATAGAAGGATATTAAGGAAAGGAGGAAAATTCCTTCAACCATCACTTGCGTTCTTGTCTGTAAATGAACGCCTGATATAATCCGAAATAATTTTCAGATACGCTCTTTAATTTCTTGTTTCACCATGTGTAATATAAGTGATATGTCCCGTTTTAATAGCAGTAAGCAATCGAATGCTGCAGTCTTTCTGCAAGTTTCTGTATATATTCCCTTATATTTGGCCTTATTATAGCATTTTGATTTGTCTTTCCAGCTCCACCAGTGCCGCCAAGAAATTTCGAAAATACTCCTACAGTGGGAACAAAACTAGAAGGCCTACTTCTTAATGAATTTGATCAGGATAATGATTTCGATCCCAGATCTTTTGAGAATAACATGACAACGCAAGCATTCATCACTACCAATGGTAATCCATCAAGTCCACCCCTGTGTAAGTAATATGATTACTTCATATTTATTTTTAAATTGACATTCACGGAATATTTTTTTTTATTTAGTGGCACCACCACCCAAAGCTCCAAGACGGACTAATCTTAATGTAACTATAAATAATAATAACACTGAGAATATACCAAAAACGTCTAACGAAGATCTCTTTGGCTCTACTCCTTTCAATAATGTTTCAACTGTTAAAACAATCACGACACCTAATAGGTACTTTACTAACCCAGATTTATTTTATGTATTACTTCCTTATTTTTTCTGTTTTCAATTAGTGCTAAGATATTGGATCCTTTTGAAATGGGTGATTTTGGAACGGTGGCAACATCACAAGATATTGAGAATGCTATAGGTTTACTGGATAAAAGAATCTTGGAAATGAAGGTACTGTTAATTATGGAATTTATGATTTGAAAACTAAAATTTAATTGTTTTGTTTTCTCAGACGGGATTCAGTCGAGGAATAAGCTTTGGGAATGACGACTTCTCATTGGAAAGTTTAGATCCCCTTAAAAATTAAGGACGTAAATTATTGTATTTGTCATATTGGCAAGCCTTTGGATACCTAATAAAGTGATTTTAATCGTAGATTAGTAAAATAATTTAGAACGTAACACAATTAATATAATGATATTGCTGCAATTTGTAATGTATTATAGGATGTTTAATAAGTATTACAGAAATTTATATATTTTCTATTTAAATTAAAATTATTATTGTATTTGTTATGTATTGAATTTATATACTGTTAATTATAAGCATTATTGGTAATTGGGCTTATTGCTTTTTTAATTATATATGTTTTTGCAACAATGAGTTAACTTTATGTACAATAGCTTGAAAAAATTGAACATAGTTTGCTTTTCCGCGTAATATTACCATCCTACACTATAACGGATAAAATATTTTTTTTTTAATTACAAAGACTCAGATTGAACAATAACTACCTCGATATTTTATCGTTGTAAAACTACTGCAATACATTCAAACTTATTTAATAGGTAGGTACAGGTACTAAATAATCCATGTGATCTGCTATCCATTCTATTAACGGTTGATTTGAAACTTCCATATTAGGGAAAAAATAAAACAAGATAGAAACATAGATATGTCAAGGCAGAAATAAAGAGCTAATAGAGATTTTTTTGTTATTATTTTATTAGTATCGTACTTTTACTGCGTAAGGTTTGTATGCCCCCGGATGACCATATATTCCACATACGGAATACAATAACAATAATACTAAGTAATTGAAGAAGACTAAATAAAAGGCGCGCGCGTTACCATTCAGTACAATGTAAAATAGTAATTTTATCGCTAAGCCGCACACCGATGTATTTCAGCTGCACGCGTTCTACGGTCGAGTAAGTCTGTTGATCTGATTCTTATCGCCCTAGTCGACCCAATCCATTTCTAATCGAAATTTCGCTGAGATATCGGTTATTTCCACGGGCGGGAGGGCCTACAGCGGAAGACATACAGAATATATACAAAGAGCAATCGAAATTTTTTAGATCGTAGAACTAGGAATTGTATGTGTTGATACACGCCTTTTATAAATGCTCTTCATATTCCGACCATCGACTTGCGCCTAAAACACGATTCAGCTTAATAATTGACTGAAGTTTTATATAAGCCAGCACTTGACTAATCTATTAAGGTTAAGCATATAATAAGAATATCTCTAGCTGTCTTCGATGATATGGAACAAAGATCAAGGAAAATCCGTCACGTTAATCTGATTATTCTCAAAGCGGAAGAACGCTTGTCTTCTATTATTACTGGCCACAAAAATATAAGTCATGCATTACAAGTGGTTAAGCACATGCATATTAGTTTATTCCATTTATTTACTAGGAAAAACTAAAATTACATTTGAAGATTCCAATCACTCAAATAACTTATTCACTACCTGTTGAAAGTCTTAATATCGGTAAAATTTTACATACTCCTTTATTAAAGCTATAGTTTTGGTACTGCTGCGTTGTAAAAATTAAAAAAAGCTGACTCGTATTAGGCATGGGGGTTCTCGCTCTGGAACACTAAAATTCAAACGTGTATTCGTATGAGTGAGTATTTTTCATTCTCGAAGACATTTTTTTAACAATTTTTAAAGTCATAAACCGGAGAACTTTAACGAATAATGCACCATTACCCTATAATTCAAAAAAGACTTCTTGTCTTTTGTCCGTTAACACTAATTATAAAATTCATACAAGGTTTTAAAAAATGCAACACAACGTACACCAACAGAAAGAACAGCCGTTCAGTTTGAGTTATCCTGCACTACCTGCATATTGCCCACGGCAACACCGCTGTTAACAAGAAATGTTGTTAGTTATTATTAATTTAAGCAATTACTAAATTTTATTTTATCATTTGTAGTAGGTAATATATGTTTGTGTCAGGTTGTTTTTCACTAATAAAACGTTGGCATAACTTATTAGGTACTATATATTTCGTAATTTACACTTTTCATACATTACATATGCATTACATTTACATAACGTGCACTTAACTTCTAAAGCAGTGTTGACCATAATGTGTTTCTCGAATATTCTCCCGCCAAACTCTCTCTCTTGTTTCTTCCTGTTCGAAACACGCCAAATTCAAAAATAAACTACAGATTAATCACTCATTTCCAATAGCTAGTTAACCGATGTTTCTTGAGGTTTGTATGAGTGATATTGTTTCAAAATAATTCTAAGTTTAAAACATAAATACATATTAAGGTAAGATTAAAATATTCACGTAGGTAGTAGGTAAATCAGAACAATCTATTCAGGAAACCATTTTTAATCTTCTTTCACGTTATTTAGTTAAAATTTCCGATTAAGATAAGTGAAACTACAGTACCAAATCTTTACTGCATTACTCTCGGCATCCCAGTGCATAGATCCCGCTTCATAATTGTTTTGTTTCAGAAGTCCTATTTAAAAGAAAACTTTTTCTGAAAAGATTGTTGAAGTTTATGTTTTGCGATAAAAGAATATGACATTTGTAATTTCTTTGAATATGTTGACAGACATGAGCATATCATTCGCACCACTGAAATATAAAAATACAAATTTTTGATAACTAAGGAAATAAAAACTAACAAAGCATGGATTTTCAAACTCGAACAATTAGGTACATAGAATCTAAATATGTGAAAATATTGTGTTTCATTTAAAATATTAAATTTGATATTTTCGCTAAAACTGGAAGTGATAAAAAATTATAGTATAGGTTACATAACTACAAGTTGACAGCAAACATATTTGCAATTTTATTAAAAAATTTCTATAAATGAGAAATGTCATTAGGTGAGATTATGCTGGCTTGGCGAATCCGGTATATAATAATCACTATTCGAATATTTCTATTGCTGATGATAGCGCTTGTATCAAATGAAAAAAACAAATATTTATAACAAATTAAAAACTGAAGAACTAACTGTACGTTAAATATTTAGTACACTGTAAAATTGAAGATATGAATAACACATAAAATTATTTTGAATTTTTTATTAATTAGTTTAAAATGATTACAAACAGACAGAAAAAGTATGCAACAACAACAAGACTATTTCAAACATTTGTCAAATACCGAATCCTTAGAAAATGATCAGGTCACTATTTACGGATATCCACCTTAGATAACTAGAAACTCGAGTGAATACTGATGGAGCACCAGCAGTGCAGCTTCTACCACCATATGAAACAATTCCAAGCTGAAACGAGAGATGATAGTCATTATGCAAAGTATATTTGTTTAATGCAACAAACCTGTTTGCCATTAAAAACTAAAGGTCCTCCCGAATCGCCATTACATGGCCCTATTGGCGGATCTCCTCCAACACAAAATTGGGCGTAAGTTATATGCGGAAAATAAGTAACACATCTTTCATGTTGTATGATTGATGTTTCGGCATATTGTAGCCGCGAAGCAGTATTAGAATAATCGGATGTTTTTCCCCATCCTACCACCATAACTCTAGTATTCTCGAATCCATGTCGAGAGTCTTGATAGGTCGGTAACTGTACTGGTCTTATTGCAACTATGGTTTAGTAGTAACAAGAATAAAAAAAGCAAAGATGTAATTAATGCTATGGTGAATATGTGGAAAGCATTCAACTTTGAATCAACATTTCCATTGTATAACCCTATATTATTCCGTCATAACCGTAAATAAAATTTTAAAAGTATGCAACACAAAATACGCAGATGCATAAATTTAGGTTGCCTGCACATGACAATAAGCATGGGTAAAATAACGTATAAAAGAATCAATTCAGAATGTAGAATATTTTAGTGTGCATTCAAACATGTCAATTATCTACAAATAGAGCTTTGCACTTTTTTGGTGGTATGTTATGAATCAGATAAATATCAGGTTAAAGTAAACCACAATAAGGTAACATAAGAATTTAGGTGCTGCACAATAATAGGCCTGTTCATAGAAGAATCACAAACTAGTCAGAGCCGATAATATATTGAGAAATCAGTCAGAAAACTGTTTCAGATTTCTTTTAGCCAATTCAGCCGCGTCTAACTATTTTATGATTCTTCTATGAACAGGCATAATAATCTTGTTACGTTGAAGACGCTTACCAGTATATCTTACTGATGTTGGTAGTCGAAGAACCGCAATATCGTTGTGGAGGGTTTCAGTGCTCCACTGGGCATGATACGTATATCTGTTTGCATACATTCGAAGCTGGGTTGCTTCATCTCTGGATAAGTCGAAAGCACCCAAGACTACCAAAATGTGGGAGGGACTGCAACATTATTCATGGACAGTTGAGAAAATATAAAAAGCTGTTGAAAGTACGCAATTAGAAAAAAATATTTATTTTTAAAAATAGGACCAATAAAATCAGTAAGGTCTGATGTTGCTGTTAGGTAGTACTGTAAACAATGTTCTGAAGACGAATCGTAATGTGGTACAGTACAACTATAGAAAGAATTCTTTAAATGAAAAAAAAGAACAAACATATTTCTTTGTCCTAAAGCATTATATAGAAACTCTATTTTAATTTTATGTAAAACGTTATCTGTTCTATATGCGATAGACACCTATAGGATAACTGATAGATATCTATAACACATCTCTTACGTACCAGAAATTGGGCATTATTATTTCACTGCAAAAAAGGGTGGTCAATCCATAGAATTATTAAGTTAGAATAGTAAAACAAAATTGAAATTATTATGTAATTTCAAATAGTATACGCTATTTCCTTCATTTTGTTTAGCGATTCTCTTAGGTAGATGGCAGCACAGAATACTTATATTAATAACTAGCAGTTTTCGTATGTAGTTGGCAAAGGTAGTTTCGGAATTCATATCTTTTGAGCTGCTAAAACACATCTTCAAGTAATAATAAATTGTTATTGAATGGTACACGTAGTCCTTTTATTTATTTGAAAATGTGTTGCTTTTATTGAAGAAATTCTCATAGATTCCTTTCATAATTCATAAGTTTTAAGTAAAATATCGTTCTTTTTGAATTAAATGAAATTAAATTGAAATTAAATCATCACTATACTATATACTTTATAATTTGTAAAAGAAATAATTTTTTCTTTGAAGCGTATTTCTTTACCATAAAACTGATTGTTCTTTGATTAAAACAAATTGCTAGTGTAGTAGAAGATTTATTTATTTGAAGAAAAATTTATATTCTATATTTTTTTTTCCAATTTAAAGTAAAAGTATATTATTCGGAATAAAAGATTTTTTCTATCAATAGGTATGTAAGGAACAAATCGTTAGTTATTAATAGTTGTTAGATATCATAGAGCATAATTGTCTTGAAAATCAAAAACATTAGGTGTTTATGAGAAATTAAGAATGAACAACAAAAAAGTAGGTGTTAATTAATTTGGGAGAAGCAACATACATTTCTTGTATGTATATAGAAATAAATCATTAAAAAACTGATCATGATGTCTGATCATCAATGCCGGTCAAGATTTAGAACAGAAATATTAATATTTCTTGTTATTGCAGTAGAAAGAGTACAAGAATATAATTGTTACATTCCAATAAACTTTTGTACATGAAACAGAACAAGTAACATAAAAGAAGCATTTATACCATAATGGATAAATTTCCCGTAATTACACATTGAGACATTAAATTGAAGTTTCTGAAAATAATTAAGTTTGGGTTATTTATATATAGTGTGTCTATTTAGATAAAGTCTCGTAAGTAAATTACATTTTAAAAAACAGTGTAGAGTAATTTCTTTATTTCTTTATTTACTTGTATACTATAATTAATAGTCATTTTTCCGCAATAAATATAAATAGCTTGTTGAATATGCACCGCATTAAAATCATTGCTAACTTATTTGGTGATTTAAATTAGCTCATAAAAGTTGTGTAAGTTTGGAAGTTTGTGCATTTCTAGTTCACCTTTAATTAATGATTTTCCGATGAATTAACCCAGTTTAAAAAGCCATTTTCTATATAAAACGGATAATTTATTTGCATGCCTTTATATCGTTATAGTTTTTAATATTAAAATTAATGATTAATAAAAGAAAAATTATAAGCTTCTTCATATGATGCGTGTTGTTACGTAAAAATTATTAAAATTAAACAAACGAAAATAAACTTACTTCATGACGCAATGAGCCGCAGTTAATACATAGTTCTGACTGATCAAGGAACTACCACAAAATGTATTAGTACCATCAAACAAATAAATATACAAAGCAGCCTAAAATTAAAAAGTATGGAATATTTAAAGTAAATCCTGAAATGACTAAAAAAAGAAGTCTTGCTCACCTGAAAAGGAAAATAATGCATAGGCACCTCGACACCGCCAATAATTTTCGTGTTTCTTCCTTGGAAAAAGCGATTAGTCCTATTCAGTTTTGAAATATCTACTTTATACGGATCTTGTAGCCCGTCTACAATAAGCGATTTAGTAATGCCTTTGACATCACCTTGCATTGCATATAGTTCTTCGAAGCCTTTTTCAGCTCCTCTGGAAGAATGAAGAACAATTAATACAGAGCATAACCCTAACACTATTTTAAACATGTTTAAAAATGACAGGAAGAACTAGACTGAAATATTCTGCAAATTTTTCTATTATATATTGTTCTAATTATTGTAATATATGTAAATTACGAAAATTTACAATGTAAATACAAGAAATTTGCAGGGTAATTTTTTTATCAAAATAGTTTTTTTTATTACTTTTGCAGATAATAAATAGAAACACCTATATAAGGTAATGCTAATTTACGATAAACATAGCCAATCTTTTTATTTTTTTTTATTTTCTGATTAGAGTCTATGGCTTCGTGTTTTTGTAGATAATATTTGTACTATACAAAAAACATACTAGTGACCATATAATTTAGTAGATTTTAGATTTCACCTTACCAAAAATTAGTTGTGAGCTTAAAATTTAACAATTAATAATAGTAATAATAATTTGTGACGTGTAATTCTGACGATCGGTTAGAAAAAGAATATGAGTTGGTGTTGATTGGACTGTCTCCATCGTCTGTTGGATTATGTAAATCCGACGTTTCGGCAGATAAGGACTAGTGCTTGCTAATTCCATGGTTGGCGGTGGAATTATACGTGCTCTCCTCGGGTAAATTGCCTTATGCATATATTTTGCTTCTGTAGTAAGGTACAGCCAACCGTGGAATTAGCAAGCAATAGTCCTTATCAGGGCTACTCTGATGACAGCAGTAGAACCACTACCAAAATGTCGAATTTCCAAAATCCGGCAGACGATGGAAACAGTACAACAACAACAACACCAACTCATATTTTTCTAACCCATTGTCAAGAATTACACGTCATGAGTCATATATGATATACCGACTGACACCGAAGTCAAGATCACCACAACAATTCCATACATAAAAGGCCTATCGGAAAAAAGCAGACGGATAGGCAACCAATACGATACGGCGATATTTTCAATACAACAAGGTCTTACTTAACTAGAATGAAACCGGACAGCATAACCCAACGAACCAAAAACTGTGTGTACAGCATTCCATGTGAATGTGGGCGCTCATACATTGGTGAAACAAGTAGCCCCCAGAAAATAAGCATAGAAGAACACAAAAAGATCTGCAGAAAAGAAGAGAAATCAAAATTGGCACAGCATGCTGGGACAGTACTTCCATCCTATCTAAAGAAGATGTACAAACCAAAAGGAAATTAAAAGAAGCGGCATACATAGCCGATAAGAGATACAAAATTCATTAACGAGCGGATGGATACACAATACACAATAGGTACAAACGAGGAAAAAAAATAATTCTTGAAGGCACAGGGACTTACTGAAGACTGTCAAAAACTATTGACTAAATAGGCGTATATATAACATAGGTATGGCCGATTCTGTGCTATTGCAATGGCGAAGTTAGAACTACCGGGTTAAGAGGACTTAGAGAGTAGATAGTTTTATAAGGAAATCGCTTTCAAGGATAATAAGTTTAATTAAGGAAATAAGATTAAAGAACATCATCTAAGATAAAGGAGACCACAATAAATCTGAAACGTCAAGATGGAAATAAGCCTATATGGTTCTAAATATCTAGCAAATTATATTAGAACTAGAAATTCGGGACCGTTCACCCATCCAATTAAATAGTCGTTGGATGACGGATTACGCCCCAACTCAGCAGACCGGCTAAATATCATATGCTTAAGGAATGATTACTTGCATTAATTCTCGCAAAATGCACACGGATACACAACATTTGCGAGACAATCGTATCATTAATTTGTTCCGAATTTTTCACAACGATTGATGTCATTTAATAGGAAACACGGTAAAATGTAATTAAAATTTTAATTTTCTAACGGAGCTGCCCAACTTATGAAGAAGCGAATATGATTTAGCATTACCGAGCAGAATCACTATGGTTTGTCAGATATTTCATTTCATTTCAATTTCACTAAACCGCTAAATACTTATGGATTTTTGTAGATACATTTAACATAATGTTGTTTCACTGAAGGAAAATTAGGCTGTATACATTGTAGATTGGAACTTCACAGTGATATGGTCCATACGCAGAAGAAAAAATGTAATTTCATGACGGAGCTACCTCAAATTATGAGATAGCAGATATAATAATAATACTTAATTTATGCCTTCACATCCCCAACAGCTTTCGCCTATCACAGGGGGCATCGGCTGACCATGAGATAGTATTACGCCGGCGCCCATGGAGCGAGTGAAGCTGTTTGTCTCTCAACATTTACCAAGGAGTGAGGAAAACACAAAAACCTCACTTTGGGACCAGGGCGTAGGTTCGAACCCCGAACCCCATGACTGATAGCCAAGCGTGCAAGTATCATCGGACCAAATGGTAAACATGGATCGCATATTTCACTCGGATTTCACTGAATTGATGAATATGTTACAGATTTTTGTAGATAAGCTGAACACAACGTTGCTTTGCTCAGTGGAGATTGGTCCGGGATCCCAGTTTCCGATGTCATCGAGGTCTCTTTGATTGATATTATTTGTGAATTTAAATAGTGAGTAAATAAATGTAAATTATATTTACACAAATGTTTTCACTACGCGTTCAAAAAAAGAAAAATAAAAAAAAACGAGAAACCAAAAATTAAGAAAAATTAAAATTGAAAAAATAAGAAATTACAATTTTTGTTAACGTGACGCGCAGCATAGGATCCTTTTTTAAAGATAAAAGCGTTTAAGAAAAAAATAAATCATCAAGGTCTCTTTGATTGATATTATTTGTGAATTTAAATAGTGAGTAAATAAATGTAAATTATATTTGCACAAATGTTTTCAGTACGCGTTTGAAAAAAGAAAAATAAAAAAAAAACGAGAACCGAAAAATTGAGAAAAATTAAAATTGAAAAAATAAGAAATTACAATTTTTGTCAACGTGACGCGTAGCATAGGATCCTTTTTTAAAGATAAAAGCGTTTCAAAAAATAATAAAAAAAAAAACGATAAATAAAGAAAAATTTAAAAATTTCAAAATTGCAAACTTTTTTAACGTGACGCGTAACGACAGCCAGACGAGCAGCGTCGAGCCTTTTTGAAAGAGAGGCGCGTTTGAAAAAAAAAAATTAAGAAAAATGAATCTACAGGGTGTACCGACGATCCCAAACTAATCACAGGTGTAGACGGGGATTAGTGGAGATTGGTGCGGTTTAGCCGGTGTGCTGATTTGGGGCGTAATCCGTCATCCAGCAACAGATTAGCTAGCTGGATGAACGGTCCGGAATGTCTAGTTACATGACTAACAATAGCAGTTTCTTTGAAGAACAAATAGGGCTCCTGATTTTTGCAATTTCAAAAGAGCCCTTTTCTTTAAAATAAGATTAGATGTAGACTATATCTCATAACTCCCAATTTAGTTTTTGTAGCCGTAGAAGTTTTTGGAAAACAGATTACCTATATTTTTTGTTTACATTTTCTGTGGTTTCTTGTAGGAAACTCTTAGTCAATATAGCGTAGTAATAAACACACAAGATATCCGATTACTCCACGTCACACGAATTTCCGAAACAATTGTCCCGAATTAATATAATCGTGTAGCAAGGAGTGATGGGATATCTTGTATATCTCTTAATCAGTAAACTGTTTTAGACGCTAATGTCAACGTGATAATGCAAAACTTTACAAATAATATATTTACATGTTATCAAATGTGATCAAAGCTAAGTTTATCTATATGAACTTCCACAGCCCTTGATTTTTGATTAAATGCAAGCAGATTTTCCACCATTCCTTCAAAGTCGTTATTATTTACTATATAAATTATAAGGTACATTCAACTGCCTAGATTTCTATCTCACGTACTTCCATTAAACTTTACCCTCGTTTAAGTTATATAAAATCTCACTTAATGTTCTAATTGTCTCTGCCTAGTACCAGCGATAATTACACAGTAATTATCCGGCAATACTGCACCGGTCGTTATTCCCTAATCTTTATTAGAACGTTTCGATATTCCATAAAAAGTGCGATTTAATTAACAGCATATTTGCGACAGTTTATACTATAAGTAAAACGAATCAAATCTTGGTGGTCTTACATTATTTCTTAGAACATCGTCTATACCTCTGTATCTTTGTAGTGGTTATCGCCGAGCACCACAGATGCATTTGAATTCAATCACGGATATGCGAAAACATGTAGTTCAATGCAGGTTCGAATTCTTCGCGGACGAAGAACTCCAATTGGTCATCGGCGAGCTGTGCAGCAAAGATCTCGCGGTTTTTAAAGGAGAAGCAAATTAAGTTGCAACGTTTACAAACGTAAATACTTAACTGCCTTGATTGTATGGTACTCGGTATTCTTTAATATCTCTAATACTAAACTACATTTCTTTCAGCTTCTTATAGTAGGTACTAGGTGAAACATTTAATTATACGATATTTTCATTATAACGTTATTTCCTTTTGTTTTTAATGTTATTTAATTCTGGTATAGGCATCCAGTACGCAAAATATGGATTGATCCACAGAAACATTTGAAGCTGTTCAATATTTCAACATGGAATATCAAATTCAATTTTAAAGCAAGAAACGATTCTACAAAGTAGTTTTTTAAAAACAAATATTCTGTAGCTGGAAATGTATACTTATATTCTCGCATATGAAATAATAGTACCTAGTATAAAAAACAATCATCGAAGATCGCAATACTTGAACCAATTTTAAAGCAAACGTACCCAACATTCTGATTTTCCTCAAATCTTAGATCTGGCAATAGGGGGTTAGCTAGGGCATTCCAAGGCGAAGTATTGACAATTCTATATAGGGTTCCTTCAGGCTTAACACACCAATTCATATAGGAATTGTGCAAAGCGATATCTCGGGAACGAATAAAAATTTTAAATTTCCAAAAACTTTACAACAAATAGAGACATGAAGATTATATATAGAACACAATATCCGATAACCACAATAGGCCACCTCATGACTGAAGAGATAAGTTTAGATAACATTTTGGCATAATGTCAGTCCAATTTCATCAATAGCGCGTCGAATCTCGTCTTTCAGTTCAGGAATAGTATTCGGATTATTGGCATACACATTTGCTCTCAGAAAACCCCAAAGAAAGAAATCCAACGGCGTCAATTCGCATGATGTTGGTGGCTATTTCACATCGCTATAGGCTGAGATAACTCTCCCTTCAAATTTTGTCTTCATTAATTCCATTGTTTCGTTGGGTGTGGGCAGGTTGTGCCGTCCTGTTCACACTTCATGTCTTCAAAATCCAACTCTGCAATTTGAGGCTAGAAGAAGCTGCTTATCATCTTACGGCAACAAACGCCATTGACGGTAACCGCACTGGCAGCCACATTTTCGAAGAAGAATGGTTCAATCACACCACCCGCCCAAAATGTGCTCCAAATACCGGCTCTTAGTGGACGGGTGCGATGTTGAAGGATCACTCTTGGATTCTCAGCTCCTCATATGCGACAATTTTATTAGTTGAGGTAGCCATCAAGTTGGATATGCACCTCATCAGAAAAGATTATTTTCTTAGAAAAATCACCATTCATTTTTGTTGCTGTAAAATCTTTTCTGCGAACAATGGGCTCCTCACATGGTCTGCCGGCTTCATATGTTGCGCCAACTGAATCTTATAAGCATGCAAATGCAGATCTTTAGTCTAAATGCGCAATAAATTGCCTCGTGAACGTCTGTACTTCTGAAAACGATGACGATTTGATGGTTAACACTCTCATTAACTGCTACAATTTTCTTATTAGACCGAGCTGTGCGAACACGGAGGTGTTTCATCTGGGTTTTACCTGATCAAATCTCTTCTTCAAACTTCTTGATTAATCTGACTACTGTAAGGCGAGAAGGTGCGTTATATGGTGACCCAAAAATTCACGACATCTTCGAATTTTCTGCATCTCCGCAAAACTCTCACCATATCGGTAGTGGATTTTCATAATTTCTATGCGTTATTCGTACTTGTAATTTTCCATGACTAAACCTCAATGTTCACACATGACAACTGTCAAACAACAACGCTGTACGACCGACACAAAAAATAGGCCTAAATTTACAATAAAGGCCCAATGAAACACTCATTACTTTTCGAGATAGTGATAACTTTAGACTTATTATTAAATTTGAATTTATTTGACCCAATTAATAGATCTTGTCTCAAATTAATGATAATAATATTTTATTTTTCAAACTTTCTAAAGTGCTTTTTGCGCACCTTTTTTGGTGAGCTTTTTGAGAAGCTTTTTGAAGGGATGTTTTGAGAAGCCTTTTAAGGAACTTTTTTGGGAACTTTTTGAGGAACTTTTGATAGGCCTCTTTGAGGCTCTTTTTTGGGGACCTTTTTTGAGAAGCTCTATTTGTTGGTGGGGAGGGAAGGGTGCAGGGGTTGGCGTAATACATTTTCATGAGTATGGAAATATATTACACAACCCCCACTGCCCAAGCACTGACATCTATTCAAAGTATTACACCATCGCCACTGAAATTTTACCGAACTCGAAGGTGTTCCAGTACAGAGAAAAATGTTACTGTTAAATACAAATAATTTTATTATCTATTAATTTAACTATAAAGTTAATCAAAGCTACGCAATAAAAATGTAAACAAGTCTTAGCCATTGCTTACTTTTATGTCAGACTAAGGCTACATATTAAAGCAAGAAAATTAAAAGTATCTTATTCCATTATTTGTTTCATTAACAGTTCTTTTAGAAGTTAATGGAACGACTTTTAACAAATAATAGTACCAATAAATAAACTCTATAAGAGAAATTCAAGCTATTTTTAATCAAATATCAATAACGACATTGTATATGTTTCCTTCCTTGTATTCGTTTAACTTATACTGAAATATGGCCATTTGTAACGGGCATAGATACAAAAAGTGTTCTACTGTCGAAGAAGAAAAAAGCTAGCAAAGTCACAATAAAATATTTTGTAGCTGGTATATACCGAATATCGTACTTATCGATGGTGCTAAGTTGGCAAGGGCATCCGATGGCGTCAAGCTGTTAATGGCGCCTGACGGTGCCTAATTGTTAAAACCTTAATAAGACGCCTTGGCGTTGGCGCCAATCCTTTGAAACAAATTTCTCGTTCCTCATTGGATTTGGATATATTCTTTTTTAAATTTTGACAACAACGAAAACTATGCTCATCTAAGCTAAAGCCGGCTCCCCACATACGTTTTAAGCCATCACATGAGACAGTGACAAAGACATCCCTATGTAGTTAAAATTTGGTTTTTGGTTGAAAATGGACATCCACAAACTTCCCAAACAACTGTCCCAAATAAATAAACTTCACAAGATTGGATGTGTCTTTCGTACAATTTTGAAAAACCGCCCCTTCTGGAAACACTCTTGACAGGTATACACATATAACACCTATAGAAATAGCGTTTATTCGAAAATTTTAATTTACGATTTGGAATCTCTAATAAAAATGACATCGACTAAATGCTTTTGTATCTATCAATTACACTGTTTGTTTGAAAAGTGGCGTAAACAACAACAGGTTTCATTATGGAAAAGTATTGAATGTCTTTAGAACAATTTTTAGTTGGAAAAATTCTACTTTCATGCTACCTGTAAATATTACCATTCACAAAAGAGAATATTTTTCTTGCACGGTTAATGGTTAGTGAGCATAACTATGTATAATTGTAGGTAAGTAGTATGATGTCTGCATTGCAAAACGTGTTGAGTAAACTGTTCGTGCAAATAATTTGTAGCCGAAGGGCGACAGTTATGAGTAGGTATGTGTGAAATATATATAACTAGGCACTGCTAAAAGTTTTCATAAAGTTTTTGTATTAATGCTTGATCTCATACCGTTTCCTGGTATAGATAAAGTATACCGAGTACCCCAGGACAGTCAAATATCTAATCGAAAAACAAAAAAAAAACACTCATTTAATCATTTCCATAACTGTATTCAAGTGCACCAAACACGACCCTCCACCTTCACCATATTTTATTGCAAATTCGGATTCTACGTATCAATATAGGAAAGTTTTGTCTGAAACATTTTTTTTGATTCTTGACAGTTGGCGCTGAAATTCACAAGAAATCCTTTTTTGAATTCTAGGATATTTTGGCGTATTTGTGTAAATTCATTGAAGGCCCACCTCTTGAAGCAGACACACCTTATTTATTTTGGGATACTTTGGGGTATTTAAGTAAAATCATTTGCGGTCTGCTTCTTAAAGCTAAATTTGTTATTTTCTACAGTCGTTGTACACGTTACAATTTATCTAAATGGCAACACTTTTTGAACTAGAGAGGTTAGATCCTTTAATGATGTTTGGTTGCAGTGAGAGGAGGAGGACGTATGAGAACGTTATAAGATCTTTTCAACGAAAACTTTAGAGCTGGAATGGTTGGAATCTCGAAGTCAACGATAGAAAGAACTATTATCAGGCACGCTCGACATCACTCGAGGAATCCTTGGATACTCTTAAAACCGCACGGACAATTATCGATTACGTTCGAAACCACTTAAGGTTTAGGTATTTTCGGAATCATACACGATGAGGTATCTTCGCAACCGCTTCAGTTATCATCATTAAGAATTCAAAGGTGTGAATTCTAAAAATTCGACTATGCCATAATTTGGCCCCGTTTTGTGTTGATTTGTATTGTAATGAAAAACGTTTATGTTCTTCTGGTTCTCTAGATGTTTATTATTAAAGATGTTTCAATTTGACACTGCGGGCGCAATTTTGAATCTTCAAAATTTGATTATGCCATCGTTTTGTGCTGATTCAAGCCACAAAAGATTTAATTTTGTGCTTCCACCCTTTAACCCCAAAGAATTTTATAAGTAGTTTGAATATAGCTGAAATTAAGGGTTGGGGTTACTGTTACACTAAGACCAGCAGACGAGGTTTTTATCTCGATTTATTATGCTTATTACCTAGATATTTATGCAAATTTTATGCTGCCGTTCCTTGCCCAAAAAAAAATTTTATTAAAATATACATTCACCATGAATTAAATAGGCAAATATAGGCTTTTTTTTTAAACGGGGTTGATAAGCACACTCCTGCAGAGCAAAATCTCCCTCCTAATCATCATTATGACATCGGAAAAAACCGATTATAATTATTAATTAATTAACCAGAGTGAGATTTGAATCCTGGATGTCACGACTGACCAAGTGTGCAAACCACTAGGCTATCAGTCGGACTTAATGATGATAATAATAATATTTATCTTCAATGTAATAACAATTACTTGAACGTCACATAGTGATACAAAATACACTTTTGTGCACGAGCACGACCTACACAGTGTCGGGTCATACTTGTCCACGTCTCCATTGAATATGTACTTTACTTGTGCGTATGAACCTGCTTTACTGCAACTATAGTGTGTAAGCCGACGGGTAGGTAAGTATTTTTAAGTTTTCAATTTTTGTTTGCAAGATACCCTTGGCTTTAGGTTTCCAAGTATACGAATGACCATTTTGCAGCTTAAATTTTCGATCAACATCGGAACTTGTTCCCCAGAACATCAAGCTGTACGTGGCTACAGAAAGGAGAATGGTGTAATAAGTCAGAAGGGCCTGTTGACCAACTAAATGTTACATTCGTCATATGGAGTATAAGGCGGACGTTAATCAATATTGAACCTTGATTTGTCGCATGTTGCCATACATATTGCATTCATCGTAGGTGTTCAGCTATTATTTCTTAAAACATTTTTAGTAGCATTGGAAGGAGCATTATCGGCCTGGAGTTGATAACATCACCTTCTTTAAGCGCTGGTATTATTTTTGAGATCTTTAGCTCATCTGGAAACACAGATATACATTCAACTGTACAACGCTGAGAACGCTACTTGCAGATTTTGCCAATTAAATTTTGTGGGCTACCTACAAACTATTCAACTCTTTAGAAACAATCTAAAAGGCAAAGCAATTTGGCATATTGACTGGCGCATTGGCATATCATAAATGACTTAGTCAAACAGTGAGAAAATATTATCAATATTAAATACTTCTTATTCCTAGATACATATTATTCTGCAAAGTATCTTAGATACTTTATTCCTTCTATTAAAGTTGAAAGTGAGCGCATGCCAAGGCTAGGTAGGCTTCGTTCGAAACAAACCCCACAACTTTTTCTGTTCCTCAATTTAATTTAATATGATCGGTAATTAGTAATTCATTTCTGATAAAGTAATTAATTGCAGATTTCATAATTAAAATTGCGGGTATTATAGGAGAAACCTTGTAATTACGGCAATGTAATACTTATCAGTTAAATCTTCTTGTACCCCGCTACACTTGTGCCAGTTAGACAAGCTAATCACTTTTACTAACCAGTTATTCTATAGGCGCAACGTTAATACTAATATCAAGTTCCTCGGAATTTATCGTATTTAGCTTTACCTGTTGGACGCGTAAAGAGGAGACAAAGCGAAGATACCTACAGAGAGCGGATGGAATGAGAAATAAGAATCAGAAGGAATCATCCGCATGTATCAATAACACAAGACAAAAGAAAGTCGAACCAAAGCATTAGGAAGTCGTCAAATGCAATGTTTTATTACCAGAAACAAAAGTAACTAAGCAACGATTATGGAAAAAACTCCTGGTTGTATCGCCGCGACCGTAGCCTGGGAAGATTGCCTCACCACCGCTATTGGTCCATGTCTGATGCTGCGAGAATCCCACTACTGTACCCGCGGGGTACAGGGCGGTAAAGCCTGCGGCTGCGCGTCTCTCCAGTAGTCATTCGGCCGCCCGTAAGTGTGTATCTCAATGTGTGGTATCTTCTTATTCGCGGTTACTTGCTAAGTCCCCAATGCGGGCGATTTTTTGTGATGATGTGCAGTGTCGTGTGGCGATTGTTGTGTAGGAGCATGACCCATGGATATTTACTACAATTTTTTCTGCTACTCCTCAATTTGCTACAGGTAAGTAGCGAATACCTTTCTTTCGATTTTCACTCATCGCGCCGGCCCGGTGTGTTGTCTGTATACACATAATGCGCTTCTTTATTTTGAAAAGTTACCCTCTCAGCGGCGGCCGACGGCATTCTTCACAGAGACGCGACACCGCTTCACCTTATCCTGTTCTTTTTCCATTCAATTATGAGTTTTCAGGGTCAGCGACGGTGGCCCTCGGGAACTCGTAAGTGTGCGTACTGCACCTAGAGCTTGCGTGCACCAAAAATCGGATACTATAAGAGACGTTTTAGCTTCTTCTTATTATTATTTTTTTCTTGTAGCGTGTATCCGAATTAATTGAGCGCACCGCATTTAAAGCGGCTAAGAAAAACACGCAACAGTTAACATCGAAGTTACGTTTTAAATATTCCAACGGGTTTGTGTTTAACCGGCGAACTTTTAAGCTATTTACATAACTATCAACTTCAGTTTGTTACACCTCCGTAACTAGTCCGTAACTAATCACTTGTTATAGGCAGAGGAGAAAGGTACTCAGGTTATGAATAATTTATAATTTATGCGAAACTTTTCTCGATATCTAAATGTATTTTTTTCTACAATATCGAAATACAAATTATTAAGAAAATACTGAAAGCGTATTGTGACACATCCGTAGCTTATTATTACCATTACATAATAAATTTATACTCTCTAGTAATTAATTTAAACAGTTACGATTAATTAGGAATTTTAAAAAATTGTATTAGAAGTTGATTCGTTCCAAAATTATTCATTATTTTGTAACGAAAAATAAAATAACTTTTTCTTAAAAAAATGTAAATATTGCGTTTATGTATAGTATAGGCATTTAAATAACATTTGATTATTTTTACATACTTAAATTTTGCACGACACATCTAAAACAAAAATAGTTTTCGTCACATTCGTCTACCGACATAAAGAACTCCGAGAACATAAACTAACAGTCAACACTCAGGGTTCAGACCCTGAGTTGTTGAGCGACTTGGATCTTCAACTGCATTTTCTACCTATCCTCAGTCAAATATTTATCTAAACCTCCGAATCGCGTGTGAACATATTCCTCAACATTCACAGTATGAATGTAGGTACTTCAATTAACACTTTCACAATCTTCCATGTTAATTTCAAAAGACATTTTTGATCAATAAAACCACAAGATTACTATTGTAACGTAAATTTAAGTATATGAAGTTACACGAGTCTGTTAAAATAATAAAAGCCAAATGGTATTTACTTAGTTTATATTGTAAAAATTTGATATTTTAGGTTTTTTTTTTTTAATTTTTAACCTATTTGGTTATCTCTTTTCACCATTGCTTTAATTTGGAATGTGGTTATTTTGAAATTGGTTTTTATTTTTGTACGTTTGCCAAAATAAATTTGTGTGTTACATTTAAATGCTATCAAAAATTGCTTGTCTCTTTGTATTTCCGACATTAATTAATACAATTTAGAATATAAAATTTACAGACGACTTCCAAAAAGGAAATAACTTATAATACACAAAATTATTTTATAAAATTAGATAATGAACTTGAATAAAACGTAGGTAATTATATATAAAAAAAAACATGTTTGAAAAAGTCATTATCAAGATGATGAAACGGCCGTAGCATAATAAACAATGAAAAACATCTAGAAGTTTTTTAATTACCCAAGACAAAAAAAAACCATTTCTAAATAACCACATTCCAATTTTTTTTAAGAAAATGCTTATACGTGATAGTACACACAGAAAAACGATTTCTTGATTGAAATAAATATATTTTCTGGACTATATTCACTTAACATAAGTAAATATTTACTTCGTTCAAGAAAATGCTGTAGGTTTAAGTAACTAAACCTCTTTGCATAAAATATTTTATTTTCTTGACATATTGCTGAAACCAAATAATAATTTTCTTCATCCAAGTATTCGAAACACTGTAATGTAACGTGCCTTTTTATTTCCAACGCATTAATAAGGTGGAAATTCCTAAATTGACGTCATCACCTAAAATCCACACAGTTTCAAAAAATTTTGTAAAAAGGGTTTGGTGGATTTATAGTTAGCAAGCTTGACAGATTACTTAACATAACCCCCATTAGTTTAAATCGTTTCGTGTCCTTTTCTTGCTGGTTTCTTGCGGATTTTTGATATTTGGATTGCAGATAAATTATTTATAGACTAGATATACGAAAGCATAGAAGAAGTATTATTGGAACTCGACGGAGAAATTGTATTATGCAGGCTTAACACAGATTAAATTGAAGAGATCTCAAATGGTGTATATTTATTAAGAATGTTTTCAATAAATTATTTTTTTATATTACAGATCATACTAAATACATTGCAAAATTTAATAAGATTAAAATGGCAAAGTCTTCAATTGCTGCATAGGTGGAACTAGCAGATACCTCACATTCCGCAATAGAAAACCCAAAGAAGAAATGGGGACCAAAGAAGCTAAATTGTTAGCTACCTTACGTCTTCAGAGAGACGCAAAATTGCAGCATCTCAAATGTAAGAAAATTAAATTATGGGACAGTATCAAACAAGACTTAGAAAACCATAATTGCATAGTTACTGTTGATGAATCCCAATAGAAATATCGGAATCTCCTACAAACTTGCAAATTAAATAAAGAAAAACAAAAATCAACTGGTGAAGGAAAAATAACATGGGGGTTGTTTGAACTTTTTGATAAACATTTAAGCGGAAAATCATGTGCTATGCCTGCTGATAATTTGCTATGTAACAGTCTAGATGATATTACGGATAATGATAGTTCAGCCTCTTTGGAGGTGTGGTGTGAAGTGCATATTTACTTAAAAGTTCAAGAATTTATTTTTCTTAGTCGAAATAAATACTTCTTTGCGTATATATGAAGGTCCCGTTTACTTGACTTGAGTGATAATCATTTGTATCAAGCAATCGTTTTTTCTGTGTGTACACTGATAAATATTTAAAAAGTACAAAGATTAGTTCCAAACATTATTTTATAATTCCTTAATTATGTTTTGTGCAATGCATTACGAATTGATTGAAGGCCATTGTAATATCAAATCTTCAAAATATATCTGATTGTGGGAAAAATTATTAACGCATTGTCTCCCTGTCTTCTAGACTTCGTTACAGGTATGCAACATCTATCTACATCTGCTGATATACCTATGAAGTTACAGATACCGATTATTACTGTAATAATATGGCGGCTCTGAAGAAAAGAGAGAAGAATTTTTTGAGTTGCAAGTCATGCCCGCACCAGTATAGAAAAAATTGAATTCTAAGAATGCTTGCATACCTTTCTACCGATGTCCTATGTGTGCTGTCAAATGCAGATGTAGATATGTGCTTTTATTGGACTCTTTTTAATTGCTAAAGGCTCAAACCAATTATTATTGTACCTATTTTTTTTTGCTGTTTTATATTTACACGTAAAGTCATCTACAATCATTTTCAACCATGCATGAGATAAAAACTAAATAAGATTCATGTTATAACGTTTGATTTTTCATACCTACTATGAGAATTTGAATGTATGCATTGATAAACTGATTGTCGTCAAGAATTAATTTGTTTGTTAAAATTTTTCATACTTTTCAATTTAAGCAGATAAAAAATTCAAGCGATACGATAAATAAAGAACAATACACAACACACGTTTATTTATAATGCGCAGTGTTTGCTTTCTCTAGAAATTATATTAAGATCCAACCGGTAACAACAAACTCATACATTGTCTCAGAACTGAAGTCTTGCTTCAAACAGTCTTTTCATATAACAACCCACTTTTTCAAACTCATCGGAACTTGCTAGACATTCATTCAGACTTAAACGAATTTTCTTTGTGTTTGTTCTTTTAGTTTTTCTATTAAACTTAAGGTCTCTCGTCGATCTTTCATTGTCATTATTCTCGTTTCTTGTGGAGTCACTTATAAGCTTCATTAAAGGTGATTAATTCTGTTCCGCTCACCACCAATATTAAAAGAAAATTAATATACACTTTCCTCACAATAACCAAGTAAATACACACATCAAAATAATCTAGAGGACAAGCCTTTATTTGCTAGTAGTACATGAGCCATATATCACAAATGATTTGTAATGTTACTTTAAACGTCAACAGATTATGTTGCTATTGTTTCGATAGATTAAGTGGCAATAAGGTCTTATTAAATGAAAAATCAGTGGTAATTTAAAAAAAAAAGGATTTGTTGATGATCCTGAGATTTTTGTGTATATTATGTGATCACTTATCTTTTCCAGTTTCTTTAGCATTAATTGAGGATGGTGATACATAATTTAAACCGTGATATGCAATTAAAAGCTAGTGGAATGCTTGAAAGTGGTTTAACTCAAACGGCCGTCGCGGAAGCCCTCAACACGTCAAAAAGTGTCTTCAATAGTTTCTGGTTGAGATATCAGCAAACCAACGTCATACAGGACGCACAAGGGCACCTCGACTAGTTTATGACGGATACTTGCGACTTTGTGCATTAAGAAACCGCAACATAATGGCGACAGAATTAGTGATTCGACTTTACGACACTTATAATGTGTTAATAAGCGGTCAAACAGTGAGGAATAGACTTCATGCAGATGGTCTTAATGCCCATCGTCCTCTGAAAGTTCTTATTTTGTCGAGAGGAAATCGCGGAAGAAGTTTAGAGTGGACATTAGAGCAAACTGTTCACACCTTCCAAGGAGGTAGTGTAATGGTATGGGGTGAAATATCTCTTGGTGAAGTAACTGACCTCGTTCTCTTGGATCTGTATTTAAACGCCATTGACTATCGAGACATTATTCTTCAAAACGTTGTGCTAGCATATACTGCAAGAATTGGTGAAAATGCTCAACTCACGCATGACAATGCGCGTCCGCATTATGCAGGTATTATTGGTGCATTTCTTCAAAATCACGAAATTAATGTTTCGCCATGGCCAATCACTTGATTTAAATCCTACAGAACACGGAATTTGCTGCGAAAAAGCACACTTCGTCAAAATTTAGTCTTTGAAACAAAACAATAATTGTCTCAATGTTTTGTAGAACACTGAACTGCCATGGATCAGCCATTTGATTATGAGTATGCCAAACAGGCCTTGAAAGGTAATCAACCCTTGTCGAGCTCCCACAGAGTACTGACATTGCACTCATTGTCACATGTTGTTGATTGTTATTGGTTTTTTTTTAACATAAGTGTTGTTAACATTTATTAATTTTGAAAATTTTCTAAAGAAACAGACATTTCTCATTAAGTATTCTTAACAATTTCTAAAAGTGAACAAGCAATGATGGTCGACTTATACCTTCACATATAACAAGCAATTATTCACCTATGTGGAGCAGAAATGCATTTTCTTGTTTGTCCCCTAGATTATTTTGAGCTTAGTTTCAACTGAAAATAGAGACAATCCTAGTATATTAGAATCAGAAAAGAATGTTCACTATATACACTAACAATAGAGTATGTAGTACCACTAAATATTTGTAATGGGGTTTAATATTTTGCACATTTAAAGATACATAATGCATATTTTATAAATATTTAGTACTATTTGGGTAGTGCAATTGAACCGCTGCCTGGTCTATAATAAAAATCATTGACTATTCCTGTAGATTTATATTCACAATTTAAGTCTAGGGTAACTTCTTTAAATAAAAGAAAATAATAATAAAATGTAAAATGGAGCATTAAGCCAAAAAATCAAATATTTTCACAATCCAAGCAGTGTAAATTTACTTTAAGTATTCATTCAAATCAAGATTCTTGTACACCTCTTAAATCTATTTTTAAATAATTGCAACTTAAAACAAAGACTAACTTAAAAACGAGTCTCCAGTGTGTATTCTTTGCAACTGTGAATATACCTTGCTTACATGCTATCATAAGAAAAGGTAAAAAAGAAAATAATGAATAAGCATCCTTTTGGAATGTTAACTTTTTCCAAGATATTTTGCTTTTGATGTCAGCCAGTTATTCACGAGAAAGTAAAGTGATTTGTTTCCTACTTGTCATGCATGAATACTTTCTGAAATAATGAAGGAAATGCTTGCTATTAAGAAATTACATAGTCTTAAGATATAAACTGATATCTGAATTAATAACAAAATTAATTAATTCATATTTTTCAACAATATTTTTATGGATTTTAATGTTATTTAAATATAGACTGTCGTATTCCCCACTTCTTAGTGTATATTTCATGATTTCCCTTAATAAGAATAATTAAAATGTTTCCGTTAATAAATTTAGAGTATTTTACAGTTCCAGATCAGTTCCGTGTTGCATCCGCCACTAGAATGTTGTTAACATTGCCTTATAGCAGCGATTAAGGCTAGAAAATACTAACATAATAATTTTATAAATATTTCAGAAATGTCAAATTGTTGTGTCTTATACTAAAGCTAATTATACACGAGCGTGACTCTATGGACGTGACTATCAACTGACGCGACGAGAATTGAGTGTGTATAAGGACACTGTATGCCATGAAGTATACCTACACAGTATAACGGTCGATCTCAGACAAGCGTTAAAAGCACAAACGTACTCTCTTGTATGCATGTCGCGCTCGTGTATTATTGGCCTAAGCGTCGTTGCACACCTATTTTGCCGATTTTTGCCGTACGAACGTCACGGTTTTTGCCGTGCAACTTTTTTTTACTTGCTTTTTGTTACGCATAAAAATCAATATGTTTACCACAGGGCTAACTCTGACAAAACCATGTGGCAAAATTGGGTTGAGGTCGGTAACTTTTATTGTTGATTTTGTTGTTATCGAGCCAAATATGGAGTTGCCAGAATTTGTATTTTTCTTTATCCAAGATGAAGGTAAATAAAGATAAATACATATGTTATTATTTATTTTTTGCCAGGATCGCTTAGCATTAGACATGTTTGATACAGGAAATCGAACAATCACAGCATCAAATATTTTATCAGTATGTCCTCCCTTTTTATGACTGTAATTTGCATGTTTTGCTGTTGCATTTTTAGTTTTATCTCTTTTATAGTAGAGATATGTGTTTTCGCTGTGTCATTCGCTTTTAATGAGTAGGTTAGTCTTATTATCGATAAGAATAATTATGTAATAATTATTTAAATATCAAAAGACACTTCATTGACTGGAACAAATCAACGATTTTTTTGTTGAAGATTACAAATTGCCATAATTTTTCTATTATAAAACTGGTTCATTTATCTAGCAGGTAATGATGATATTAATTTGGAGAGTTGCCTTGAGGTAAGCGGAAACAGTAACGAGTAGGTAGCTTGATTATCTCCGTGTGTTATGTATGCATCAAAGTCTTGTTAAATTTATGCCCGGTTCTATTCGTGTTATTATCCTTCCCTTTTTCAAATAAATGAAGTAATTTCCTTATTCTTTCTAATTTAGTTATGTATTAATATTATGCAAATATTTTGTTTTTATTCTTGAAAGTTTAGTTAGTGAGTTTTTTTGTTGTTGTTGTAACTGAATTAAACATGAGCGAACCATCGTGTATATATTTGATGCGTTTTGCTTGGTGTTAATTTGATAGCCTTCCTTCCGTAAACGGCAGAAAATTTTTCGACCAAAATAAACCGTGGCAGTGCAGATACATTTCTGACGGCAACCCAATCCCGTCATCACCGGTATTGTTGTGTATATTCACAGATATCAAGTATCCTCCTACGCCTACTAGGCTACATGTGTATGTATATTGTAATAGCGCAGTGGCAGTGACACAGATCGTGTTACGATGAAATACTGGCAACAATGATCCGCACTGGCGCTGCAAATTATATACTAAATCCGTTCACGTGTTTTATACACTTACCTATATTGATTTTGCGGAGGAAATGTAACAACATATCGCCGTGTGTGGTTTTCCGTTCCTGTAGGGCTGTAGATGGGGTATCAATGATTTTAGTTTGAAGATCGGAAATCAACTAAGATGTATACATGAATCTTAGACTTTAATTCAGATTTAACATTTTTTTTTTAATATTATCTTTTTCATCTTTCTTTTTCAGATTTGTAGGAGTTGTGTTCTCGTGAGAGAAAGAACAAGAACAATGACCGCGTTTGAAAATCGGTAAATATTACCGATTTGGGACCGTAATCATTGTTCTTTCGTGCAACTAAGCAGAAGTTTTATTTTTTGTATTTTCCTATTTGGAAAACTCCTTGTTAATTTGGGGCAAAAATTAATGTTTTTGCAATTTGCCAATTGTTTTATTTTATTCATTTTTCACTACTTACTTACTGAATTGGTCTTCACTCTAATACCCTGCAATATAGTGTTGATTAAGCTGAATTTGTTCCACTTTAGATTATCCTATGCCATCACCTGGGCCTCCTTCTAGGAGACTCCATTACCGCCAACAGTTTTGCCATTAGACATTTTGGTCTACCTTGCTTTCTCTTTGCAACACTACTTGCCTCCCAAATCTGCTTGATCATTCTCTCATCTTTGATTTTCACCATATGCCCTATTCAATGCAACTACTTATATATTATTAAACTTATCAATCCCTCAATCGCATGTAAGTATTTTATCAGTCCTTTTCACACATAGTTTATACCCATTACGTTACTACACATTGGTACATATGTATACTCACACTTTCTTGGCGACTTCTTTCTTCCTACTATTAGGAGCTTTCCATTTTTCTAAAATCGACCCAACCATAACAGTTAAGGCTCCGTATTATCTACGAAATTAAACCACCTTTTATTAATTTAATACATATAGTAAAAAAAATATCTACATTTTAACGAATTTATAGACCAAAACCACAAAAAATAACAAAACCAATACATTTAGTAATAAAGAAGCTTGGATAAACGCGAGAACAATACAGCAGCTCTGATTTTCTTAATTTTTTGATATGGTGCTCAATGCATCAACATGACAATGGTGCAGCTTTTTTTGATTGAAAATAATATCCTATACACTGTTCTTTTCTAAACAAAAAAAACTGCGATTTTTAGATGAATTGCATCTTAGATTGGAAGACTACCTTAAATGCTATTTTACAATAAACTTTCCAATTTAAAAGTGGATCGATCCATATTCTCTAAAAAATTATAGTATATATACTAGCTAAAACATTATTCAGCAAAAGATTCAAATATTTTTTTCTTATTGCAGTTGATAAGGATGGAATCTTTTTTTATAATTTTGAATGTTGACATCACTAGGGTTAAGCCACTAGCCAAACGCACATTTAGGTAAAAAAGGAAGCTAAAACCAGGCATGTTGTATTGGATATACAACATGGTGGTAAAGCTGGCACTAACTTACACTGCATTGGTATGGTGGACAAAGACATACCAAGAAAGTGTTGTTCAAACGTTAAGCAAGGTGCAAACGCTTGTGTGCTTAGGTATAACCGGCGCTATGCATGTGCAATGCATAGCTCCCGTAATACCACGGCAACTATGCAAGCACTTTTAGACTCGCCACTTTTGCACCTAGTGATACAAGGGGAGGCGAGGATGAATGCATACAGAATGTAACGACCATAAAGGAAGCTAGAACAGGACACATGTCAGTAACGGACCATGTGAAAGGGAACATCCTGGAGATGCGGACCGATCACAGTTACGCACTTGGAACGTACCTGTGTGTTTCAGATAGAGGTCTATACGATCCAGCAGTGCACTAAAAGAGTAAATGAGAAATCGGTGCACAGTAGACGAATTCGCATTATGTCTGACAGCCACGCGTCATTAAAGGCTCTGTAAAACCAAAAAGTGTTGTCTCAGCTGGTGATGGATTGCCTCGACGTACTGAAATGAGGAAATTGAGGGCAATGGAAAGGCTGACAAACTCGCCAAAAGACAGTCAAAGCCAAAAATGTACCGACCAGAACGGTTGTTTGGGATGAATAAACAAATGGCCCGAAAACATATAGGAGACTGGGTTCGGACGGAACAACGTGAACACTGGTGGAATACTCCACGTAAAATGCTTGGTAAGACCTGAATGGGGAACCTATGCAGAAAACGAGCTAGATAACTGCTACAGATGAATAGGAAACATTTCGGCATCATCACAGGTCTGATGACAGAACATGGCTCTGGTGAAGCAATACCTATATAAAATTGGCCGCATAATGGGGACTCAAGCTGCAGGCTTTGTGGGAGAGAACCAGAAACATATGCTACGTGGCTGCGAAGCATTAGAGCGCAGGAGACAAGGTTTATTTGGGGAATCGAAAAGGGACCCAAAAATGTACCGTACCCGGATGGACTTGTACAAATTAGTAGAGGGGACCACCATTTTGGAGTGGGGTTTATGAAATACAGACATAGCACAATGAGGGGACCACGAGTCGGACGAGTCCTGGATAAAGAAAGAAAGGGTTAAGTTTAATAAGTAGTACAGTTTTCGGAATAACTCTAATTAGACAAATAGATTTTTACTTTTATTGCAACGTTAAATTTTTTAAATATGGTTAATATATATTTGTCTCTATGTAGAATAAACGTGTACCCTACTCTTTTTTACTACTTGAGTAAAATTTTGAATTTTAGTTCTTTAAACAATTCTTAAACAAATTAAGGGATGTTTTTAATTTATCTTGTAGCTAAACAAAATTGCAAAAATACTTTTACTAGTTTTAAAGTATTGCAATATTCAAGAAACACATCAATGCAGCGTAACTAGTTTACAGCGCAATATATTTTATATAGTGACTCCCGTAAATCGTTTGAAACTTTGAGAACGTTGTGCCCATTTAAACACAATGTTACATTTGTAATCCCTTCATGGATATTTGGATTGACAGACGTGATGTGCAAGCTGCAAAAAACTCATTATACGTAATTCTAATTTGTTGTTTGTAACATTGTTTCCTTCATCGTGTTCAAATTGTTACAATTTTCAACTTATGGCTAATTGAAAACGTGACTGGAAACTCTTTACGCAATTTGCTGTCTTGCAATCAGTAAATGGAGTTATATCTCTTATTATTATTGCCATGTCCATAATTTGCACGCGAACATCATGAAATGTCAGCTCTAAATTCTAATTGGCATACTATTAGGCATACAGTTCACGCTAAATCACATGTCACAGTATTTTAGAATTGCTTGAAATGTTGGACAAATGAATGTCTCTCGTACTATAATAATATTAAAATATGAATCCAGGTTGTGTTTGTTACTCTTTAGTGTCGTCAATTGTAATTTTCCTATCTTTGCCTTCATTTAGATGATACCTATGATGATATGAATCATCTATGATTATTTCGCACGAATATCCAATACTAATGTCCATGAACTATGAGCTTTGACTGACCAAAAACTGGCTTTACGATTTATTATTACAATTTATGCAAATGGTCTATATGTCCACAAGATACCATAGATTTATTTATTAATTTACGTAAATTTGGTTCCTTAATACAATTATTATTATCGATGTTACAACTGCCTAAGATGCAAAGCTACTGATTAAATTATACAAATGCTTACATTACTGTTGATAAAAATATCTATAGACCTACAAGCTAGGTCTTTCCAGCTATTTATTTTACCATTGCACGCTGCTTTTAATAAAATAATTGAAATAATTTTCCGCCAATGAAGGTAATAGAGAAATATATAATAAACTCGTTCGTGGAGCATCAAAAGCGAGTTAACGTAGAAATTAGATCCTACTTTAAATAGAGGTTTTTTGGAAAAGCCAATTCTCAGAAGCAATCCACTGTGAAGTATTCGGAGAGTAAAAAGTGAACTCTTTTTATCTTTGAACTTTTTTAGAAATCCAATTAGGTATCTTTTACATGCATTAAATTATACAAAAAAATTAATTGCTTTGTATTGTATATAAACTTAAAGCCACCAAAAAAGTGAATGTTCTACCATTAGTTTTGAATTTGGTTTCAACATTTTGTGAGAATATGAAATGCATTTTGTATTTAGATACTGTGCGTTTTTACGTATATTATATCTTATAGGCCATTGCGTTATAAAAGATATCAAACGGTTATTTATAAATTCATATCAAATAAATTCACTTCATAAACTTTAGAGGTTAAATTTTTGTTTTTTGTTATGGTAAATCCGAACTGCGTAAGTAAAAAATTGAAACCTTGTTGATTAGGTGTGGACATCTTTCTGCTTGAACATCCGAGATGCAGCAATTCATTAAAATGATGAAGAAGTATTCCAATCAAACAAATTTGTACTGTGCTTCTCTTTCCTTGGTTTGCAAAATAAAAGCAGAAATTGGTCACAGC